>JARHVA010008683.1:67500-439567 GCA_037957365.1 Torreya grandis | reverse complement strand
CTTTAGGTTGGTGTATCTCATCAAGAAATCAATGTTTATTGGCTCATCACCATAAGGCCCTTGATAAGCATCATTGACTAGCTTGTTCTCTTCTGCCTCATGCTCGGGTTTCATGGTATGACCATCCTCCTTGATGATTTCAAAGAAGGTATCTTCAAATTCACTAACCTCCTGGAGGGATAAATATGAAAGCTTGCAGCCCCTTTGCATACTTATTTAAGCCCCAATGCTGCCTCCTCCACTCTTATCCAGCTCATAGCCTCCTTGAAGAATAGTGCAGCCTGCCCACATAACTTCAAATGAATCATTCAAAACATGAACAAGAGATTGTCCATGCTCCCTCCATGACATCAATGGTGATCTCCTCTTCATCCGTACTCATGATATCTCCCTAGTTAGTCATAAAATGAGCATAATCTATATCAGGGAAGGCTTGATAGCTTTCTTGGAGGTGTGTGGATGGGGTGTATTTAGACATGGAAACTGTTATTTGGTCTGAAACCATCCATCACATGTTCACTAAGGAATCTTGCTCTAGACTCCAACTCTACAATTTACCTATCCATATCTTCCTAGAAAAGCCTTTCTTGGAGGTCACAGTCATCATCGAGAGTAGGAGCAACCTCTTCTTCTTCAAGAGTTAGACTAAAACCTTCCTCCTCCTCTTCCTTTCTACCCTAAGATTCCACTATTTGTTTCTAACTCATGATCTTGGGATTGGAATCTTGCTCCTGTAAATAGGCAACAACTTTATCATCTTCAAGGTCCCTGAGCTAGTTCATGATGTTCCTTCTTCTAGCTTGGAATTTGTTGACCATTTTGAAATATTTGAGGAGGTTGGGGAAGATTTGGGAGGGTTTGCTCATGTACAGGAAGAGCTGTCTGAAAATAGGCGTGCTGAAAAGCTAGGTACATAGGATTGAGGTTAGGATCGATTGATGTATCGGATGAGCCAGAAAGATCAATTTCCATCTGATAGAAAAGATTTGGCACACAAGAGGGAGTTTTCTCTAGAATAGGAGGAGGTAGACCTTGGGCCAAGATTTCTTGATTTTCATCCCTCCACTTTACCAACATTTCATCAATATTGAAATTAGCTTGTGGATTAGTGGAAGGGATGTCTTTTGGCATCAGCTCCTTTATAAGATCTAAAAAATCCATCTCTCTTTCTCCTAGTAGTCTCATCTTAGCTTCTAAATCCTCAATCTACTTAGCCAAATTATCCTCATTCTGTACCTCTTGGAGCTCATAAAAATCATTATAGAGATGGGGAGTGCATGAAGGTTGCCATAAAATGCAAGAAGCTTCTTGAGGAAGGGTGGGAGGGACTTGAAAAGGACTAACCTCATTTTGTACCTCACACTCTTGGATAATGTCTTTCTCCTCCTTATTGTTCCATGACTCGACCACTTTATTCCAGCTCAAGACATTCGGACTGGGCATCTCTTTTGGGGGTGATGGGGCCACAATGTGAGAGGGTAGTGAGGGTTTGGATTCCACTTCCCTTGCTACCAAAATGGACTATTGCATCTGAAGATTTTCCAATTTGATATGTCTATCAAGATTAGCTTTAAACACAAGATTTTCTATTTTGGAACTCTCCTCAACATAATTGGGGAAAGGACTTTGGCAGGCTTGACTTGGCTTATAAGCAGGGGCTGTGTATGACTGATATGATATTTAGGGCAGCGAGTATGCAAGTTGATAGACTTGGTAAGGCTGCCTCTCATGAATACTCAACTTCTCTTCCAAAGATACAATCAAACCACTCACATCTAGCATCTCACTTGTAAGCCTATGTTGATTGGCTCTTTCAATGGGAGTCCATTCCTTCTTAACCTGATTCAGTGCATTTCTCACTTAATGGATGATATGATTAGGAATTTCTTGGCCACATCCCCTTCTGGTGTCAATATCTATTACATACTTTTCATATCCCAGCAGTGCTCGCTTGAAGGTGGAAACAGGTTGATTGGGAAAGAGACTGGGTTGAGTGGGAGAAGTGACACAACGAGAAGACTAGGCATAAGGCTGATATAGCTCATGATAGGGCTAGGACCGGTCATATTGGACCTAATAAGGATCAACATAAGGTTGGTAAGGATCATAGCCATGCTGGCCAAGGAAAATAGGGTCCATGGCTCTGAACAATGGGATTATACATACCAAAAAATTGTTTCTTGATGGTACAGTACCAGAACTACTTAACCAATTGATTTAACTTAGAGTCACCATTGGTATTGATGCAAAAGCCTCCAAAAGCTGGTTGGTCGAAGAACACACCAAAAATTCTATGACTCTATCGACACAACTTGTCCTAGTTGGTCCCACTAGGTGTGGCAAAAACTATTGATGTAATGGATTGCACCCAGGGTAGGAGGCCGAGCTCCTGCCTTTCCACACGCAATAATGGAAACTCCTCTCTCTCCTATGGGACTAGTGAAGCTAGAGGGGAGAGTCTCTAGATAAGGGCTAGCTCCCTTTGATGTATCTTTTAGGCCCTAGTTTTTCCTATTGCTAACAAATAAAAATGAAAAAAGAGGGGGGATGAAAAGAGAGAGAGAGATGCTGAAAACAAAACCTAATCCTATAAATGAAAAGGTGATACACCAGAAAATGTGACCCACCCAGCCTGAATATACACTTTTCACCAAAAATAAGTGCCCATACACTTCATCTAAAGTTGGAAGTTCTTTTGCAATAGTCAGCTAGGGGTTCGTGGAAGTACAAGGAGGAAAGAACTAGCAAAGGTGTTCTAGGACACACTTTGGTAGCCTATTCACAGGCACCTATATTCTTCATGTAGACACTTATGGAAAACCTATAGAAAAGAGACTTCACAATGCACTAGACATGCTATGATCGATCTATGAAATCATGAGAGACAATGACTTAACACAAAATAAGAAAATAGACATATACTTTAAAGTGCAAGTCTAGATAGAGGTAAAAATAGCTAAGTTCTGATTTAAGGTAAAATATCTAGCAGCTCTACCTTACAAGCCTAAGAGATTTTTGGGTAGAGTTTTGCCTTAGGGAAGAGATAATCCCTTCTCAAATGAGAATTTTTACAATATATAGGAATAAGAAGAGATCTTGGCACTTCTTGGGAAAGATTTTGGCACTCTTTCGCAACCTGGCCCATGTACGCCGAGAGCATCGAGAAGAGGAAGTCATTGTCGTTGATGTCATTCTTTAGAAGAGGGATACAAATAGACTATACTTTATCCCCTCAAGCTGCATCATTTACTATTCATGCCATTTGGTGATCATTTGGTAATAAATCACCTTCCCTTTTCCACTTGGATGCTCTATCTTTTCTTGCACCCTGTCTCATCCTGGTTTTGTCTCATTCTACTCCTTCATCCCTCGAGGGTGATCTTCTGGTGGGTCATTACATTCCTTGGGCTCTTTCCATGGTTGGAGCTCAGGTAGTTTAAAATAAATGGCTATTTCACTATGTTAATTTTGACATTCACGCAGTCATCACCTTGAAATTAAACTCAACAGATAGTCTGTCTCCTTAAATTTGACAGCTTTCAGGATGTCACCGTCCTCAGCAAAAATCTATCGGGTCTTTTCTATGGGATTTTCTTGTGGGTTTTTTGCTTCGAGCCTTTTCCCATGGACAAAAATTCCACGAGAATTGGCTTCTTTGACTTCCCTAGGCTTTTGCTTTGAACTGGCAGCCTTTTTGTGAATTTCTTTAGACTTTTGTCTGAAGGAATTCCTTTGGACAAAAAGTCTGAAGGAATTATGACTTAAATGAAATTCTAGAAATTTACCCCTTCAGCTGCCTTGAAGTGTTCCCTACCCTCCACAAGGGATTTTAGACTCAGAGATACCCTCCATAAGGGCTTCTGCCTTTCAGCTTTGGGACACACCCTTGAACCAAGCCATTAAACCAACCCATTGAACCAAAAATGGTTCAATGGTTCAATTGGTTCAACACTACATGTCAAGCCCTTTGAACCTTTCACTTGAACCAACCATTGAACCAATCAGTTGAATCAGTTCAATGATTCAATGCTACATGTTGAGCCCTTTAAATCGAGCTTGTTGAACCATCTGATTGAACCAAGCGATGAACCAAGTGGTTGAACCAAACATTGAACCAAGGCCGATGAACTGATTGATTGAACCTGTCGATGAACTTGAAGCCGCTGAACTAAGGCTTTAAACTTTGTCGATGAATTTAAACGTTGAACCAATGGTTGAACCAAGCAATGAACCAAGTGATTGAACCAAGGCCAATTGAACTTAAACATTGAACCATTGGTTCAACGTTTAAGTTCAATCAGCCTTGGTTCGACCACTTGGTTCATCGCTTGGTTCAACCATTGCTTCAATGTTTATATTCATCAGCAAAGTTCAAAGCCTTGGTTCGGTGGCTTCAAGTTCATCAGTAGGTTCAATCAATCAGTTCATCGGCCTTGGTTCAATGTTTGGTTAAACCACTTGGTTCATCACTTGGTTCAATCGGTGGGTTCATCAGATGGTTCAAGAAGCTCAGTTTAAAGGGCTCAGTGCGTAGCATTGAACTGTTGAACCAGTTCAACTGATTGGACATGGCCTCAAAAAACATGAATTAATAATTCTTAATCTTATTAAGGCATATGATCAACAAGGTAGGCAAGGAATTGGATTCAAGAATAACACATCTAATGCCAATTATTCTCACCATGTTTCTAATAATATATTGTTTTGTGTACCCATTGCATGGTTAGATAGTACAATAAATCATGTTCCTACACTTTCAGTTGTTTACCCAAATCTTATTGATGATGCCATTTCTCTAGATTTACCTACTTTTGATGAATTTTATGCCAATGAAGATCTCTTAGAATTCCTATGGGCATATGAGTATCTCCCTCACTTATATCATAAGAACATTTTCCCTCTTTACAAAAATTCCTAGGCATACTTTGGTGAGCACTTAGACACTTCAGATGATGTTTCACTTGACACAAATGGTATTATCCCTACAACACTTTACACTATTGATCAATCTACATTACTTAACAAAGAGACAGTTGAATTTAATTATGGCACAAACACTTATCCTCACATCATATTATTAGTTACCACCTTGTGTAAATAAGAAGATATATATATTTGAGAGGTTTTAAATAACATCCCTAAAATTTTCAGTTGGGCTTATTTTGATATGCATGGCATTGATCCTTAAGTCATAGTACATATGATTACACTATATCTAGATGTAAATATGATTTTTAAAAAATCAAAAAATGCATCCTAAGGTAGATCTTTTAGTCAATGATGAGATCTAATAGCTTTTTTATGTCAGTTTCATTTAACTAGTTGCTCATCCTGAATGGGTTACAAACATTATCCCAATTGTTAATCCTAATAGCCAAATCCAATGTTGTTTTGATTCTAGAGACTTAAACAAAGCATGTCCTAAGGATGATTTTCCTCTACCTAACATAGATATGATAGTAGACTCCACATTAGGATACAAAATTCTCTCTTTCATGGATGGTTTCATTGGTTATAATCAAATCAAAATTGATGAGGAAGACCATGAAAAAACTTCTTTTACCACACCATGGGACACTTTCTGCTATATAGTCATGCCTTTTATATTAAATATTTTAAGAGTAACATACCAATGAAATATGGCCCATATTTTTAATGATCTCATTCATAACATAGTTGAAGAATATTTTGATGATTTTCTTGAAAAATCAAGAGTGACAACACCATGTAGTAGATTTATGATATATTTTTGAAATATTGAGAAAATATAATTTATGACTAAATCCTAAGAAATACATATTTGGTGTTTCATCTGATAAACTTTTGGGATTTATAATATCCCAACAAAACATTAAGGTTGATCTAAATAAATTTTAAGCTATATTGTACATGCCTCCTCTTACAATCCTAAATAAACTTTGATCTCTACAAAGTAAGATTCAGGCAATACACTACCTTGTGGCACAACTAGCAGATAAGACTCAATCATTCACTAGATTACTTAATAAGGATACAAAATTTGAATGGGATATCACATGTAAATAAATATTTGATGCACTCAAATAATATTTGTTGAGCCCACATGTACTGGCACCACCAACACCTGACAGACCAACTTCTCTTCTACCTCTCAATGATAAATCATGTACTCAGTTCACTCTTGGAACAACATGATGATCAACATAAGGATAAATATATTTAATACATCAATCTCACACTTTTTTATTATGAATGAAATTATCCAAAAATTAAAAAAACTATGTTTGGCACTTGTATATATTACTCAAAATCTCCATCACTATATGATTAACAATGAAACGCAAGTTATTACAAAAGCATATCCTTTAAAGTTTCTTTTCTTATGCCAAAGTCACATCTCTCAAAACATATCACAAAATGGGTCATGTTAATCACATAATTCAACCTAAATATTATGTCACAAAAAGCATTAAAGGGCCAAATAATCATAGATCAATTGGCAGTAGCACCACTATTAGACACAAATCCTATCAATGATTATTTTCATGATGAATTTACAACTTATAATACCACTTCTGACACATTGAAAATGCTATTTGATGATTATAGATATGCATCTAGGTTAGTGTAGGAATTATTTTCATTAACCCACTTGGGCACATAGTACCACTTACTTATTGACTCAATTTTTCATGTACAAACAATATCATAGACTATAAGGCTCTCATCCTTGGCCTTTAATCAGATCAGTCTCTCTAAGTAAAATATATTAAGGTCTATAGGGATTCACAATTTTTTGTCAATCAAGTTATAGATGTATTCCAAATCAAATAATAACATCACATTCCCTTTAATAATATGGTTCAATGTTTACAAGCTTAGTTTGAATACTTCTCTATTGAAAACAATCCTTACAAAGATAATCATTATGCTAATGCAATGCCCAATGTAACATCATTGATACCCATTAACATCAATGATGACCAAAATAACTTCACCATTGAACTATTATAGTCACCATTAGTATCCCATGCCAACCTCATAGCTTTAATAGTTTTATCCACCATATTCACTACAGTCAAATCTGAATGGTTTTCATATATATACAATTTTCTACACAAACCTAATACAATAGATACTTTCACTAGGAATTATAAGAGTAAATTATATAGAAATGCCCTTAGCTATGTCATCATCAGTGGGGAATTATTTAAACAATATTTTGAGGGCACTTACTCCAATGTCTGACATTTAAGGAGGCTAAGTTGGCCATTATCCAAGTGCATGACAATGAATGTGGTGGCCATTTCAATGGTAAAACAATGTCACATAAATTAATTTTACATGGATATTATTGGCCAACCATGGAACATGAATGTCAAAAATATGCTAAATTATGTGATAAATGTCAATGACATGGTAACCTACACCATGTATCTTCATAGTAGTTGCAACACATTGTATCCCCATGGTCATTCATGCTCCAAAATCTACAGGAGGTCATAAATTCATTATTATAGTTGCATAGTACTTTATAAAATGGGTGGAGGTCATTCCATTATAATCCATAAAAAGAGAAGATATATGTCATTTTCTCATGACCAACATTATTTCCCATTTTGGCCTCCTAGTGGCCATGTTATAGATAATGGAACTTATTTTAAAAACAAAAAAGTGAATAAATTTTGTGCTAAATATAAGATCTGACACACATTCTCTACTCCATACTACCCACAAGGTAATGTCCAAGAAGAATTTACAAGCAATATAATTAATGGTATCCTTAACAAAATGGTTACCAAATTTATTGATGATTGACACAATCAACTCATCTATGCACTATAGGCCTACTGCACTCCAACGAAAAGGAGCTACTCCTTATTCACTAGTATATGGAATATAATTAGTTATCCCAATAGAATTATAAATCCCATCCTTATGGGTATCCCTCAAAGGGATTATTACAAATGATCAATACATAGAAAGATGTCTCCATGAATTATAACAGTTGGATCACACATGCATCCAAGTTACACAACATCTCAGAACATACCAAAAATGAATCTAATAGGCTTACAATAGCCATTTTCATAGCAAATAATTGGAAGTTAATGATATCATCCTCAGAGAGAATCTCATAAATGTCAATGCTAAAGAAGATACAAAAGGCAACTTCAAAGCAAATTGACTTGGCCCCTACTTAATAATAAAAAATATTAGCCCAAATGTATATTGTCTAGCTTCAATTGATGGTAAGGTTATCAATAACCCATTGAACATCATGCATATATGGAGATTTTATACATAAATAACTCACATTACGCTTGTATATAGTTTTATATTCATGATTTCATATACATATCTTATACTCAAAAAACATCAAAATAATATCATATGTTCAAAATACAAAAGCATTTAGATATTGGTCAAAAATATAAAATTTAGATTGTTTTCATATCCATGTTTATGTTCTCTATACTTTCCATGTAAAACATATGTTGGTTATCTTAGTATAGTCAGTTTTATCATACATACATACTTCAATTATTCTCTTCAAGTGTTCATAGATTCTTACAAGACTCAGGTCCTTTACACTGATTCATAGTTTCTACTATCTACACATTGGGGGAACATACACCGATACACTAATTTAGCATTGATATATTCACCCATTGTAGGCATCATACTACATAGATTCTAATTTTCTAGGTTATATCTTTCTACACTCTATATCACATATTTATCATTGATTATATCCTGATATTGATCATCACATACTACTCATATGTTTTGCCAACTATTATTACTCTAGATTCATTTTATGTACATATTTGATCGTATACATATTTGTACCATGCGTTCATGCATACTTTCATTTCTAGCTTTCCTATTTTAGATTTGATTATCTATCTTTGCTTTTACATGTACTTGAGGGCATTTGAATATGTCATTATTCTAAACTCCACACAAATTCCTTTCATTGTGTTTATGCTTTGGACATGTTCCCATGTCCTTGTGTGTGCCTTCTTGATTGTGTATACAAACATTTGAACATATCCTTCCATGTGGATCTAAGCCAACCTACTTGTTATTTGTGTATGTGTACATTTTAACATCTCTCTGTATGTTTTGCTTTCTTAGATTTAGTGATGTGTGCCCATGTCCCTTGTATTGTGTCCCCTTAGCCTACTTTACATGCCTCATGTGTTTGTATGTGTGTTTTTCATGTATATGTCATGGACATGACACTTTTCTCTTTATTGTTTCTCTCACACTCAGTTTTATATGCCATGAGGGTCCCCATGCATCTCCCCTTTCTCCTTAGGTGCCTTCATGGATATTTAGATTATGCAATTCATACACATGTTTACATTGTCAGATATATATATATATATATATATATATATATATATATATATATATATATATATATATATATATATATATATATGAAAATGTAAACATGTGTATGAATTGCATAATATAAATATAATCTGAGTAACTACCTATGGGGGTGGGGCATGATGTGTGTGTGTGTGTGTGTGTGTGTGTGTGTGTGTGTGTGTGTGTGTGTGTGTGTGTGTGTGTGTGTGTGTGTATGTATATGTATGTATGTATGTGTGTATGTACATACGTATGTATGTATGTATGTATTGATAACCTTATGAATGTTACATCTAATATACATCGTACATTACCAACTTATGCTTAGATTATCTTACATTGTAATGTCATGTATATACATTATATTGGTCTATTATGTAGATATCATTATATATATATATATATATATATGGATGTATGTATGTATGTATGTATGTATTGATAACCTTATGATTGTTATATCTAATATACATCGTACATTACCAACTTATGCTTAGATTATCTTACATTGTAATGTCATGTATATACATTATATTGGTTTATTATGTAGATATCATATATATTTTTAGCCTAACACACATCATGAAGAGATTTTATTTTGAGGATCGTGATTACACAAGTACAACTCCCCTCAAAAGAGGGGGCATTCATAAGGGTTTGTCACAAAGAGCAAGCCATCCAAGTGCACTTAGAGTATATTTTTTAGCATGTAGACATAAAATTGTAGAGCTTAGAATCATGAAAACATAGTGGAAAATAGTTAGACAGAGATCAGAGTCAGTTTGGCAGAAAAAGAACACAAAGGACACTAACACAAAACATAGGACACTAGCATAGTGCACTATTATCCAAGGAATTGCACTACTATCTAGTAGCCCTAGAAATAGGAAATTATAATTTTGTCAAAAGAACACAACAATTACAGTCTAGATTTACATAGTTTCAATCACATGTAATCAAATCTGATTAGTTTATGTTTAATTTTGCATATAATCATACCGTGTTTGCTCAAAATAGGTGCATAATGTATGGCATGATCACTCTAATTTTAGTTTCAGATATACATAGACATAGATTACTATAACACAGTCTAGAATCCATATACATAGATATTAGAATTGGGGGCATGTGCATGGCACATTATTTCTATATGATCAATTTTTCACCAACTCATCTCATATAGAATGGAAAATCCATGTCATTTTCCATGTTTTATGCTTAAAACATCAAGTTTCACACCATATTTGTGCCTTCTTCCATCTACAATAGTTGGCATTTCTGTGTAGTCCCTGAGCTACATTTTTAAGTGCTTAATAGGCCCCTTGGCCATTTTTCATTTAAAATATTGTAAATGGCCCTAGGGCCATCCTACATAATTTTAGTTATATCATATAATTTCAGTCATAAATGCATCTACTACACATGGGTAGGCAATGATGGAGTCATATCCGACTTGAGTTCTTAAGCCACCTACATAAGAGGGTTGGATAAGCCATCAATCTAATCCAAGTTATTCATAGTGTACAATGCATTAAGCATAGGTGCACAATTATGGAATCAAAACTAGATTAAGTTCTTAAGCCACCCATACATGGGGATTGAGTAAGACAATAGCTTAGTCCAAGTTATTCACCATTTGATCACTAGTTACACACATAGAGGATATCATTATATTTTTGAATTGGTTCACATACTTAGTGAGGTGTATTCATTCATTTCCTCTCTCTCATCTTTTTACTCAGTTTTGTCTTTATTTTTGATATTCCTTAAGTAAGGACTCATTCACACATTTTTCATTTGCAGGATGCATAATGGATCATACTTTGCATATTCAAACCTAGATTCAAGGGCTTTACCTCTTAGGTAAGTCCAAGTATGATTTTTTTCCTTTATCTTAATCATTTCACTTTACTTCATTTCTAGAATAAAAAGGGGGTGTAGTCATATAAAATGTCACTTAAGTGCAATGAGTGTCACTTGAGACCACATATCCCTAGCTTAGACCTAGTCCTATCTTAGGGCCTCTTTTAACCCTTATCCAATTTTTTTGAAGGTACTACACATCCCTAGACATCCTAAAATTATTCCTAAACTTTCCCATAGGGATCCAGACCCCTAGTGCTCTAATTTATGCCACCTAGATACTAACACAAGTTTTTGGACTTTAACAAACTACATTGTTGTCCTTTTCCTAATTTTAATCCCAACAAATTTATTTTAAATTCCTAAGACACCTAGGGTTAGACTATACCTATTTCACACTCTGTATAAGTTCTAAATAAATATAAATACATAACTTTTATCCCTTTATCCACTAGATGTAAATCAGATACAAAAGACACAAACAAGCTTAGAACAAGTTACGTAAAATCAAGGTTATTGATCCTTATTTTCCCCTACTTATGCATATAATAATCTACAACCATCCTAAGCATGGAATTAATATATTTATAGTCTCAAGCCTCATTCAAAGAAATCAATTCTACACTCATACTAGCATTTACTTGTACTTGCACCAAGCACTTAGGTAGAAGAACTACATCATGTTTGATCCCTCCTTAGAGTATTTTTATGTAGGAAACTCTCAACATAATGAGTTGTTGAGGATGTATAGCCTACGTAGTTAAAATCACACTTTTGATACTTGTGCCACTCAAATACCCTGATAACATATAGATCTAGAGTTTGTATATAAAATTGGTCCAAAATAGGTTATAGATAGTGAAGTAGGTTTCATCTATAGGCCTATCAGACTCAAACAAAGATACTTCTAGAAGCTCACATTAGTCCCTACACAAGGACATTAGCATTGAAAGGAGGAAACTAGTATGGTTCAGTATTGTCCAAGGCACCACACTACTATCCAAGAGGGTTTTTGACACCTGAATCCTATCTATGATACCCTGATCAGCTTCTATGCCAGTTTTTAGCCTCTAAAACATCTATCTTAGTCACTTTCTAGCTAAGTACTTATTTTTGTCATTTATTACTATTTATGAAATATCATATTAGGTCATTTATTGCAATAATTAGTGGTTGTATTTATTTCATTATTTATTATACTCAGACCCTTTAAAAACCTAGGGTTTACATTCCATAATCCCTTAAAAGTTTAATCAATTTATTGTATTACCAAATAATGATACATATGACATATTTATCAAATGATTTTTTTATAATCAAATGGATAAATATCATCAACACTACATCAGTTCTTAAAATGTCTCCATGATTGATCCAAATTGAGGATTCAATTCGAGGGATAACACACCAACTTCTAGGGTTTAGTGTGCTATAATAAATCCAAACTATTTTGCATTGAATTGATATATATTTTCAAGAGTAATTAAAAAATATTTATTTCAAGATAATAAGAGATTTTCTAAAAATAAATTAATATTAAAATATGGAAAACCCTTTTCTTATAGCTAAATACAACTAATAATAAAAAACTACTTTAAAGCTAGAATATATAATTTAACATTCACTCAACATGCATGACATGAGAATAGGATTTTTATTTAAATATAAACAAAACTAATAATATTTTTACATGCATAGGCATGTGAATAGGACAAATCATAAGAATAAGATATATGCTATAAAAAATTATGATAGTAGCCGATCGAATTTTATCAGGGTCAAGATTTATAGGTATTCTTCAATTCTCTATTGTGATAAATTTCTTAACATATCAGTGTGTTATAAATACATTAACTCAGATAAAGCTTACTTGTGAGGCTCCTTGAGATCTAAAATATGTTATGAAAGCCATGAAATTTCCATTAATAATGGGCTGATTTTTTTTTTTAGAAAATCATAACTTTTAAAAAATAAACCATTATGATTATCCCGTTGTCCTAATTTAATATAAGAATTAATGGAGGTTAATTAATTACCATATAATGCACCACCTATGAGCCTCATGTAAAATTTAAATAAAAGGTGCTACCTAAATATCTACCAAAGAAGTTAATCATGCAACCTCAAATGAGTGCACCTAAATTTGAATTTCCTGCTCTTCCACATAACAAAGTAATATTATGATAACATCTTGTACCTATTCAAAATAAATCACCTACCAAATATATAATCATTTTACATGCCATATATATGATAGATAATACAAATTTACAATATGATACCAAATCTAACACAACCACTTGAAATGATAATGATTACCATAATGATGATTACACCAATGATGATTATATTGACAATGATAATGCATTAGACTTCCTGGACTTGTGGATTCCAATTCATATTTATCATAACCATGAATAATAAACACCATATACTTTTACACATGACAATCACTTACTTTTATTTTTTAGTTAACATCACCTACTAACTCAATACACCCAAACAAAACAATATACTTTTTATAAAGTTTATTTTCTTTGTTTTCTTGTCCTTGGTTTTAATTTATTTTTTCATCATGTTTGTGGATTTTAGGAGTTCATATTTTTTATTTATCTTCCTTTGATGGTGTTATTTATTTGGGTATTTATTTTCATCCAACTTCTTCTATTGTTCTCAAGATTACTTCTTTACCTTTGCTTAAATTTTAAAAGTCACTTTCTTCTTTATATTATTTCATATTTAGGTTGTATGTTCACATCCTTCTTTAGTTCCTATCATGGTGTATATATAATTCTTATATAATTTCCACATGTTTTATTGTCATAGTTTATTTTATTTTTATCCCTTTATTTTGATTATCATTTCCAATCCCAAATTCCTACACTGACTTCCCCTTGATAATAACACATTATATATAGATTCCTTCTTCCCTAGTGCACACATAGTTCTAAGGGAAGTTTTAGGTTATAATGGATACCCACTTATTTATTCTTCACTTTTTCTCCCCTTTAAATTCATCTTACTTGATTTATTTATTTGATTACTTTAACTCTTTTCAAATTATTTACCTTTATATTTGACTTTTACATGGTTACATAACTTAGCTTATTATGATTACATATCTATTGATATACATTATATATTATTTATGCATGTGATACTAATGGTATTATTGAATTATATTAAAGATACATAGGTACATACATATGATTATGTAATCATTATTGACTATGGGAATCCTCATGCCAGTTTTGGGGGCATCCTAAAGGATGATTCTTAACAGTACTTCACATTGTATCTTTCCTAGTTTCCTTTATCATATGGATCTTATATTTGATTAAATATCCTAGTCTGACATATATCTTGCATACTTAGTGTTTTGATTTACCATTGATTTGTGATTTTTTATATGAGTGTTTTGAATTGATTATAGTGTGTTTGATGTGTTTGATTTGTATGCTTCTTCCCTGGTGTGCCTATATTGTTTTCCCTTTTCCTAATATGTGTGGTTGTGATTATTTCTTGGTATTCCTATATTGTATTCCATAAAATGGATTCTTTATTTGTATATTTTTTTTCACATGTTTGTGATTATTCAATTTTTTTACCCCAATTGGTCTTTATTATCTATGTGTGATATGGATTGTATTTCCTACTTTGCATGACATTGTTTGGTTTGTCTATTTTTAGTATATTTCTTGTATTGTCTACTTATAATGAAATGTATTGAATTGGATACTCTACATATGTAACATTATTTAATCTATGTTTATCTATGACTGGTACCATGACCTATATCATTCATATTGTTCTTTTATTAGTTATATTCTTATTTTTCTATGTTTCCATGGTTTATACCATGTATCTATTAAGGCACATTATTATTGTTCATTGATTATATATTTCCCATAAGGGACATGATATTCCTACATGAACATTGGTTATAGAATTATTATATTGGGACATGTTTATGTTTTATCACTCAAAAAGGTTGAGGGGTACCTCACCCCATTCATTCATAAAAGTAGTTGATAAAGTAATATAATACAAAATCCAAAAGGATTCTATATAAGGATTATATTTAGGCATGTTTTTTACATTTCTTATCACCTATATCATGTCCATGTTGTGGCATGTTTTTTCCATGTTTTTACACATTAGGGCATATTATTGTTTGTGCCTTCATTGATTATATCGAGACATGTTATTTCCATGCTTCATTACCTAATATTTTCCATATTACGGAATACAATTGTCTTCACCTTCATTATTTATATTGGTGTATGGTATTTCCATGATTCATTACCTACATCTTGTCCAATTTGAGGAATTTTATTTTATGTGCCTTAATTACTTACATCTTATCCATATAGAGGTAGCCTCCCATTGATTGTGCCTATATTTATTATACCTTGTCTATATAGAGGAAAAGCATTATTACTTCTACTCATGTATATATAAGTCTAGTATATATGAGCTATAATGATGATATTTTATTTATATGGCTTAGAAATACACATATATGCCAAATTACCTTAGTATATATGAGATTTAATGAAGTCATTTTTAAATTAGTATACCAAAATGTGTTACAAATGTGCTTTAACAAAGATGTCATTTTATGATTTCATATTTTACACATGGTATGCATAATCCCTTTCTTTTGAAATAGTGATTTGTAAATTCATCCCAAACCTTAATATGTGGGCATATTATCCACTTATTATATCTTCAATTACATCATGATACATAAAAAATTCAGAAATTTATAAGATGTTTTATCCTATAATTACAAGTGTTCACCAAATAGTTATAAAGCATTCTTCTACTTATTCCTATTTTTGGATGCATTCAACAAAGACTTAAAAGGAACACTTCTACTTAGTTATAAATTTTGAGGCATTAACCAAAGAGTTATAAGACATGGTTATCTTGGTTTTCTCAATGAGACACACATTCATAGATGAAACATATTCTATAGATACAGTTTTATAGTTCACACACAACCATGTGTATTCATTTTTACCTAGTGATTTCATTAGTTATTTGATTATTGATTTATATAAAAGTTTATCTACTTGCAAAAAATTTACGTATGTTTTCAAGTACCCAAAATTTTCATATTCCTAACATAAAATCATGGATGTTTATTCCAATATATTCATGGATTTTCATAATGGAAAATAGGATAGTTGTGCAAATTATGAGAAGTATAGGGTTTGTTTTATTTTACACTTTTTATAAGCTATAGTTTTTCATAAGATAACCTCTCTCCTCATTTTGAATTTAATATCATTATCATATTCAATATTTACTTTGAGAATTATTATAGGTTTTGTCTGCAATTTCTTCTTCAAGCCCTCTTAGGTATACTTGTTTGTTTTACTTCGATTATATGCACACATGCACATCAAAGTGGCAAATTTGTAGACACATAATTTTAGTATAATAATAATAATTTAATATGATATTAGTAATTTTATGCACTTATGGTCATTAGTTTAGATTTGGCTCTTATTGGCACGTTTCTCTTGTGTTAGGGGACTCATTTTCTTTCTATGATTTATGTTCCCTTTTCAACTCAACTTTGTATTCACTATATGCCAATCGTAATACCACCATTCAATGTGGAATTTTTTAAAACCTATAAAATGACTTTATTTTCCATATTATGATTGTGGATTCTCTCATAATAATTTTAAAAAAAAATTAGGATTTTGTGATCTCTCTAACCATAAGCAAATGAACATGATCGTGGTCTACATTTTTTGTGGGTCCTTTGGCCCCTTATACTAGTTTCTTTAGTTCTTTATACACCATTTTTACTTATTACCTTTTTATGTTGACTTATGTGCCAATAGGATCCTAGTTTAAATTTGATAATTTTATAAGTACATGAGTGCATTGATGCATCTAAAAGAGTCATAATAGAGATACACAATGATTTGAATTGATAAGCCAACTATAAAGTATAAAATCAAAGGATTGAATTATTAAAGAAACATCCCTATACCAAAAACATAATTGGAGGATTAATGAAAGAGCTTATATACTATAATAAATGTTTACATATCATTTATAAGTATAGTTGTATAACGTTCAAGATATTCATATTATGATAGACTGCTTGTTGAATTGCTTTAAATGTTGATTTCCAACTTATCAAATTACATGGGTGTAACTAATGTAGACCCCAAACAATTACTCCCATTTTATTATTTTGCATACTGAATTGAGTTGATTACGGTTAAAATGAATGAGAATTATTTATAGAATATATACACTTAATTATAAAAGATTGAGTGAGGTTTTTGAAGTGTACAAGTAGAGGAAGACATTTGTGAACTTTATTCCATAAAAAAATATAGTTTGACTAGGAGTGTACGTACTTGACAAGGAGTGTATTCTCTCTCCAAGAGCATTCCAACATGATTTTGGTCTAGCCAAGAGTATACTATCCTACTCCTGGTCATTTTATGCATTTTACAAGATCTACATAATTTTTTTGGTTATCTCTAGACCAATTTCTAAATGTGTTTCCATGGTACACAAATTAAATATTATCTATAATTTATCACAAAAGTCTCTCTTTATCAATTTAAAACATTTAAACCATTACATTAGTGAAATTAGGTTTTTTTTGTAGGTAATTTGGGGTTAGTGGGTCCCTCAGCCATCTCTTATAAAATAAAATAGAAAAATAAGTTGTCATAAAACTCCATGACAAACTACCCAAAATAGGCCAAAGCCTAGATTAAACATTTTTTCCCAAGATTACTAAAAACAAGGGGACATACCCCTCAAACCAACCAAGCTCAAGGTCTAGAGCCTATAAGTAAAATTAGATAACAATTTTTTTACAAACATAGCTAAAAATATGCATACTATCCTATGTATATTAAACTAAACATTAATAACTAATGCAAACAAGGTTAAATCCTTAAATCTAAAAGTATTTTAGTTCTTCCAATCCACCCCTATAATTTTAACCACATCCATTCTCAAGCACCAAAGGCACATTATTGATGGTGTATTTTGACATGCCAACAACATGTAAACTTTGCAAGGGTTTTAAACATGTTCATCCTCTCTTGAAAGGAAGGTTCAAAGGATCAAACCTTCCCCAAGGTAAATATATACCAGGTCTTGGTAACTGATCTTCACTTCGTTGACCATTGTTTGTTGTTCCATTTCAAGGGGTACTCTATAGCAATATTCAGTGGTTCTAAACATTTAAAAAAGCAAAGGGATACTTCCATAGATTTAAATTGGTATTTTTAGACTTAAATAGTGAAAGAACAACTGGTTTAATGCTTAAGTTCATTGCATTACATTTACTGAATCAACCATGCATTTGTAACAATGGAAAATAGCATGCAATCAAGATAAAACATGTAATAGTAGATTGAAACTTTAAATTTAATCTAATTACTCTAATAAAATTATAAAAAGAAAGATAAAAAGAGGGAAGGGTAGGGATAAAGAAATGATGAAACAATTTTTTGATGAAAACCAATATGTTCTTGTTGAGTAAATAAATCCTTGAGTAAAACCAATCTTTACTTGGATAAAATAGCATAACCAATGACAAAGATAGTGCAACAGTCTAAGGAAGACATTGTGAAACAGACATTTTATTTCTATAATTTTTGAATTTCTAGTTAGATTTTATATTTGCATGAGTTGAGGTTGTTTGGACTCCAGTCTCTAAATTCAATATAGTATATGATGAATCCTAATATTTGCTTTACGGGAAAATATTTTATGTGAATTTTTTGTTAGTTGATATGCTAGTTTGGGCATGTATATAGTGGTTAGTTTCCCTTGGTTCCCATCATTGATTTCCCTCAGACTCTTACACCATTCTTTTCCCATGGTTTTGTTATGTTGTCTAAGCAAAGATTGGTTATCTCAAGGGATTTGTCTAATCTAAAATAACATACTGGGTTCCATTAAAAATCAATCTCATCTTTTCTTTCTCCCTACCCTTTCCCTCTTTTGATATTTTGTTCTCTTAGTTAGAGTAGGTAGATCAATTTCTAAGTTGTAATTTATACTGAAACTTTTATCTTGATTACATGCTCTTATTTGTTTCCATTTATGCATTTTTTAATCATCTGTGTAATGAACATCTCTTTAATCAGCTATATTTTCATGTTAAATATGATTGTTGATTTCACTAAGTAGAAAGCCCCACAAGACTAAAGTGTTTATGATTTTCCTGAAGTATTCCAACACTAACATAGTCCCCTTGAAATGGAATGGTCACAACAAGCCACTAAGTGAAGATCATTGCACCTAGACTAGGTAAACAGAAACCTTGGGGAGAGGATCTCACCAATCCACTCGTTTCAAGATGGGAAAGTGCCTTAAAAATACTTTCCTAGGGGTTGGAATTCATATTATAAGGCCAATTAACACACACCAAACATTTATTTTGTAAATATGTTTCAAGGGCCACCAACCTATAAAAAATCATACTAATACACATCAATAATGTCACTACCTTCCCTACCTCTACTGATTCTACCACCATCTTCACCCCTGCCACCGATATATCTACCACCACATTTTTTACCACCCTAATGACTAGATAGATAACCCTTTATACCTCTATGAGTATGACCACCATTTTTACATCCACATCCACCACTACTTATGCTATCCAATGTTGCTACTTCCATTACTATTCACACTACCTATACTATAACCACCTACATCTATATTGTGTTCCACCTCTTCTTGACATCTTTCCCCAGCTAGTATGACTGACAAAATTTCTTTCATAACAACATTTTATACCATTTTTTTTAATATGGGGATGAAGGAATCCAAATGTGCTTTGAGTGCATTCAATTCTAAAGTGATAAAATTCCTAATGTTAAAGAAAATTTTCAGCTTCATGTAATTTACCATGATGAAAACCCTATTTTCAAGCTCCCTAAAGATTTTTAAATAAAAAAATTAGTGGTTTCATATTATTTTGAAATGGATAAAATGAGGTTGATCTCAATTGACTACCTCTAGTGGTTTCACCAAACCATCCCTAAACTTAGGCATGATAAAATTTTCAACCACTACCCATGTAGCTACTTTATCTTTAAGACTTCACAATTAATGACTAAAAAAGGCTAATTTAAATTTAACATGAATTTTTATCTTCATTTTCATGTAATCAACCCAAATTATGTCCCATATAGAAATCATGATCCCTATAAGTGGCCAAAATAATTTATTGAGCCTCAACTCCATCATAGCACTATATAATGCCATCTCCCTTTATTGTACATATATAAATAAAAGGGGATATAATGTTTCTAGTTCCCCTACCATCCCTATTTACACAACTATGCTAAGGTAAAATAACCATAACTACGAAGCAATAAAATATAGACACAACTCGCGCGACAAAAGACAAAGAATGGAAACACAAAACACAATGAAGATGTGTGGTGGTTAATATAAACAATTAACCTATCATAAAGTAAAGGTTGTGATAATAATCCTTCCTCTAAAGGCACAAATCCCCACAACATAATGAAGACATACATTAAACACTTGATTATCTCTGTAGTGTAACACAATTATGGGAGTCATATCAAGTATATATTGGATGGAAAGATTAAGTGCAAAAGGAAATATAAAAATGGATTGGTGGGGGTGAATGGTGAATAACCCCATCATAACTTCCTTCCAACCCACACTCATCAAAACCCAACCAATGATCTAATCATTTGTCAATAACCAAGTCTTCCCTTTGATTAATATCTCAATTTGCAATAAATTAAACCTCCATAATAGCCTCCCAGAAATAATGAGACATAAAACACTCATCAAGAGAATCCATTAGTTTCTAAGTTATTTCTATGATGTTTTTTAATTTTCCAAGTCTTATAGTTTAAGTTTTTTATGAGTGTAAATCATTACCATTGAATCCATTTCTATGATCACATTATTGATTCCACATTGTGTTATCAATTATAAACCAAGGACCAAAGCTGATGCCTTTGCTTCATTATTAATACCATAAACTAATTTATAAGAAGACACCTAAATTAGTGATCCTAAATAATACTTAATTATACAACCAAATCCCAATGACTTTTTATTCCTTCTAGCTACACCACTAAAATTTCACTTGAAGAACCTTGAAGTGGAGGAACTCAAACATAATTATCCTCCCATTGCCAAATGGGATTACATATTCAAGACACTTTAATGGGGGAAGCAAGGGATTTAAAGAAACCTAATTTGATATAATATTCCTATCCCATGCAATTAATGCATATTTTTTTCTTTTAGCATGAGTTGAAATAACCTTTGATATGGAAACCTTATCTTTTTTAAGGACCACCTTAACTTGGCATTATTTCCCCTAAAAAATATGCTTATTCTTTTCCAACCCTATATTCTAATAAATAATTTTTGGGATCATTTTCTAAATGCTTGGAAAATTATATTTACTTGGTCATATGAACTAAGATGAAAAAGTTTGGAAGAGATAAATTGGCCTTTCCCAAAGCTAGCTAAATTTGTCAAACAAATTGGCCTTTCCCAATGCCAACTAAGTTTGTCACACATTGAGATAATTTGATACACATCTTTAGAATATGTTCATTGAATATGTGATCCTTATTACTGTATTTAAATTTAGACCAAACTTCAAAATTAGTAGTAAAGAAATTCAGTCCTTTTCAAATCATTTCAAAAATAACCCAATGCAAATTTACACTCTTAACTAATTTCTCCTTTTTACTATTTTCAATCGATGGATGGAGTGAACATGAAATAGATTAGGTTTTGATGTGAATATAGTATGAAATAAAGAATGGATCAAAATTATTGAATTTTTAATTTTAAAGTTGCATTATAGAATCTTGAAAATTCTATAATTACCAATGGAGGGAAGGGTTTTTAATCACTAGTCCTTGTGCATTCCAAAGTTTGATCCTTGGAACATTGAATTAGGATTCATGAAATTGGCAAATGGATCTTTGGTGGTCCACATCCATTTAGATGAAATTTATAAAAACATTGATAATCTAGAAAGAAGGGATCTTATCTACCAATTCATGGGATTCAGGCCTATTCTAAATTTTTTAGAATTTGGGCTTCAAAATATTCTATAACTTCATGTGAGTATCAAATTTTGATATAGCCTAATGGATATTTCCTTGTTGTGTTTTCTCATGAAGAGGATATGCAATAGATTTTCTAAGGAGGACCTTGGTTCATGGGATGAGTTGTATTATTCATGAAACCATGACATTCCCTTTTTAAGGTAGAAGAAGATTTACCTTCTATTGGGTTGGTTTGGGTAAGGCATTTTGGTATTTCATCTAAATTATGTAACCCCTCTATTTTATGGCTATAAGTAATACCCTGGGGACTTACATGATGATTGCAGATAACTATGTGATTTTAACACATTATGGATGCTAGATTTTGTATTCTTATAAACTTTGACAACCCTCTACCCAAACATATTTCTCTACAGTTTGGTGAAGGGTTGTGGGAATAAGAAGTGGATTATGATAACATCCCTTTTAGATGCACACTATGCCATGAATATGGGAATTTAATTAAGTATTTCAAAATAGATGATATTAAAAATCCTAAGAAATTCCTAGATAGGGAGAAATTTCAAGCTCTGAAAAAATACACGGTCAAATCCAAGATTCTCAATTTTATGCCTTCCTTCTCTAAAAATTACTTTGGTTCATTAGAGGTAGAATATCTCAAAGATATGATGAATTGGTTATGGATGATGAGATCTTGGAAATGCAAGTTATATAAAAACCCAATCATTTCCTCTTGAAAAAAGAGAACAAGTAACTAGTAATGTTTTTTCTTTATAGGCTCAAATATTGGCCATAGTTTCTTAGAATGACATAGACCTAGTAAGAAAACATAAATTTGACAATAGGAAGCCAACAAACAACAAACTTGGGTGATGATTTGGATTATCTTCCCTTAGAGTGTTAATCCCCTATTTTTCTACCTTGGATGTTCCTTGTTTCCTAAAGTGAAATGGAATCAGTCAGAAATCAAATAATAAAATTAAAATGGATACTAATCAAAGAGCAAGATGGAAATGTTTGTAGACACACATTCAAAGGGAAGGAGAAAAATCACTCTCTTCAATCAAGCCAAGGATCTCAAAAGTAAAAACCTAATATAAAATGAAGTGCATGTATTAGAACATAAAGGGGTCTTAAATGTGTCCCCTCTAATCATAAAAAAACCATTAGAGTTTTGAAATATAATATCCCTCATATTTTGTTTCTTTGGGAAAACCAAAGTTTCTAATAATAACATGAATTCATTGGCTCAGAAGATTTGGCCAATAGCTAAGGTTTTATCCACCAACTCTCAAGGAGATTCTAGGTGCATTACTTGATTATTAAACCCTAGATAAATTGTCATGGTTAACACTCTGGCTATATATAATATCTTATCAATCTTAACCTAAGTTAGACATTCTAATCAGTAGGTATTGTTCATCAATGTTTACTTCTCTATTGTTTTGGATGGGAAAAAATAATGAAAGGATTTAGAGTACATTATTCATCTCTTTCCAAGAGCTTGGGTCCTAAGTGTAGGTGACTTCAATTCCATTATTTCCTTATAATAAAATAATGGTAGACATAGAAAGCTTGATGCTAATTCCAATATTATGTTGGAATACATTTCTTCTCTTAATCTCATTTACATAAGTCCTAGTAATGGGCTCATGACAAAGACCAATAGAAGATTGGGTGATGCTTTAATTTCATAGAGGTTAGATACATTCTTATTGACAGAGGGGTTTTTGGATAATGGTAACATCCCCAACTCAACTATTATTAACAATGTTAGATCAGATCACTAGCTGATTATGATTGAAGTCTAGCATTCTCAATGCCATAAATCTCCTTTTTGGTTCTAGATGATGTGTCTTTGGCATGTTGATTTGAGGAAAAATTTCAATAATGGTGGATAAAAGGTAAGCCTTGTCATGGCACTAATATGTACCTTTTTTTGAAAAATATCAACTATGTTAAATCTCAACTTATGAAGTGGAATTGGAATGAATTTGGGAACATCAAAGTTTAAAAGAAAGAGATAATGGATAGATTGGAAAGGTAGTTGAAAAAATTTACCTCAACCCTTTTAATGATAAACTTAAGCATGAGGAATGGAATCTTTGAGAGGAAATTATGAGGAAAAAAATATAGAATCAAGTGATTGTAATAAGGGGATAAAAATTTGGTGTTTTTTCATAAGTCCATATTATTGTGGAGATCCTATAATCAAATTTCTTCCCTTGAATCATATAATGGAAATTTAGAGTTTTCCTCATAAGGAATTTATAGTAATGTGCTCAACTTATTTTCTCATATTTTTGTAGCTATTCATTTGGATATGGTACTACAGTAGTAAGTTATCCAACATATTACCATGCTTATTTCTATGGATGATAAGCATTCTCTTCTTTCTCGCATTTCCTTAGCATAATTAAGACATATTATCTTTGGCATGAGTAAAGGCAAATCCCCTAGGCCAGATGGGTTTCTTATTAAATTCTATTAGGAATTTTGGGATATTATTCAAGATGACTTTTTGAAGGTTGTAGAAGAAGCCAAGACATCTAAATTTATTGTCAAGAAGATCAATAATACCTTCATTACTTTGGTTCTAAAATCTCAGGAGGTTTTGAATATTTATGGCAATCATCACATTGATATCTATAATGTTTTATACAAAATCATCTCCAAATTTATGGCCAATAGAATGTATCCCCTCCTTCATAAGATTATTTCCCCTAAGCAAGGAAGGTATGTGGCTAGTAGATAAATACTTGATGAGATAGTGTTATCTCAAGAAGCTCTCCATTCTATGCAACATCAAAAGATTTTGGTTATGTTTATAAGGTTGGAGCTCTCTAAAGCCTATGATAGAGTTTATTGGGCCTTCCTCTTAAGCATGATAAAGCATTTTGGTTTTTCTAAGGATTGGGTTCTTTGGGTTAAAGGATGTATTTCCTCAGTCTCTTGTTTAGTTCTTGTCAATGGGATTCCTACTAGATCCTTTGGTGCTTCCAAAGGCATTCAACAAGGAGATCCTCTTTTTCCCTACTTGTTTATCATTTTGATAAAAAAATTGGATAGAATTATTGCCAATGATAGAAATAATATAATTCTCAAAGGTGTTACTCTTGCTATGGGCCTTAATCCACTAATGCATTTGTAGTTTGTGGATGATTCTTCCCTCATGGGAAAAGCTTAAAATAAAGAACCTTCAAACATTAACAACAAATTGTAACTTTTCAAGGGTGAAAATATTGATATTATTAATGAAGATAAGTCCAAAAATTATTTATTTCATATGAATCTTAGATAGGAAGCCTTGATTATTGATATACTTCATTTTCAAAAAAATTATGTACTAGTCACCTATTTTGGTGTTCCCTTAAGAGAAGTTAGACTTTATAACTAGAGTTGGTTCTTAGATAGACTAAAAACTAAGATTTCTGAATGAACTAATAGATGGATTTCAATGGGAGGGAGAATCACCTTGATCAAAAATGTTTTTCATGTTATATCCATTTTCTTTTACTCCATCCTGCATGTTCCCAAAGTTATGTTCAAATAGATTGACCAAATATACCATAGGTTTTTATAGAGAAGGCTTTAGCTTATTAAAAAATTGTCTTTGGTGAAATGGATCATGTTTTATCTCGCTAAGCATCAGGGGGTTTAGGTTTTTTCTCCTCTTAGCTAAATGGTCAAGCTTTAGCTGCTAAGCTTTTTCAGAATCTTATTCAATTTCCTTCATAGCTTTGGGTGAAAACTTTGAGAGCCAAATATGCAAAAAATAAACTTCCTAATCAAATAGTCCATTTCTCCCTTCCATCTAAAGGTTCTCCAGTGTTGGCAGTTCTTAAAATTAGGGAGTCTATAATTAAGAATAAGTTGTTTTGGATAATCAAGAATGCTAAAAAGGCCCATTTTTAGACTGGCTCTTGGGATGGTCATTTACCTCTTGTTGAAAAAAATCCCCACCTTCATATTCTTATGGAATAAATCCATCAAAAAGGTTGGATAATAGTTTATAAATATTCTAATAAGCCCAATAGAGAGTGGGCATTTGAAAGGGAGTGTATTTATCATGAAGATTAGCCAATCTCATTTTCCTTGGATTATAAATTCCAACTAACTTATATTTTAAAAAATAGATATCTTTATTGTTTTGATGAGGATGACTTGATCACATGGAGAGGCCAGAGCAATGGGAAATATATAGTGGCTAATGACTATTATTCTCTTTGTTAATCTTCAGCTCAACATCTTAAGAATATTTTAAGCAACTATGGCATCATAATTTATGGACTAAATTCAGATTTTTCATTTGGACTCTCCTACATGGTATAGTGCTTACGAGAGATCAACTTATGAAAAGGGGCTTTAATGTGCACTTTAGATGTGTGATTTATAAAGACCATAAGGAAATTTTTTCTCATCTCTTTTTTTCTTGTCCCTTCATTACCGATCAATGACATTAACATGTGCATCTTTTGGGCATCCCTTAGACTACTTTTTCATCCCTAAATCAGCCTATTTAGGAGTGGAGCCACATTTTTTAGTTTGATGTCTTCTCTAATCAAATTTTGTGGGTTGGTGTTTCTTTCATTTTATGGAATATGTGGAAGGAGTGAAATGTAAGAATATTTAGGCAAAGGGTCATAGATAGTGTTTTGGTCTAGTAACACTCTCTTTTTAATATTAAAGAATATATTTTTCACATGATGAAACTTCTTTCAATTCCTTCTTAGCATTGGATGCTTATTATTTAGGCACTTCACATTGTTCCTTCTCCGCCTCAACTCTAGGTATATTCTAGAGCCAAGGATCATTCCTTGATTCTCATCCTAGGGACCAACAGAGTTTTAACAGATAGTGTGTTAAGGGTAAATCTTGGATATGTAAATATTGCAGGTATTGGCAAGGAGTTGGATAATTCTATTTCTTTCATTTTTCTACTAGAATTAGGGTTACCACCAATAACTTAGCTAAAGGACAAGCTATTGTGGAAGGTCTTAAGAATACCTAGAAGGTGGGATGGAAAAAAGTCTAGTTGGTTATTGATTATAAGTTTTGGATTAAGTTTCTCTCAGACCCCAACTCTAATATTTCTACAACTAAAGAATTTTAAAAATTATCAACAAAATTCAATTACTTCAAAAGAATTTTGATAGGCTCTTTTATTTGCACATTCCTAGGGGTTTCAATAAAGTTGTGGATACTCTTGCTAATTAGGCTCTTGAGTAATTTTAGGTGAAAGTTTTTGTCCCTCCTCCTCTATGGTGTTTGGCTAAGCTAAGGAAGGATATTTTGTGCATTTTAGCTATAGACAATGATAAAACTAATTGTTAAAGTCTTTTTTAGGCTTTCCTTTCTTCCTCAGAAGGCTACTTTTGGGTTTGGATTTCCTCATTTGGTTAGTGTCTTTCTCTCCATGGACCCTTATGATAATGGAATGTGCTTCCAATTCTAGTCTTGATTAGAATCATGTTTACTCTTTTAACCTCAATTTTGCATGAGCTAAAATGTTTCACTCTTATTGGTTTTTTATGGATGCCACATGCATGGCCTGATGACTGCTTATCTTTTGGTTAGGTGTGTTATTTGAGCATGTCAAAGGGGGAAGACTAGGTATGAACCCTAGGCATTTTTTGGTATAATAGATGCCCCTACCTCCTTGGGTCTTACCTGAATGTGGCATCTCTCTAGAGATGTTTTCCACAAAACAAAACAAAAAATTGTCACACATTCAATCCCAACATTTAGCTACATATGGGCATTGGAAAATAAGAAGAGATGTTTTTAATTTATCGCCTAAACATACAAATCACCTTGACAACCTTTTAAACATCATTTTTTGAAGTTTATCCTTAAGGATCCTATCATAAATGGAAAACATAATAAAACACCCTGCCTTGGGTAGCCCTACATTATTCCAACAAATATTTTTTGACCATGTGAGGAAGGGATCTGATACTATAGCCATTTGATATCTTATTTTAACTAAATAAACCACAAATTTAACACCCACCCACTAAATTTTGTCCTCATTCATACTAATGAAAATTCTCCTTTTAGATAAATTATTTGACAATTTTTTTTTTGATCTATTAAAATGGGAGTATTCTCTAGGATTTTCCATTTCTAAATTGAAACTCCTTGAATGGTCCTTTCATCTTCTAGCTCCTACACCTCCCACATTGGCTTATGCCCATTATTAAAACTATGACAAAGCTCCATTACTAATACTTTATGAAATGTTCTCCATTATTACCGTTTAACATTGGAGAATACAATTCTACATATGTGAGGCATGATGGGGATTTTTGTGGTAGGAATATTACTAGGATCCAAATATCCCAAGTATTTTTGCAAAAATAATCTATCCATAGTGCTTGAGGCTAAGAATACATCCCCCAAACCATCTTTTCTCCTAAAGCCAAATTTATGTGCCAATTTTCCTAATGCATGTTCCACTTGTTGATTCTTTTTAACAAACCCTATACCTTTTAAGCAATAATTTTCATTTACTCCTCATAGGGTTTCCATAAAAACATTTCCATAACCTGGTTCAAGATGGGAAACACTGTGGCTAGGGCTTGAAGAACCAATATCATATAAATGGGAAGTACACTCAAGACTAATTTTATGAGTGTTATGTGCCTGTCCAAAGATAACCATCTCCATTTATAGGAGATTAACTTGGAATATAATAAATTTATCAAACTCTCCCATAAGGAAAATTTTCTTTACCAAAAAAAAATGGGATCCCAAGATATTTGCTTGGGAGCATACTAATTTTAAAGGCTAAATTGTGAGTTGTCCTAATTTGGGATTGACATAAATTATGTATAAAACATATTTAGAACTTTGATTCATTAACTTCCTAACCCAATGATTTCATGTAATCTTATTAAAAAAATAGATCTATGTATTTTATGTTAGATGTAAATCCAAAAAGAAAAGTATCATCTATAAGTTGTTGATGATTAAGGTTCACCAAACCTTCTACAACATTAAATCCCTGAACAGTTCCTTCTACATAAACACTCTTAATATCCCTACCTAAAGCATATGACATTAAAATGAAGAGGGAAGGTGATATATGGTCACTTTTATGTAAACCCTTAGAAACTTCAAAAAATCTATCTAGATTGATGGGGGGAGCACAAGAACAAACACACTTTGTCCTGATCCCTCTTGTTAGGATCTTGCTCCTCAGATAGAGCACAATATGATTACCAAGTATAAGAAATTATAAATGCAGAAATAACCAGAAATACAAGTAACTAGAATTCACCAGTAGCACAGAATATGAGAGACAATACACTATCTTGTATTAACACTTTACAAAAAGAATACAATAAAGAGCCGCCACACTCTTCCACCTTACAGAGGCTTCCCACACCTCAAGTGTATAGTAATTCTTAAACGGTCCCAACAACCAACTCACAAACAGAATTGGTGTTCACCTCTCCAACCAGTCAGTAATAACCCTGCCAGTTCACCAAGCACTCTAAAGCACTTCAAGTTGATCTCCCATGAACCTGCAACCTGTAATTCAATAGACCATACTCACACATGTAGATCTCCTATGAGCTTGCAACAACCTGCAACTCAATGATCTTACACTTAGAAGGAACTTCCTTGTCTTCCTTATCTTGTACATATTACAATACATGCCAATGGGTCTATAAATAGATCCCAGACTTAAACAATAACTTAGACTCTTAATTTAGACAATTATCCTCACAGCTCAAGACTCTAACTGGCCTTTACTTGCAAACACTTTGTTCACTTAACTAATTTTCCATGCAACGAGTAGTTCTGGAACACACAGGCAACCGACGCTGGTCCCTGCTTGTCTGGTTCTGCCGACGTCGGCCGACTCTCTGCCGTCGCTGGTGGCCTTCTGCATTGGTCATGACCGACGTCGGTCCTACTACCGACACCAGTGCTCCTGGATCTCAGCAACCTTCTATTCCTTCTATTTTCAAAGAGTTAAAGCTTTTAGCTCCACAACTTAACAATCTCCCACTTGGAGATAAACAGCTGCAACCTGTACCAGTACCTGTACTCCATCTAGTTTGTTCCCTTGGCTTTGTATTCCTCCTCAAGATCACTCTTGAAGACCAACCACCACAAATCCCGTGGTGTAAAACTTGTCATCCAAATCACTTGCCACATCGACATCTACAAACCATGTAGAAAATAACCTAAACCTGCATAACATGTGCACCTGCTGCTAGTCCCTGTAAGAATCCACTGAACTGTCCTCCAATGGTTCTCTCCCAGATTGGCTCCAAACTTGTGACAACTCCCACTGCTTGGGAAAACTCAGGTTTAGTACATACCATGCACTCAACCTCATTATGTGAATCAAGACACAGTTCATAGAACTGTCCAACCATCGGCGTGCTAATCGGTCTCACACAATCATCCTGAAACAAAGTCAACATATGACCTACCATGTCTCTAGAACACACTCATGCCAAAGAATCTTGCTGCTCCCAGATTATCCATGACAAACACCTAAACTAGCTTTACCTTTAGTTCAGCAATACCCTGTATATGTAACCTTGCAATAAGCACATCATATAGTAATAGGATAATGTAGCTAATATTATCCAACCTGGTAAAGAGAAACACAATGATCAAACCTCCATTGCCCTGCAGCTTATACAAGACCATATACCCTGATCTTCCATCTCACATATCCATTTCCGCTCTTCTTCATCCTAAACATCCATTCGTCTCTCAGTGCTTACTTCCAGCTAACAACTCTACCCAAAACACCTGTTTGGTTCTCCTCCAAGGAATCACATCCTCATCCATGCCAAGCTCCCACTATTTCCTAGATCTACCTATTTTGCTTCTTTAATAACTCCCTGGTCCTATGCCATAAGTGAGCAACAAGTAGTGTAAAGAAGGGAAATGACAAATTTAAGAACTTACTTACACCTTCAGTCCTCCATATGGGCACTTGAGACTCCTTGACAACTTGTTGTCCACCCAAAAAATTTCTCAGTAACTGATGCCAATCACATCTCAGTCTGCACCTAACCGATGTCAGTTCCCTGCGACTGTCCCCTCACCAACATCGTTTTCCCCTGGCCAACACCAGTAGTTATCTACCCTGAGTCACCGACGTTGGGCTGCACATAGCCGATGTCGGTCCCTGTCTGGACGCTGATGCCAGTTTTCCTGCTGACGTCGATCTCTATGTTTTTCTAGTGAGACCTAACTTTTTCCAGTGAGCTATTTTTGGATCAAATCCTTGTCCAAATCACCCTTGCTCTGCTCAGAATTCTTCTGCATCTTGTGCTAAACTCTATCCATCACCTTCTCCTTGAAAACCAAGGCTTTCTTGTTCTTGTCACTAACATTGGATTCCTCAAGAAACGTTACCTTCTTCTTCTGCATACAGAAATCACGATCCATACCTTCCAAATCTGAAAGCATACCCTTTGACTCAAGAATAAGCATCTCCTTCTTATCTATGTGACCAAGCCTATTAAGCCACATCTCTGAATCTACAGCTGAAGTAGATAACCCAGAAAGAGAGTCAGTAATATAAGTAGATAGATAAAGCGTACCTACTTTCTTACCTCTAGCTACAACAAGTGTACCCTTGGTAACCTTCCAAGAGTCCGCTATGAGAGTTACTGTGCAACCCTCATCACCCAAACTTCTAACAGAAATCAAATTCCGCTCCAGAACTGGGACATGCATGACCTCCTTTAACACCCATGTGTTACCTGTTTACAGTTTCAGCTTCACTTTCCCTTTGCCAACAATCTGACAAGGCTTACCATCCCCTACACAAATTTCTCCAAGGTCTCCCTGGACATACTCATGAAAAAATTCCCTATGTGGGGATGCATGAAAAGAGGCACTAGAATCTAAAACCCAAGATTCTACTTTATCCAAAGAACATACCAGAGCATCCTGTGTAGCGTAATCTGCAACATCTACTTCTTCTTCATGTTCTTCATGCTGATCTTCACCTGATCTGCAATCTCTCTTTAAGTACCCTTGCTTTCCACACTTCCAGCAGGTTATTTTGCCATACCTAGACTTGGATCTCTTGCCTATCTTGGACCTTGATCTCCCACGCTCTATCTTTTCTCTTTGCCTTCCTCTGCCTTCAACACTCAAAGCATTTCTTGATGACTCACCTATGCTTTTCTTGCATATCTCTTCATTCAAGATCACGCTCACAACATCATCCAATTTTAAGACTTTTGAAGGAGACACAGTATTAGAAACTGCCATTACCAAATCTTCCCAACTTTCAGGTAATGAACACAAGATTAAGAGAGCTCTAATTTCATCATCAAATACAATATTGACTGAACTTAACTGGTTTACCAAACCATGGAAATCACTAAGATGGCTATGAAAAAATCCACCTTCCAACATTTGCAAATTAAATAAATGCTTCATAAGAAATACCTTATTAGAAGCTAAGGGTTTTTCATATAAATTTGCCAAAGATTCCATCAACTCCACCGTTGTCTTACACTGTGATAAGCTGGAAATCACAGATGATGCAAGACTCAATCTAATAGATCCCAGAGCCTTTCGATCAAGAACCTCCCATTCTTCATCTTTCATATCTGAGGGTTTGCAATTAACCCCACCCAACGGTAAGTACAAATCTTTTTGATATAAATAATCCTCAATCTGCATCCTCCACAATTGGTAGTTCTTGCCATTAAACTTTTCCATTCTTAGCTGACTGTCTTCTCCCATTGCTCAACTCCCACTCAAATAGAAACCCTGTGAGTAACCTGTAATCAAAACACACTAACCAGATCTAATCCAATCTGTTAGTATCCTAACCAAAGCTCTGATACCACTTGATGGGGGGATCACAAGAACAAACACACTTTGTCCTGATCCCTCTTGTTAGGATCTTGCTCCTCAGATAGAGCACAATATGATTACCAAGTATAAGCAATTATAAATGTGGAAATAACCAGAAATACAAGTAACTAGAATTCACCAATAGCACAGAATATGAGAGACAATACACTATCTTGTATTAACACTTTACAAAAAGAATACAATAAAGAGCCACCACACTCTTCCACCTTACAAAGGCTTCCCACACCTCAAGTGTACAGTAATTCTTCTACAACACTCTCCTACCAAAAATGGTCCCAACAACCAACTCACAAACAAAATTGGTGTTCACCTCTCCAACCAGTCAGTAATAACCCTGCCAGTTCACCAAGCACTCTAAAGCACTTCAAGTTGATCTCCCATGAACCTGCAACCTACAATTCAATAGACCATACTCACACATGTAGATCTCCTATGAGCTTGCAACAACCTGCAACTCAATGATCTTACACTTAGAAGGAACTTCCTTGCCTTCCTTATCTTGTACATATTACAATACATGCCAATGGGTCTATAAATAGATCCCAGACTTAAACAATAACTTAGACTCTTAATTTAGACAATTATCCTCGCAGCTCAAGACTCTAACTGGCCTTTACATGCAAACACTTCGTTCACTTAACTAACTATCCGTGTAACGAGCAGTTCTGGAACACACAGGTGACCGACACCGGTCCCTGCTTGTCTGGTTTTGCCGATGTCGGTCGACTCTCTGCTGTCGCCGGTGGCCTTCTGCACTGGTCACAACTGACGTCGGTCCTTCTGCCGATGCCGGTGCTCCTGGATCTTAGCAACCTTCTATTCCTTCTATTTGCAAAGAGTTGAAGCTTTTAGCTCCACAACAGGCTAAATTATGAGTTGTCCTAATTTGGGATTGACTTAAATTATGTATAAAACATATTTAGAACTTTGATTCATTAACTTCCTAACCCAATGATTTCATGTAATCTTATTAAAAAAATAGATCCATGTATTTTATTTTAGATGTAAATCCAAAAAGAAAAGTATCATCTATAAATTGTTGATGATTAAGGTTCACCAAACCTTCTACAACATTAAATCCCTGAACAGTTCCTTCTACATAAACACTCTTAATATCCCTACCTAAAGCATATGACATTAAAATGAAGAGGGAAGGTGATATATGGTCACTTTTATGTAAACCCTTAGAAACTTCAAAAAATCTATCTAGACTAGTGTTCACTAGCATTAAAAAATTTGGGACTAGAAATGTCATTACAAATCCATTCACACCAATCCCTCCCAAACTAAAACTTTTATAAAACTCACATAAAAACTCTAGTTGACCCTATCATAATCCTTAGTGATATGAATATTAATCAACATACCTTTCCTTCTAAAATAAATCAAAAACTGAATGATTTAATGGGTGATGATGACACCTTCATGAATATTCCTTCCCCAAAAAAAATCCTTTTGTTCAAAAGATACTAGCTCATCTAACACATGTAAGAAAAAAAATATAGAAATTATTTTATATCATATTATAAAATTAAATTGGTTTGTAATCCCAAAAATAATATTATCATTCTCCCTTTGGAATAAAAAATATAAAACAATAATTGAGATCAGTTGAAATCTTTTTCTTCCTTCTAGATTCTTCCACCATGATTACCACATTTACCCATACAATATATAATGTAAATAGGTATATTTTTACTAATACATTGTTGTATTTTTTCTAGATTTGAAATTCACACATGTATTTATGGTTAAATATAGTTTTGTTGACATAAAATCACTTTACCATATTACATTAGCATAGAAAACTTAGTATATCAATAATGTTCTAGGGATATCCTATATCATAGATAATGTTAGAAATAATATTATTGAAAGATAGTGAATAAATATACATGAAGTATCTTGAACAAGAGATAATATTTTCCATATATAAAATTGAATAATGAATTATCCCCACTCATTCTAGGACTATATCCTTCAAAATATTTTTAATTTATCTTACGAATCTCAAGGAAAAAAGATAGACACAAAATTAAAACTTTGAAAGAAGGAGACATAAGTGACAAAAAAAATAACATAAAAATATAAGAGTACAATATTAAATAAAATTATCCCTAAAAAAGATACAACATATAAACTCACAAAGTGAAAAGAGAGGCAAGCAACTTGATCAAGATCCAAATGAGCAAACAAAAAAGAGTACGAAAACTATCAACAAGATAATTTTAAATTTGAATGGTTAAATTTAATGACACAAAATTTATTTAAAAATGAGATAGTACAACCAAGGATAAAGAATATAAAATTTAGATGAGACACAAAATTTTTTATTTTAGTTAATCCATGTAGGTAATAAATTCCTACTTTTGTTAGTCTAAAAAGCATAAAAACTAACAAAATGCACCATAAGGGGGGAAAATGAGTCTTACATCATTCTATTGAGATAAACTAAAAATACCCATCTATGTAAAAACATTTCATGTCATATCATATCATGAAGCATTTAACATAATGTTCAGTTTCAATTTTATTTCACATGGCATAGAGTGTAGTCTTGACATTTAATTTCATAGCATCACAATAAAATATGAAACATTAGAAATCATTGCATTTCTCATATGATAGAATTGAGAATTTTAATCCATGTAGAAATAATTTCCATTTGCATAATAATAATAATAATCAAAATTAAATAACTCTTGTGCATAAATGAATGCTAAGACACTAAACTTTGAAAAGTTCATAAACCAAGGTAACTAAGATGAAGAAGTAAAAAATAACTTTACTCATCCATTATTTCAACTAGGAAAAATTGATTAATCCTACATTAACATGATTATTTTTTATTAATATAAAAGTCATAGTAGATCTCAAACAAGTCTAACCATAAAAGGGAATATTAAAAAATTTAAAGAAGCAAACTCAAGTGAAAGAATAAAGATGCATGAGAATTTGGGTTCACTTGTAATCCTACATCAACCCTAAATATGTTAGATTGGGAAATGTAGTTAATTATGTTTTTTTCAAGTTTCTAATTACGTATTTAAAACTTTTTGTAAGTTATGTATAAGTTTATTAATGTGCACAATTGTTAGTTTATTTTTAATAAGCTTGAAAAACATTGTGCAAGTAGGTTTGTTAGGTATTTTGAGAAAGTATAGATGTGCATTTATGTTAGAATCGTTTATAAAGGTATATGATATCTTATGGAGCATCAAATTCACTATAGAATCTATTTCTTTTCTACATAATCAAAATATTGTTTCAAAAATTTATTGAAAAATCTGTATCTTCAATACATAGGTACTGAGCTAACTTATAGTAATATTGGAGCATGAAATGAATATCAAGAGCTTATATAACATCAATATAGTTATTTTAGAGATTATAGAGTGGGTATAACATTAATGCACATTCCATATCCATTTTCAAGCCTTGTATTAATGTGTGTTAAGATTCATGACATATGAGGAATATATTAATACATGTTCTTTTTTAGGTTCTTGTACATATCAGTTAAACCACATCAGTAATGAAGACATTTAATGTTCATGGTGATCTTATAGTTGGAAAAACATTATATTTGTCATTTATCTAACCATTTATTTTTGGGTAGGTTATATTGAAATAATAATAAGGGATGAGACATTAACTATGATGTTTTATCATATCAAGTTATGTTAATATGTAATATATTTTTAATGTGATGTATTATCATTGGAATATTGTTAAGTAGGTGGGTCTTGTGCCTTTGTAATAATGCCCCTACACTCTTGTCAGAGGATGTTGGGAGAGAGAAAATATGATCATTGATCATAGTGACTACTCTAAGATACAAATAAACTTACAAATATTGTGAGTTAACAAGCATAGATATGAGGATTTGATGTGATAATGCATATCATTTGAGATTTTTGTGTTTTTGTCAATGAGTGTGTTATTTGTAATTTCCTACTTTTGATATCTAATATATTTTTTTTTACACTTTGATTACATTTTTTATTCTACTATGTATTATGAGGGTTTCATGGTCTAAGCCATATCTCAGCTAAGACCCTAACTGTGATTACATCATTTATTATCACAACAATGTTTTACTCCATGTAGGTTAGTGTTACTTTATACATTTGTGAGTGTGGGTAGAAAGTAAATACATGCATATTTAAAAAATATCTTTTGGTATAAGGTGTATAATATATTTGATTTCTTAGGAAATGGCACAAATAGGAGTTTTAGGTGGTAGAAGACCAAGAGTGGTTGAAGTTTGATCTAGCAAGATTGAATAGAGATTTTCAAGTTTGATTGGAGATTATGTAGATAAGACAATTCTAAGGTGTTGTGGAAATGGATGATGAAATTTATACTTCAGTCATAAAATATACATGAGGAATAGGATACATATGAAGTAGTTGATGAACCTAAAGATAAATTCTTGAAAATTATTGTGAGAATGACTAGTAAACCAAAATTTGATCCTATAATCTATTTTATAAGTTTTAGTCTTGAAGAGATCATTGATTGAATCAATGAGTTTGAAAGTATGAAATCATGGAAGTATAGAAGATCCCAAGTGATTTAAGTTTATTTTCATAAATTTGAAAGGTCACACATCCTTATCGTGGGAGCATGTTCAAGATAAAATATTGCACAAAGACAAAGATAAGATTAAGATTTGGAATAGCTTCATTGTGAATTTGAAGGATAAATTAATTCATATAGATTATAACATGATTTTTTTAAAGAAGCTTAAAAATTTTCAACAAAGGGAGAAGAGTGTAAATGATTACTCTAAATAATTATATATAATTACAATTACAATGGGTCATATTGAAGATGATGATGAGAAGATCTCAAGGTATGTAAATGAGTTATGCATTGTAATTTAATTTTAATTATGTATGATCATATTTCAATATGTTGAATAATCATATCAGTGTGTGTTTAAGGCAAAAGAAGAGCTACCATACAAGAACATAGAGTAATGTAAGGAAAACTAAAATTAATGCACGTATGTATGTAGGAAAATAGGTGCAACTAGTAGAGGATATTTTATGCAAGAAGGAAAGGAAATTACTTCCCCATGTAATAATGTTAATACCAAGAGAGGTAGAGGAAAATTTAGAGGTAAATAATATTATGGATAAAGTAGAGGACATAGATTTCATGGTATGTGTTTTAGATGTGATGAGTCTGGACATAGAAAATTTGAGTGTCCACATATGCATAATGAAGGTAGTAATAAAAATGATGCCAGTTTTCACATGTCACAAGATGATGAGGAAAGTTTTGTGTCTATTATCCATATAAATGAGTCAAAAACTATAGAATCACTCATGATGAAGATGTTGTTTTTGAAGGCTATGAAATAGGAAAATAGTCCTACATAGAGAAATAATGTATTCATAATCATTAGTAAGTTTGGAGGTAAATGTTGAAAATTGATCATTGATAGTGGAAATATAGATAATATCATTTAAAAATAAATGGTAGACAAGCTTGGTCTGAAAATAATTGTGCATCTAAATCTGTTTAAGGTTTAGTGGTAATTGAAGGAATATTAGGTTTTAGTAAATGAAGAATGATTTGTAATTTTTAAAATTTTACATATAAGGATGAAGTCATGTATGATATAATTCCTATGTATTTTCATCATATTTTTCTTGTAATTCCTTAACACTTTGATCACAAATCTTAACATGATGGTCATCCAAATACATACACATTGATGAAAGATGGAGTGACACGTATGTTAAATTGTGTGAAAGATAAAAGTGAAGAAGTGGAAAATATTCCAAAGGTTTTGATGATTATAAGAAAGTAATTTTTGAAAGAGAATATAGAATAAATATGCTTGTGGTAATTTTTGATGCCATAGATTACACCCTTGAAAGAAGGCTCAGCTTCTCTCTTCCACGCAACACAATGGAGACTTCCCTCTTGTTGTGGGCTTGGCAAAACTAAGGGAAGAATATCTAGATAAGGGATAGATCCCTTTGATGCATATTTAAGGTCTTTGAATGCTACTTGTTAATAATGAGGGGGTGAAAAGGGAGAAGTATATAACCAAAATAGAAACCTATCTAAATGGTGATGCACCAAATGATTTTGATCTACTCAGCTATATAAACACTTCAAACCAAAAGGAGGTGAATAGACACTTTATCTGACAAAAAGACCAAACTATAGGATTCTTTAATAGGGGGCTTAATGAAGACACAAGGAAAAGGGACTTGCCATAGGCGTTGCAAAAAACACATTGTCAGATAACTACCCTTCTATCTCTATGCTCTAGATGAAGTACTTTCTGTTTAACCTACAAAAATGGTCTTGGCTACACTATGTATGTTGGTGTCAATCTATGAAAGCATCAATCTAAAATGACTAAACACAGAGTTGATACATAGACATACTCAAAGGTATAACGAGTCAGATAGAGGTAAAATGCATTCTTATTGATTCAAAGGTAAAATTTGGCAAGGATTCACCTTACAAAATGAGAGATACATTCCTCTACTAAGAGGTTATAATATACAGCTTTTTGAGAAAGAGTTTTGGTGCTTTCCAAGAATAGGTGGCCCATGCTACATTAAATTCCTAGGAAGGAGGAAGTCTACTGAAGGAACCATGTTATGGCTATCACAAGTCTTGACTTTGGTGCTTAAATCATATTAAATGTCACTGTAAAAGCATGGGTCACTTTGTCTGTTTGAATGATAAGGCCAATTATCAATGAATTTCATGTACTCATTAAAGTAAAATGAGCAAATAAGGGCCACTCTATTGAATGTTCATGCCCCCCTTGGTGGCCACTTGGTGGAGATTGTTTCATCCACTATAATAACTTCCTACGCTGATGCTTTCTATGCCACCTGGGCTATTCTATTCATTTCTATGTTTGGCCTTTTTATTTTTCTAGCTATTTGGCCCTTAAGCTCCTTTTTTAGTGAGTCACTAAATTTATCCTTGAGTCTCCACTTATGAGCTCTTTCAGTCTCTCTTAAACTATTAACTCATTTCCATGCATAGGCCCATCCTTAAAATTTTGAAAATCAATGGCTATCTCATCACCATAAGATTAACGTCCATAAGCCCATCACCATTTGAAAGCTAAAAGCTATTTCATTATCATAAATTTGATGTCTATTGGGATGTCACTAGATGTTTGAACCTCCAACAGCTAGTTTGCCATGCTGAAGTTGACGTTCTTAGGCCCATCATGATATTTGGTAATTCCTTTAGCTTTTATGGAATGAACCTTCCTAAAGGGAAGGTGTCCCTTCAAAAATTGGAAAAGATCCCCTTTTGGTCATTGAGAGTCGCCCGCAAGGGCACTTGCCTTTCGGGCTCCTTCGGCTTCTCAATTCCTTCAGACAAAATGTCTAAAGGAATTCCTTTGGATATTTTGTGAAGGAAAACTTGCCTTCATGTCTCAGCGCTTTTTTTCAGTCTTTTCTTTTGATAAATTCCTTTAGACAAAATGTCTAAAGGAATTCCTTTGGGCACTTTGTCTGACGGAATTCACCCTTTAGTGTTTCCTTGGATTTCCTTCAGACAAAAGTCCAAAGGAATCCCTTGTATTTTTCTTTGGATTTCCTTCAGATAGAAAATCCAAAGGAAACCCTTTGCCTTTTGCCTTGTTCTTTCTTTTGAAGGAGAAACCCTTCAGCCTTCTCTTTGATCTCTCTCGAATGTGTTCCTTACCCTCCACAAAGGCACCTTGGGTCAAAAAATGTCCTTTGGAGCCTACTCAAATGACCTCATTTTCCACCTACCTATCCTCTGCAAGGGCACTTGACCTTCAGAGTCTTTTTAAAGACTTTCATTTCTTTGAAATGGCCCATTTCTTTGTCAAAAGGCTTATGCATTCTGCCCAAAGTGAAATAAGCCTCTGGATCGGCCTAAAACATCTACAAGGCCCGAGTCACTTGGATCTTTATATAAATAGGTCAATTACAAAGGGGAAAAGGCACAATTTTAGTAAGGTGAATACATCAAAGAAAGACTACTCAGGATAGTAGGGAAGGAAGGGAGATCAATGTTTTGGCCTGCAGGACCAAAAATGGTCAACAAATTTGGTGATTCTCAAGGGAATCAAGCCTGATATGCTTAAGAAAACTAGTGGCTTATAAGTCTGTTGGGCATGGAGTCAAAATATAGCCTAAAAGGTGGACAATAACCTTGAGAGACTAAAGAACCAACATGAAGCTTTTACCCCCAAATGGTAAATAAAACACACACAAGGTTAAAAACTATGAACATGCACAAAATCACTTAGTGAAAATAGGGAAAGAAATAATGAAAATATGTACATAATGAGAGAAGGCTCAGTGACAATGCTTAAGATATATCCCATTAACTGGGATATGTAGTTCCTCACCATCCAACTTGGAGAGTTGGAATGCATTATGCTATTTCCATTGAGTGATGATATACGGACCACTCCATAAAGCATCAAACTTTATGTGTTTTCCTAGCTTATCTCAATCCTCAACCCATTTTAAGATAATGTCAACTTCTGAAAATCCTTTTGAAGAGGATTTTTTATCAAAATGATTCTTTGTTTGTTGTTGATGGTTGGTCATAGAAACCATGGCTTGGTCTCTTGTCTCCTGAAGCTCCATTAATTCACACAACCTGACCTCCATGCTATCACCTTCTTCCAACAATAGCTAGTGAGTAAGATCCAAAGCTAGAAATTCAAGTGAAATAGGAAGTCTATCTTCCCTTCCATACATGAGCGTGTATGGTAAATTTCCAACTGCTCTCTTTGGAGTGACCCTGTCTGCCCACAGGGCTATTTTTAGCTTGATATCCCAAGTTCTTTGATTTTTCTCCATTATCCTTCTGATGATTCTGATCAAATTCTTGTTGGTGGACTTAGCCAACCCATTTCCTTATGGGTATTAGTTGGAAGAAGTGATAAGGTAGATGTTGTATTCCAACACCCACTCACTTATTTTGGTTCCTAAGAAAGCTAATGCATTTTCTGAGATGATGGTAGCTGGGACTCCAAACCTTGTCACCAAGCCTTCATAAAATTCCAAGACTGCACCTTCATTGGCCTCCTTCAAAGCAACAACTTATACCCACCTTATGAAGTAGTCTATAGCAGTCAAGACCCATTTGTGGCCAGCACTGGAAGGAGGGTTGATCATCCCTATGAAGTCTAGGCCCCATTACATGAATGGTTGTTCTACTTGAATAGGTTGTAGGGGTATTACAGCTGTCCATTACATTTCATCAAAGAGAGCACATTTTTGGCACCTCCATATCTAGGCATGAGTGTCTCTGAATAAAGTAGGCCAAAAGTAACCAACCCTCATAATCCTTGCAGTTGTAGTCTTAAGATCAAAGTGACCACCAACTGGCCCATCATAAAACTTAGATAGTATCTTGTCAACCTGACTTGAGTCTATGCACCTCAAAAGTACTCCTAAAAAATCCCTCCTAGATAACACCCCATCAATCAAGACATAGGGGAGATATTGGAGTCTAAAATACCTCCTCTTAGTCCTATCAAGGCCCTGTGGACACTCACTGGTGAGAAGGAACATGTCATGTCTGATGCCCAATCCTTCATGACTATTAGTTATTATATTGTAGCTTCATCATGGAGTAGCAAAATGTCCTCTTTCTATTGTTTAAGGTCTATATCAAGATGTTCACATATCCCTTTTCCCCTTACCAACTTGTTGGTTTTGATGCCCACATCATATTCCATTACTTTGGTGATCCATCCCACTCTCTTTTCATTTAGATCATGACTGATCAATAAATCTTTGACATTAGGATGTGGCACCATGAGATGAACCTTGATTTTGGATAACATATGTCTAAATTTCTTTAGGCTTCATATGACCACAAGGACTTGCTTCTCCACATATGTATACCCAATTTCAAAACCTTTTAGACCCTAGCTAAAGAATGCAAGCAGTTGTTCAAGGTTTTCATCATTTTCTTGGATAAGCATAGCAGAGATTACCTCTTCATTCCTGAAGGTGTAAAGGTTGAAATCTTTGGAGAAATGAGGACTAATCAAGGTAGGAGCTTGGGAGATAGCCTACTTAACCCCTTCAAAACTATCCTTCCTTTGCATTATCCACACAAATTTCTCATCTTTCTTCAGCATGGAGGTCAGTGGATTGACTATCTCAACAAAATTTGGTATAAATCTCCTAATAAAATTTATTATACTGATGAAAATTTGTAGACCTTTCTTGTTCTTAGGCAAGGATAGCGCTAGGATGGTGTAGACTTTTTTCGGATCAATGGTCAAACCCTCTTTCGAAACAACATGGACAAGGAGTTTACCTTTGTGGATAGTGAACACACATTTCTTTGGGTTGAGAGAGATACCAAACTCTCTACACCTCTCAAAGATTTTCTTAAGGTGTTCGAGATGCTAGCCTACTTCCTTAGAAAACATTGTCACATCATCAAGATAGACTAGTATAGTATTATTTATCAGGGCCTAGAAAGCCATGTCCATGGCTCACTAAAAGGTTTCTCCAGCATTTGACAATCTGAATGGCATTTTATAGTAAGCAAAATTTACCCACTTGGTAGTGAAGGTTGTCTTGTACTGATCATAGTCTTGCACTAAAATTTGATTGTACCCTGAATACCCATCCAAGAGGGAGAAACATTTACTGCTTGTCACCATTTGGAGGATCTACTCCATACGTGGGAGAGGATAGTGATCTTTCAATGAGACTCTATTAAGGTCTCTAAAATCCACACATAGTCTGATCTCCCCATTCTTTTTCCTAACAGGGACAAGATTGCCTAGCTAAGAAGAGTGTTTGATGGGAAATATGATCCTAGACTTAATCAGCTTGGTGAGTTCCTTCTTCATGAGAGGCTTAATCTTTAGATTGACAAGCCTTTGTTTCTATTTCATGGGCTTGGTAACTTCCTCCAGCTTAATGGTGTGTTAGGCCAATCTTGGGTAAAAACCCTTCAAGTCAATATACTCCCAAGTGAAAACATTGGCAAATTCTTGGCACCACAAAATGAAAGCATGCCTTTCATGATCTGTACATACCTTCCCAAGTGCAAGTAGCCTATTCTTGAATATTTCAACTTTTTCATAGTTTACTTTCTTCATTGTGATGCTTGCTTTGTCATTTTTTAGTTGGTCATATCCATTTAAAATACTCTCAAGAGTGACTAAGCCTTTGGGAAGTTTGTTTTTCTTTAGCTAAACAATCTGGCCACCATACTGCTATTGTAGCTTGGCTTGATTTCTAGAGGAAAACTCAGCCTCCTCTTGCAAGAAGAGACCTATCTGTCAATCACTATCAAACACCTAGCAATTGGTGACATTATCAGGCACAGAGGGTTTGATTACCACTTTTAAATGGTGTGGACTGCTATCTTAGCCTATTTCATTGGGAATATCAAATTGAGCACCAACTGCTACTAGTCTATCTACTTGTTTATTCTATTCTCTTGGAATGGAATTAACATTGAAAGCAAGGAAACTCTCCACTAAGTTCCACACCCAGTACTTATAAGATTTAAACAAGGAATTCTTTGTCAGATTTTGGCCTCTCACTTGATTTACAATTAACTCACTATCTCCAAAAATCTATAATTCTTTAATTCCTTTTTTCCTTGTCCACTCTAAACCATGAATAAGAGACTCATATTCTACAACATTGTAAGTTTAGAAAAATTGGAATCTAAAAGTTGAGAAGTATCTCTCTTTTGAGGAAGAAATTAACACTACTCCACCACCACCTCCCAATTTGCTCCTTGATCCATTAAAGAAGAGTTTCCATAAACCTGAGCTCTCTTAGTTTGCCTTCATCAAATTTAGCACAAGAGTATCCTCTTCATGTATGTAATAAATTCCAAGACCTGCCTCTTCTATGAACTTGTATGGGTCATGTTCAAAGTTGTCACTTCCCCAATCATCTAAGAGTAGGTCAGCAACTCCTTCCAAGGTAGAGGGTAGAGATTGGTCCATTTGGAATTATTCTTCATCAATGATGGCGTAGATGACATTCATCACTTTGAGTGAGTACAGCTCTAGATGATCTATGTGGATTGGCTCTGACACAATATTGAACTTAGTCCCATATTTGGATCTAAAAACCATGTAAGACCAGTTTCCTACTAGGTACCCACCTATTTTAGATGTGAAATCCCTAGATAAGCAGAGAGAAAAGTAGGTAAGAACATCTACCACTACCATGTCATGGGGAACTAAGAAAGATGGATAGGTGTGTAACATTAGATTCAAACCCTGTACCACCCCTAGTGTCTGAGCTAGTGATCCATCTAACTGTAGGACTCCCTTGGTCATCTCCTCGTATTTGAGTCCCAGCTTATCCACTATACATTCGGGCATTACTGATGTGTTTACCCCACTATCAATAATGCAATTATGAACCAAGAAATCTCCAATGACTAAGGATTGGTAGAAAGGAGGAACCTAGCCTGCCATGGAAGGGTGCCCATTCATGATCAACACATTATCAGCCTTTGTTGGGATAGCTTGTTCATTTAGCCCATGCAATTCCTTAAAAAGTAGGTCCTTTTGTCTTGGCATTTCCAATGAATCCCATAAAGAGATATTCATGTGTAGCTTATTCATCTGGTCTACCACATTGATCAGAGGGTTGTTCCCTTTTAAAATTTCTTTAGGGGTGCTTACAACTTGAGGCGCAAGCTAAAGAGCTAAAGGTGTAATTATCAGCCTAAAAATTAGAAATTTTTGGCTCACATGTGATGAAGAAGATGGTACAGATGTTTGGGTAGCTACTTGAGCTTCCTCCATAGCTCTTCTTTTGGACCTAGTGTTGGTTGCAACATGATCACCCTGGTTTTTCATGCTACCCACATAATTTACTGCATAGAATTCACCTTCTAGGTGATTCATGAGAGTGGAATCAAACTAAGCCTACCTTTTGTCCATGTCAGGTTGTACTGACGCCCCAAAGCTTGGTAATTGGGTAGCTTGATCATCTTGTGTATTCATATATTGATTTGGCATCTCATTTGTATAAGCAACTTATTCTTGACCATATCCTAAGGGTAGGCAATTAGGTTATTCTTGTACCAAATTATTTTGAGTAGGCACAAGAGATTTGGATGATGAAGGAGTGCCTAGATTATAACCTTGATATGGTCTAGCTTGTGCAAACTGACCCTATCCTTAATTATAATTCTGAAAAGGGGGCCTATTTGCTTGTCCAAACTATTGGTATCCTTGATTAGGCTAATAGTTTTGATCTTATTGCCTTTTGAGAGCCATTAATTCATTGGTCACAATTTGTAACAAGTTCTTAACTTCATGAAGGTCATTGGGCAAGGTAGCAGTCAATTTTTCTATGCCAAACAGAAAAGCTAAGGTGGGTGAAACAATCATAATCAGAGGTGGCAATTCAAGAAAGAGTGGTATATGAGGTCTAGGGGATATCTTTCTTGCTTGTACTAGGTAATTTTTAGTAGCTATGGCTATTTCATTGGTGAATGGCAACACTTTTCCACCCATAGGTTGTATCATGACAGCAATGTCATTGTTCAAATCTTTCAAGTAATAGAGAAAAGTGTAGCTTGGGGTCAGCCTCACTAAAATGGGGATTCTATCTTAGGTTTTTTGAAAACTGGTATTGAAATCTTGCATGAATTCATGTGGAGTTCTTTTCATGGTGGTTAGTTTCTTAGCAAGCGAGAGGTGGTCACTCTTCTCCCCAAATATATTTGTCAAGAGAGTGCCCAATTCATTCCATGTACTGACTGGATTCATAGGTAAAGTTCCATACCAGTCCAAAACTTTACCCTTAAAAGACAATGCTAGCAACCTAATGGCTACGTTTTCTTTAGTGACATTATGAATGTTACAGAGGTTGGAAATATTTTTGATATGCTCAATATCAGTAATAGGCCCCTACCTATTAATGGGAGGAACACTTTTAAGGGTGGTCCCTGGGATTGGGTCATAATGTAGAAGGTTAACAAGCTCTGACCATGGAAGGAAACAAAAGGTAAATCCATGGGGATGATAGGGTTTAACTTAGGCCTTCTTAAGTAAATATATTTTATAGCAGGTTTAGAAAATTGGTTTGCTATATAGGGATGAGTCCTTGCAAACCTCAGTCACCTTCCTAAGTTTAAGGGTAGCTCAAAAAATTCAAAAAGGATACCCTTGGAAAAAGATCTTGTGGTGACCTTAACCATGGGATGTCAGGGTGATCCCTGACCAGAGAATGATGTTTTTGAAAATGGATTCACCAATTGTTGGGTTAGTGGTTCATTCTTGCAATAATAGGACTAACACCAATCTTGGAACTTTTTTGAGCATAAAATTTGTCCCACTGGGTGTGTTAAAAATTGTTGACGCCATGGATTCCACCCTTGAAAGAAGGATCAGCTTCTCTCTTCCAAGTGGCACAATGGAGACTTCCCTCTTGCTGTGGACTTGGCAAAACTAAGGGAAGAATATTTAGATAAGGGCTATCTCCCTTTGATGCATCTTTGAGGTCTTTGATTGCTACTTTTTAATAATGGGGGGGATGGAAAGGGAGAAGTATATAACCAAAATAGAAAGCTATCTAAATGGTGATGCACCAAATGATTTTGATCTACTTAGCTATATTAACACTTCAGACCAAAAAGAGGTAAATAGACACTTTATCTGACAAAAAGACTAGACTATAGGATGCTTTAACAGGGGGCTTAATGAAGACACAAGGAAAAGGGACTTACCATAGGTGTTGCAGAAAACACACTATCAGATAACTACCCTTCTATCTCTATGCTCCAGATGAAATATTTTAGGTTTAACCTATAGAAATAGTCTTGGCTACACTAGGTATATTAGTGTCAGTCTATGAAAGCATCAAGCTAAAATGATTGAACACAGATTTGATACACAGACATACTCAAAGGTATAACCATTTAGATAGAGGTAAAACACATTCTTATTGATTCAAAGGTAAAATTTGGTAGGGATTTGCCTTATAAAATGAGAGATACATTCCTCTACTGAGAAGTTACAATATATAGCTTTTTGAGAAAGAGTTTTGGCACTTTCCAAAAATAGGTGGCCCATACTACATTAAATGCCTAGGAAGGAGGAAGTTCACTGAAGTAACCATGATGTGGCTATCACAAGTCTTGACTTTGGTGCTTAAATCATATTAAATGTCACTGCAAAAACATGGGTCACTTTTTTTGTTTGAATGACAAGGCCACTTCTCAATAAAATTCACGTGACTGTCTGCTCATTAATGTAAAATGAGGAAAAAAGGGACACTCTATTGAATTCCCACACTCCCCTTGGTGGACACTTGGTGGAGATTATTTGATCCACTATAATAACTTCTTGTGTTGATGCTTTTTGTGCCACCTAGGCTATTCTATTCATTTTTGTGCTTAGCCTTTGTATTTTCCTAGCTCTTTGGCCCTTGGGCTCATTTCTCAATGGGTCACTAAGTTTATCCATGGGTCTTCTCTTATGATATCTTTTGGGCTCTCTTCAACTGTTAACTCATTTCCATGCATGGGCCTATCCTTAAACTTTTGAAAATCAATGGCTATCTTATCACCATAAGATTGACATTTGCAATCCCATCACCATTTGAAATCCAACAACTATTTCATTTTCCTAAATTTGACATCCATGGGGATGTCACCAGATGTTTGAACCTCCAATGGCTAGTTTTCCAAGCTAAAGTTAACATTCTGAGGCTCGTCATTATCTTTGGTAATTCCTTCAGCTTTTATGGAATGAACCTTCCTAAAGGGAAGGTGTCCCTTCAAAAAATTGGAAAAGATCCCCTTTTGGTCACTGAGAGTCCCCCACAAGGGCACTTTCCCTTCGAGCTCCTTCAACTTTTCAATTCCTTCAGTTAAAATGTCTGAAAGAATTCCTTCTTATATTTTGCCTGAAGGAAAACTTGCCTTCATGTCTCAGACCTTTCTTTCAGTCTTTTCTTTTGATAAATTCCTTCAAACAAAATGCCTGAAGGAATTCCTTTTGTCACTTTGTTTGAAGGAATTCACCCTTTGGTTCTTCCTTGGATTTCCTTCGAACAAAAGTCTGAAGGAATCCCTTGTCTTTTTCTTTGGATTTCCTTCAGACAAAATTTTTGAAGGAAACCCTTTGCCTTTTGCCTTGTTCTTTGTTTTGAAGGATAAACCCTTTGGCCTTCTCTTTGATGTCTCTTGAATGTGTTCCCTACCCTCTGTAAGGGCGCCTTGGGTCAAAAAATGTCCTTCAGAGCTTGCTTGAACGAACCCATTTGCTACCTGCCTGCCCTCTACAAGGGCACTTGACCTTTGGAGTCTTTTTAAAGACTTGCATTTCTTTGAAATGGCCCATTTCTTTGCAAAAAGGATTGTGTAAATTATCTTTCCAAAGTGAAATAAGCCTCTGGATCAGCCCAAAACATCTAAAAGGCTTGAGTCACTTGGATTTTTATAGAAATAGGTCAATTACAAAGGGGAAAAGGCATAATTGTAGTAAGGTGAATACATCAAAGACAGACTACTCAAGATAGCAGGGAAGGAAGGGAGATCAATTTTTTGGCATGTAGGACCAAAAATTGTTGACAATAATTCCTAAGTCCACATAAGTTGTGTGCACAAAATATGGAAAAGAAGAAATAATTTTGTGTGAGGTGAAGGAGATGATAGATGAATTTGTGGAGATTATTTAAAATGATCTACTAGGTAGGTTATCATAGATGTGGATAATTAGTCACCATATGGATATAATTATAGGATCTTGTTTATCAAATAATGCAACATATTAGTTGACATCAAAATAAAATGCAAATGTAAAAAAAACAATTACAATAGTTATTGGATAAATATTAGAGAATTTTTAAACCCATGTGTAGTTCAAAAAAAATTGTGCCTAAAAAGACTAGAGAATGGAGAATCTACATTTATTCAAAATATATTAAAAAGATTTTAAAAAAAAAGTAAATATTTACATTACCATGCATGGATGATTTGATGGATTACTTGAGTGGAATGAGATACCACAAAGATTTTATTAAAGAGTGGATATCACCAATTTTGCATAAGGGAAGGTGATGAGTGAAAGACTACATTCAAGACACAAGAAGGATTATATGAGTGGTTGATTATGCCATTTGGGTTAGTTAATTCACCAAGTACGTTCATGAGATTGATGACTAAATTTCTTTAGCCATTTTTTGGTAATCTTATCATTGTATATCTTGATGACATATTTATTTTCAATAGGATGAAATAATAATAGTTGTTATATTTGCACATAGTGCTATAGAAGTTGTGAGATGAAAATATGATTGTAAATTTAAATAAATGTATTTTTATACATAAGGAATTGGTATAGTTAGGGTTTTTTATTTCCCAATAAGGTTTTAAGATGGATCTATAAAAGGTGTGAGCTATCTTGGATTTACCATCACCACATAGTACATTTGAAGCACATAGTTTTTATGAATTGAAAATTTTTCATAGGAAGCTCATTAGTAATTTTAGTGGGGCATGCATATTTATTATAGAATTCATGCAAAAGGATATAAATTATTATATTTAGACATTAGAAGAAACAAAAAGTTTAGAGTAATTGAATAATAAAGTAATTGAGAGACCAACGTTAATAGGAAGCTCATTAGTAATTTTAGTGGGGCATGCATATTGATTATAGAATTCATGCAAAAGGATAGAAATGATTTTGTCTAGACATTATAAGAAAAATAAATTTTACAGTAATTGAATAAGAAATTAATTATATTTTGTGTGCCCTTATGCCAAGAACCTATTACTAATGCCATGGGTGGCTCTCCATGCCATGTTGAGCCAATGTGTGACCTAAATTAGAAGTCAAATAAAGATCTATGGAGGAATTTAAATGTGGGAGGCTTCAAAAGTTTCATGTAGAAGATCAAGGGACATGATAATCACATTTATACCACTTTTGCCAATAATTAGAAGAACAAGGTTGTCATATATAGAGGTAAGAATTTATCTATCATCGAATAACTCAATGCCTTTATCACTGGTCTCAGCAAGGATGGTTTGAAGTTATTTAGAAAAAAATTTGATAAGGTTACAGAGGAGAAAATAATTTTGGAGGGTTCCTCAGTTAATGCCTTGTAATTTGTCAAAGCTGATATTGTGCATTCCTCTCTCCCTACTCCTTTTGATGAGGTGTCTTGTATGTTGGTTAGGTATATGACTTTGGAGGGTAGGTATAACACTCTACTACTTCATCATCTCATCCTTATAAACCATTTACATAAAGTCCCAAGGGTTATTCTCCCATACTATATCTTGTAATCCATGAAAGCTTTTATTTAAGATTTTCAGTCACATAAACGTGCCCTGCCTATTCATGAAGGGGTTATTTTTGTTTTGCATCATCACTGTAACTTAATCTCTATTAACATTTTAGTTCACAATATTCCTCCCCCTCCACCATTTGAACCTCTTTCTTAGAGAAGGATTAGGACTAAGAATCCTAGATTTCATACATCGCCTCCTCATCCTCCCAAAAGGGAGCTTAGAAGTAGTGATAAAGGTAAGGGTCTAGCTCCTAGCTTTCAAATGGGTAAGGAAATTGCCATTGTAGAGAGTCTCCTTGACATGGAACTTGCTTCTGTGGACTTTGGTCCCTCCCAACACACTATCAAGGAACCTAGGCTCAAAGATCAAGTTATGCAGCTTGAAGAAAGGATCAATGAGCTCAAGAAGGTCACACAACTCAAAAAGATTATTGATAAGGTCAAGAAGAAGGTGGATAAATCCTCCCATTATGAGATTAAGATGGAAGATATTTTCAAAAGAATGAAATATTGGAGCGTATTATGGATCATATTAGGAGTGGATAGATTGACCATATGGCTATACACTAAGCCATTATAGAGTTCCTTGAGTTTCAAGTTAGGCAAGTTTGCACCCTTAGAAACTTACAGCCAGGCTTGTGGAAGGGTGACACTGAGAAGGCTTATGCTCTAACCATGATTAGTAGGATAGACCCATATCAAACTACTGCTCTCAATATATTTAATGCATTGGAGGGACTCAAGAATAGCTTCAACAAGCTCCTAAAGTGAAGCTTCCTTTTCTTACTTTCTAGTTCTCTATTTTGTTGACTTATTGCTTCTTTGGTGTTTCTTTGTTGTTGTGAAGTTGTTGTTGATATGTTATTTTGGTGTTTTTATCTGGTAGGATACTCCTTGTTGTTTCCCTCTCTTGTTTATTCTACTTTTAGACCTTTTTTGTAGCCTACTCATCAAAAAACCACTACTGTACTCTTGTATTATCTAGATTTTGAGCCTTTTTTGGTTATGGGTTTCCTTATTTTATCTAGATTTTGAGCCTTATTTTGTATTAGTTATGGTCCCTTTCAAAACCATTTACCAATAATAAAAAAAACATTACCAGATTTTGGTAAACTTTTTAAAGAAGATTAAGATGCTAGTGGTATATCAATAGGCTCAATATTGAGTCAAAAATGAAAACCTATTGCATTTTTTGATGAGAAGTTAAATTTATTCAAAGAATAAGTATTCAATATATGATTAGGATTTATATGCAATTATGAAAGCATTCAAGAAGTGGAGACATTATTTATTTCCTAAGGAATTTGGTTTTTATACAGATCATCAAGAATTACAGTTCAGTAATAGTCATGGTAAGTTAAATTAGATATATATGAATGGGTTAAATTCACATAGAGTGATTATGTTTTGTTGAAACATAGGAATGGAAATTCAAATAGAGTTATTGGTACATTAAGACACAAATTTTTATTATTGAATGAATTAAGAGTGTATTTCTTAAGATTTGATCTTATGAAATAATAGTATGTAAATGATGAATACTTTCAAAAATCATGGAAGTTATGAGCAGAACTAGTGAGTGGTAACAAAACACCTTGGTTAAATAATTTTGTTTAGAAAATTTTATTTTTCAAAGAAAGAAAATTATTTATACATAAAGGTTCAATGTGAGAAAATTTGATTAAAGAGAATCATAATGTAAGTTTGACATGTCACTTTGGTTACAAAAAGACATTAGTGCAAGTAGTAGAAAATAATTTGGATGTATGTAAATTTGTTAAGAAGTGTAATTTTTGTTAGCTAGCCAAAAGGAGAAGTCAAAATGTAGGGTTGTATCAATTGTTTCCTATTTTAGAGAGACCAATGGAGGACATAAGTCTGGATCTTATTTTAGGGTGCCTAGAACATGGAAAGGGAATGATTCAATACTTTTTATTTTTGATGTATTTTAAAATATGGCACAATTTATATCATGTATAAAAAATAATGACGTGACAAACATTTATAAATTTTTTTCAAGGAGACTATAAGGCTTCATGGTTTTACATTCAACATAGTATCAAACATAGCTATAAAAAAATTAATACATTTATGGAGGACATCCTGGAAGAACTTGAACACCAAATTCTAATTCAGTTCAACATATCACCCTTGGATATATGGATAGAAAAGGTAGTCAATAGGAGTTATGAAAATATATTGTGATGTTTAATTGAAGGCAAGCCAAGAACATGGGATAATATTCAAGTGCATGTCAAGTTTGCATATAATAATTTAGTCAATAGAAGTGCATGAAAGACACCATTTTAGTTTTTGTATGGATCAAATCCAATATGAGTTGAGTAATTATGTGACATCATAAGTGATCTAATAAAATGTGTAGAAGAAGAATATTTTTTATAACACATGACATAAGTGTATAAGTAACTATGTGAATAATTGGAGAAGAGTACAAGTGTATTATAAGTAGCATGTAAACATGAATAAAAGAGAAGTTGAATATTAAGTTTGATACATAGCATTAGCACATTTTAGAAAGGATAGATTTATAAAAGTAACATATAAGAAGTTGAAGTGGAAGAAGATTGGACCATGTAAGGTGTTACATAAATTGATGAAGAATGCATATGAGTTTGAGTTACCTAAAGGAATTGGTATTTCACCTATTTTCAATGTGGCATATTTATATCCTTATCATAAAGGGAATAATAGTGGAGACCTGGATTTAGATTCAAATTCATATTTTTGAGAGATGGATTAGAGAGTGTAAATTCAAAAAAATAAGTGTGAAGAGATGGAATAGGTGATTACCACAAGAATCAATAAGAGGACACACAAAAAGGAGAATAAATAATTTCTGGTCAAGTTGAATGGCTGATAAAATCAAAATGTGACATGTATAAGTGCATTAGACGTTGAAAAGCATGGAATATCATCATCAAAAGGCACATAAGTAGGAGCTTATGTTTATTTTAATTACCAAGAGTGTATGATGCAAGAACATTTGGGTTTACTTGTAATCCTACATGAACCAAAAATATATTATAGTAAATAATGTAGTTAAGTTTATTATGCATAGTTTTTTTGTCATTTAATTGTAAATTTTTAAAGTTTTTTGTAAGTTTGTTGATGCACACAATTGTTATCTTAGTTTGAATAAGATTATGAAGCTTTGTGAAAGTATATCTATTAATTATTTATATCAAGTATAGTATTGAATATATTTGTGAATCATTTTTAAAAGTCTATGATATATTATGGAGTAATAGAGCATTCATCAGAGTCATTTCATAATCTAATTCATTTTTGAAAAACTAAAATATCATTTCAAGAGTTATTTGAGGAGATGTATCTTCATCACACAGGTAGTGAATTAACTTGTAATAATATTGGATCATGGAATGGATATCATGAGCTAGTGTAACATTAGTATAATTATTTCAGAGCTTTCAAATTTTGTATAACATTATTGCACATTACAAAACCATTTGGGAGAATTTAAGTAATCCAATGTAAGATTCATGATAAATATGAGGATTGTGTTAAAACAACATGTTCATTTGAATCTATTTTGTCTATCAGTTAAACCACATCACTTATAGAGACATTTAATGCTTATAGTGTTCTAATAGTTGTAAATTTTCTAGTTCTCATCTAACCATTACTTGTTGGGTAGGTTACATTGGAATAACAAGAAGGGATAACATGTTACCTATGATGTTTTTTAGTGCATTGAGTTGTGTTATTATATAATAATGTGTTGTATTATCATTAGGATTATGCTTAAGAATTTAATGTTATTAGTGCATTTTTAATCACTTAATGTAAGTAGGTGGGTTTTGTGACTTTATAATAATCCCCATACACCCGTGATAGAGGAGGTTAAGAGAGAGAAAGGATGATCATATATCATAGTGACTATTTTGAGATATATTTAAACTTGCAAACATAGTGAGTTAGCAAACAAAGATAAGAGGATCTAATTTGGTAACACATCTACTTTGATATTTTTATGGTTTTTTTAGTGTGTGCTAGTTGTAATTTATTATAGTTGAAATATAATAAATATATGAGTTATTTTTTTATTTCACTTTGAGTGAATTGTGTATTATATTTTGGATTTTGAGGGTTGTGTGGTATGAGGTAGATTTTGACTAAGGCCCCTAACTACTACTTGTTTAACCCTAAATTTTAGATGTGTGATGTATTTAGGGTTAATAAATATAGAATTAGTTATAACATAAGGGTGATAAACTAATCTAAAGCATGTCAATTAATATAAAACTTGGATATATGATATTATGAATTTATACAACTAAGACTGCTAAAAATAATAAAGTACATCTATTGAAATATATTGCAATAAATGAGAAACTATATTACTTAACTAGTTTATTATGCATAGACAAATCTAGATTGGAAACAAGTGTAAAGTATGTAGGATAAGTGTTCTATATCAATCATCAAATTTTATAAATTGTACTTATGTGGCCACGAACACTATTTTTATATTTGGACATTACCATCGATGTTACTATTTGAATATGATACATGTCTAGTGTGGAATAATGATTAGATATGGATGAAACCATATTTATTATTATGGGTTGTTTATCACCTTTTTTATAGTATATTTAGATCTAGTTCGTAGGTTGTTGCTCTTCGATGATTGATAAAACCCTAGCTCTTCACCTTTGGAATGAGTTTTTTGACTAATAGGTTAATGGACTCATGGTGTTGAGATACCCCAAAGACCCCTCTATCAATGGTCACTTCCTACACATCCAATGATCCAAGGAGGGCCTTAAAATTATGTGTCTATCTCTTATATGTTGTAAAGTGTGCTCAAGGGTACAATATAAATACAAAGATGTATGTAATGATCTAGCTTTTTATTTGACAAATATTGCTCATGTGATACTCTTTGAATGATTCAAACCTATAATATGACTAATCATATGCTTGGTATGAAAATAGGGATAAATATGTAGAGTAGAGTGCTTATGCATTTGATTGATTTAGATTTAGTGGGTGTTTGCTTGGCATTTTCTAGATGAGGAATGAAAAGGATTAGACTTGTATTTATACCATGCCTTTTGAAAATATATCATGGTAGGGTTTAATAAGATAATTAGGCCAACCCATAGGTTTCAATAATTTTATAATTTAGATGAATTTTGGCTACTGGACATTAAATAAGAATATGGACACTATCATTAGTGGTAGTGTCCCTTTGTGGTTGATAGTGTCTAAAGGGCTAGAAAATAGGTATGGATTTGAAACTAACAATGAGGGATATTTATCATATTTTTAGATTTTAGTGTAGTATAGGGGACCTAGGTCTTTATAATGATATGGATCATACTAAGAGAGAATCATTTTAGCATAGTGAGATAGTGAATGTAAACCTTTTAGTAGCAGGGAGGTCTAAAACTAAAGGGTGGAGCCCTGATTGATATTTTTCAAATATACAAGACTGAGATGCTATAAATATTTAGTTTTAGCATCTACACTAATACATCAAATAACCACAAAGAATGAAAACATATATTACCTTAAAATAAAACACCCTTCAAAAATAGATGAGGCACACAAATTCATAAAATGAAAATAATAATAAGGTAGTGGAATAAGAGAAAAACTAAAAATACACTTGAATAAAATTGAAACATTGATGAAAACTAAAACAATCAATTAAGCATTTGAGAGAAATAAAAACACCAAATTATAAGTCAAATAATAAAAAAGGGTACGTGCATGGAGTTGGGGGCCAATTATGTAGATATTTTCCCTAGTGTGTACGTATTATAAGCATTACATGTATGTGTAATGCTTATAACATGTATGCATTATATTAGCTTAGGCTTAAAAACATTAATCCATAATATGTTACTTTATGTAAAGTGTGCATAGTGAATACATGTTATTTACACTTTATATAAAACATACATAATGTGTATGTGTTATTCTCATTTGAAATAAAAAATATAAAAGCCCCAAACCCACATTTCATCCTCATTCTCACCTACTCTAGACTTTTCTTTACCTTCTCTATGTTATACCATGACCACCTTGTGCTTAGAGGAGAAGAAAATATGTTTTGATCACTCATTACCTTGACGAATTGATAATGTCACATTAAAGGGGAGGTCAAAAGCCAACCTTATTAACACTAGATTTTAGAAAAAAAATTATTTTCATTATTTTATTGTTAAAACCCATTTTTTAATATCTTATTCAACTACAAGAGAATACAATTCTAACACTCCTAACCCTCTGTCTAACCCTCTTAGCCCTCCTATAATTCCACAAGAGGCCCCAGATAGTTAGGTGGATTTGGTTACACACATGGTGGAAAACAAAATAAAAATTGAACATATAATTAGGATAATAAGGGAACCTAGTTTGACCAATATCCACTGCACCTATTTGGCCAAAACCCTAGAATCGATATTAGGTCAAATTGACTCAATGATGAGTCAAACTAATAAATGAGCATCATATAATGATGGATTTAGGGTTTACTATGCTAATAAATTATTAGTAGATGAGGTGAAAGATAAACAAATATCCAAATACCTAATATTTGCCTTATTCATCAACCTAATAACCAACACACCCTTTACACTATCACAAAATTCTTCTTGATCCACCGATGCCAACACAATTTTATTAGAAACAATTTTTGGAACCAATGGTGGATGGTGTTTGATTACCCACTATGTACCAACCCTAAGGTCCCCCTATATTTTTTAATGAAGTTCTAATTCAAGTTTATCCTCAATGGTATTCCCAAAAAAATTATTATTCAGAGTATTAGGGCTAAAGGAAAGACTCTACATAGGATATACGAGGTACACATCATGTGTCTAATTAGCTCACAATGCTCTCTACCCACACTTTAGCCTAAGATACCCTATATGGTTAAGGAGGTAGTGGATATTGACACTTTGTATGTACTTAGTGTAATTATTGTCACACTCGATCAACATATGAGTAGGCTTTCTAAGACTAATGATAGAGATACTCCACCCAATGTGCATACCCAACCTCACTATTGTAGATGTTATGGTGTTATAAGCATCAAACCTTCAAATGAAAATGGTGGTGATTTTGATGGATTAGATTATGTACTTTTAATTCATGATTTTTTGGCATGTACATTTGGTGTGTACATGTCAGTTACTACACATATATGTTAAATTTTAGTTATATTTGTATTTAAAAGCTAACAATTAATTTACATAGAAATTGTATAATACATACATAACTTTTTATGTTCTAGAATGAGATGGTGTCATCATCATCATCATCATGATCCACTACTACATTTTTGGGTCAGATGATGTTTACATATGCACATCTAGTTTTTGGGCCATATACTAGTGCATCTACTGAAGTTAGTAGGCTAATGCTCACATATACAGAGGTAATTTTGAGTTAATATTATACTCTATGTACATTTTTTTATTTATATAAATCTATGCTCTTGACTAAACATCATACATGTTAAAATTAAAATTTTAATGATAGTGATATGTGAATGTAAATTATATGTGTGAGATGTGTTGAAATATATAGAGATAAAATTCCTAACCTAATAAACCCTAATTTAAGATAAACCTTATAGGGTGAATAATGGATATTTGAATGCTTTTAATAATGATCAATTTTCTAGAGAGTCTCCCTCAATTTATAATGATGTCTTTCTCCCATTTATTTTCAAAATATATATTATTCCTCCTATTTATTTTAATTTCATATTGGTGGTGTTCCTTCACCTTCTCAAACTTCTTTTAATGCTTCATAAGTTTCTTGATTATCATCTCTTCTTCATAGTGTTTCTTAAGTACTCATATTTTCATTGCTACCTATAGTACCACTACTTATCTTAAAAATACTTAAGCTAGTTCCCTTGTGTGAATCATGTAGGTTATGCAATATCTTAAGTTGAATTTATCTATCAAGGATCTTAAAATTCAAGTACACTGTTATTAAATAGTACATTCTTGGTCTGTTTTATTCCTAGGTCCCTTTGAACATTTTCCCCCTAATTTTGTTCTTCTCTTTTTCATATTTTTAATCTCTTTGTGTGTCTACTTCCATGCCAATATGGTCCTAAATTGAGATAACAAATTTTAGAAACACACAAGTGCATAGTGAATGTATATAGGATGAGGAATAAATCAAGAAAATTTATCAAGTTTCAAAGGTTAAGAGTGATAAAAATTTAAGTATAAGACCTGAATTGAAGTGCCTAGAGAAAATTCATATCTTTATTCCTCAAATTACATCATTTCCATTTGATTATGCAATTGAAAATTCATATAAGGATTATGTCTTACATCACCACAATTTTTTTAAGCTAAATCTCTTGTTAGTTTCCAATTTGTATAGAGAGAAAAGGGTTTTGATATTTATTTTAATTGATTATGGGTTTAATAAAGGAGATAAATTTTCCATATATCTTCAATATTTTATAGAAAACTAAGCGAGGTTATTTGTTTAATTGATGACCAATGTGGAGACTCTTCCATCTCTACAATCTAAAATAGACACATGTAATGTTTTTACAATGTCATCTACACAAGAGCTCACCAAGGTACATGGTAACTTGTAATTTTGAATCGTAATTATATTTTTGATTTAATAATTTTACTAGATAGTTGAGAAACTATAACTTATGTGAATGCATTATGTATGCAATGTTGTCTGATGACATCTAATAGTCCTATTTATATGATTAGTAGGGTAGCTTCTCATTTTATATCCCTATTTCACATGCGTGTTTGTGTACCTCAACCTATCACTGACCTTATTAAGAATTAAACATAGATTAATCATGATCATGAGATTACATTAAGTGCATATTTAAATTATTTTTGTATTCTAGTTTAAAATCAATTTTTGAACTTGGTTTCATGTATAGTATGTAAATTTTATAATAATATTTGTATTTAAACAAGTTTAGATACATGCAAGATATGAGCATAGAAGAACCCACAGTCTGATCTTGGAGGAATCTAAGGCATTTGATGGATCTCCATCTATGATCAGGTCATCCTAGGGATAGTATTATTTAAGGAAGGCAAAGAGAGGGGGACTATTTGATGAGTAGTATGTATTATATGATGTACTTATTTATATGCCTATATGGAAATGTATGTGTTTTTAGAATTATGTGCATATATGATATTTACCCAACATTCTATTATGTTGTTAGATGATGTAATTTTTTGTATGCCTATATGTAAATATATGTATTATTAGCATTTTATGCCTATATGGCATTCACCTAACATTATATTATGTTCTTATTTTGTATGTCTTTATGGTTTTTATGAATACATACATATGTTCACATTTTGTGGTGATCATCTTTTTGTTAGGTGACCCCTTATCCAACGGAAGCACAATTGATTACTTTCTTACAAGCAATTAAGCACGGAATTATACTAGAATGATAAAGTAACTAGAAACTTGAGACATCAAAGAATTTGAGAGACAATACACACTCTTGTATTAAATATTACTAAAAGAAAATATAATAATGAAGATGCCACTTCTTCCTCCACCTCAAAGGCTTGCCACACCTCAAGACCTTCTTCCCTCTCTCTCTTGCTCAACACAACAACTCTATAGCCTAAGTTACTATCCCTCCTTGAATGCTTCAGCTGATCTCCTTGACCTTACTCATGTAGATCTCCTTGACCTTGCTTGCTTTAATGCTTTTACTTGCCTTCTTGATCATTACAATACATGCCTTATGGGTCTTTAAATAGGATCCCATGCTTACAAAAATATAACTCTAACTACAATAATTAGACATGCAGCTCGTGACTATAATTAGTCATTTGACATGCAAACACTTGCTTCACTTAACTAACTATTCGTCAACAACAGTTCTGGAATACACAGGCGACCGACGTCGGTCCCTACTTGTCTGGTGCTGCCGACGTCGGCCAACTAGCTGCCATCGCTGATTGCCTTCTGCACTGCATCTGACCAACGTCGGTTATGTTATCGACGTTGGTTCTTCTAGTTCTTCAGCAACCTTCCTCATGTCTACAATAGTTGAAGCTTTTAGCTCCACACCTTAACAATAGCTACGAATGGAGAAGTTTAACGGCAAGAATTATCAACACTAGAGGATGCAGATTGAGGACTATCTGTATCAGAAGGATTTATACTTACCGTTGGGTGGGGTTGCATGCAAGCCCATAGATATGAAGGATGAAGAATGGAGTGTTCTTGATCGAAAGGCTCTCAGTTCCATAAGGTTGAGCCTTGCATCATCTGTGATTTCCAGCTTATCACAGTGCAAGACAACAGAAGAGTTGATAAAGTCCTTGGCAAATTTATACGAAAAGCCCTCGGCTTCTAATAAGGTATATCTTATGAAGCAGCTATTTACCTTGAAAATGCAGGAAGGTGGATCGGTACATACTCATCTCAGTGATTTCCATGGTTTGGTAAACCAATTAGCTTCAGTCAATATTATTTTTGATGATGAGGTAAAGGCTCTCTTGATTTTATGTTCTTTGCTTGAAAGTTGGGATGGTTTGGTTATGGCAGTAATTAATTCTGCATCTGCTTCTAAAATCTTATAAGTTGATGATGTTGTGAGTGTGATCTTGAATGAAGAAATATGCAGGAGAAGCACAAGTGAATCATTAGGGAATGCTCTAAGTGCAGAAAGTAGGGGAAGGCAAAGAGAGAAGATTGAGCAAGGGAAATCAAGGTCAGGAAGGAGATCCGAGTCCAAAGGTATTACCTGCTAGTTTTTTGGAAATAAAGGACATAAAAAGGAGTGTTGGTTGAGAGATAAAGAAAATCAACATGCAGATATTGAAGAAGCAAAGGATGCAAATATTGTGGTACAGGATGCTCTCATACTTTCTTTGGATAGTTAGGTAGGATCATGGATTTTAGATTCTGGTTCATCTTTTCATGCATCCCCAAACAAAGATTTGTTTCATGAGTATGAACAGGGAGACTTTGGAGTGCTCTATTTAGGGGATGGTATGCCTTGTCAGATAGTTGGCAAAGGGAAAGTGCAGCTAAGATTGCAGATTGACAACACATGGGTGTTGAAGGAGGTCATGCATGTTCCAATTTTGAAGCAGAGTTTGATTTCTGTAGGAAGGTTGGGAGATGAGGGATGCACAATAACCCTCACAGCGAACTCTTGGAAGGTTACCAAGGGAGCACTTATTCTAGCAAGAGGTAAGAAAGTAGGTACTCTTTATCTATCTACTTGTATTACTGATTCTACTTCTGGTGTAGATTCAAAGATGTGGTCTAATAGGCTTGGTCACATGAATAAGAAGGGAATGGATGTTCTTGAATCAAAAGGTATGTGTTCAGATTCAGAAAGCATAGATAGAGTTCATTACAGGAAAAGGAAATTTGATGCTTTTGACAGGAACAAAGAAGCCTTGGTGTTTATGGAGGAGATGAAGGACAAAGATTAGTCACAGGGGATGAATAAATTTGAGCAGGGCAGTATGGATAGAGGTTTGATCCAAGAAGAGCTCGCGAATGAAAATTTCATCACTTACAGGAACACACAGATGTTGATGTCGGTCACATGGGACCGACGTCGGTCAGCTAGATACCGACATCAGTCATGTGCAGACCAGCAGGGTCGGTAGGTCAGGCAGGAGAAGTCTGACGTCGGTCTTAAGGACCAATGTCGGTAGGGGGGACACCGGTGTCGGCCAGGGAAATGACGTCGATAGTCAGGGTCAGTGCAGGGAACTGACATCGGTCGAGAGCAGACTGGGAGATGGCTGAGATTGGTCACTGAAACGGATGATGGGTGGACAGTTAGCTATCAAGGAGTCTCAAACACCTGAGGTTAAAAATGGCATGTGAACCTCATATTCATTGTTCACCTTCTTTATATTGCTTACTGATAGTCATGAACTAGGAAGATGGAAGAAACAATGCAGGTAGAATCCAAAAATAGTGGGAGCTTGACATGGATGAGGAGTGTGAGTCCTTGGAGAAGAACCAAATAGGTATTTGTTGGTAGAGTTGTCAGCTGGAAGGAAGCACTAGATAGAGGGATGGATTCCCATTTTAGAGAAGAGAGTGGATGGACACGTGAGATAGAAGGCTATGGCATATGGTCTTGAGTAGGCTGCAAAACAATGGAGGTTTGACCATTGTATTTTATCTTTACCAGGTTGGATAATATTAGCTACATTATCCTGTTACTGTATTGTGTTACTTGTTGCAGGGTTTCATATACAGGGAGTTTTTTGAGCTAAGGGTAGAGTTGGTTCAGAAGTATGTCATGAAGAATTTGGGAGCAGCAAAATTCTTTTGGCATAAGTGGCAGGTATAGCATCATAGGTCTTGTGGTGGTTGGTCTTCAAGAGTGACTTTGAAGAGGGATACAGAGCCAAGGGAACAAAATAGATGGTGTACAGGTATAGGTACAAGTTGTAGCTATTTATCTCCAAGTGCAACTGTTAGGCAACCCCTTATCCAATGGAAGCACAATTGATTACTTTCTTATAAGCAATTAAGCACGAAATTATACCAGAATGATAAAGTAACTAGAAACTTGAGACAGCAAAGAATTTGAGAGACAATACACACTCTTATATTAAATATTACTAGAAGAAAATACAATAAGGAAGATGCCACTTCTTCCTCCACCCCAAAGGCTTGCCACACCTCAAGACCTTCTTCCCTCTCTCTCTTACTCAACACAACTCTATAGCCTGAGTTACTATCCCTCCTTGAATTCTTCAGCTGATCTCCTTGACCTTGCTTGCTTCAATGCTTTTACTTGCCTTCTTCCATTGCTAAACTCCCACTCAATCAGAAAACCCTGTGAATGACCTGTAATAAAAAATAACCTACTTCTTGCAAACCGTAGCTCTGATACCAACTGTTAGGTGACCCCTTATCCAATAGAAGCACAATTGATTACTTTCTTATAATAAATTAAGCATGGAATTATACCAAAATGATAAAGTAACTAGAAACTTGAGACAACAAAGAATTTGAGAGACAATACACACTCTTGTATTAAATATTACTAGAAGAAAATACAATAAGGAAGATGCCACTTCTTCCTCCACCTTAAAGGCTTGCCACACCTCAAGACCTTCTTCCCTCTCTCTCTTGCTCAACATAACAAATCTATAGCCTGAGTTACTATCCCTCCTTGAATGCTTCAGCTGATCTCCTTGACCTTACACCTGTAGATCTCCTTGACCTTGCTTGCTTCAATGCTTTTACTTGCCTTCTTGATCATTACAATACATGCCTTATGGGTCTTTAAATAGGATCCCATGCTTACAAAAATAGAACTCTAACTACAATAATTAGACACATAGCTCGTGACTATAATTAGTCATTTGACATGCAAACACTCACTTCACTTAACTAACTGTTCGTCAATAGCAGTTCTAGAATACACAGGTGATCGACGTCGGTCCCTGCTTGTCTGGTGCTGCCGACGTTGGCCGACTAGCTGCCATCACCGGTTGCCTTCTGCACTGCATCTGACTGATGTCGGTTATGCTGTCGATGCTGGTTCTTCTGGTTTTTCAGCAACCTTCCTCATGTCTACAACAGTTGAAGCTTTTAGCTCCACACCTTAACACTTTTCACATATAATTTAGCTCACATTATTATTACAAAACTAAATTTGATGGTTGTATGGCCACATTTAGATATGATCATCTTTAATATTTATTTTGTGTAATTTATTAAAACTAAGTTACAATATTTCAATATGTGTTGCAACTAAAACTATATGGCAAAAAATAATAAAATGTTTGAGATAGAGTCATATATTACTGTGAAGTGCCTTTCATGATTGGGATATAACATTTATCACTATTCTATGTGGATACCCTTGATACACTAGTTTAATACCATTTTGGACTTGATATTCACATTTGTATTCATTAAATTTATAGACATACCACATTTATATTATAAGTATAATTGAAAAAAATATTGGAATACTCATCTCTTGCATACTTTTTTTAGATGCCCTTATACATTTTACTTGTTTGATGCATCTACCTTTATTGAAATTTTGTACTCTTATTTTAATCAACTTTCATCATCCATGTAATCATGAAGTTATGTTGTGTTATCTCCTTCTCCATAGAGTTATTTCCATTATTTCAGAGACTCTTATTTGGCCTTTAAAGTAGTGAAAAATTATAATTATCATGTCTCATGAGACTTTGGAATATTTTTTTGGTTATAGATATTTTGTTTCACTTCATAAAATGTGTTATCTCCCCTTTTACTACATTTATCTTGTCCATTTCTTCTCTTCTCATCATATATTTGCTCCATTGTTTAGGAGGGCAGAAACATTGACATTAAATATTTTCAAAGTTGAAGTAACAATTAGAGAACTCCACTTATAGTGCTTCATGGATATAAATTGGTGATTATAACACATCTATGGTGGTGGTTAATGTCTAGGATTAGGCTCTTATCCTCCCATTATGCCTGGTCAAGAGACCCACCAACCATTCTAGACTCAAGAACACCCTTCCCAATACAAGAAAAATATAGTTTTTAGCCTAACTTTAGGCATGCATAAAACAAAAAAATGTAAGTCATTTGGATGAACCAAAAGAACCCCCATGTGCGTATTGAATCCCTTTAATTTTAATCTAGATAATGTTGATGTAACCTTTAATATGAATCCATGGCACAAGTTATGGTAATAGGTTCTAAAATGCAACTTTTTTTTATAGTGAAGAGACAAGTTCTTGAGCTCTAATTATCATTTATGCCTCCAAGACCTCTACATGAAAATACATCACTTCAATTACATATAGATATGAAAATTATATGTGTTACCATGACCTTGACGTCCGAATCCACTTGGAAGCATGTTTTAACTATTTTTTAGGAATGTGGAAACACAAACAATAAATGTTGTCAAAATTGAAGTGGCAATTGGAGAACTCCACTTTCAATGCTTCATGAATAGAAACTAGCCTTGCCACTACATCTGAGGTGATGGATAACATACAAGACAAGTTTTTGGTCTATGATCATGCCCAATAAATACACCCACCACCCATTCCAACCTCAAGAATGTTCTTCCCAATACAATAAAAATGTAATTTTTAGCTTAACTTCATACATACGTAAAACAAAAATCGTAAGTTAGTTGGATGAAAAAAAATAACCTTCACTTACATGTTAAATCCATCCAATTTTAACCTGGATCACGTTGATGTAACCTTTAATACCAATCCATGGCACAAGTTGTAGTAATGGGTCCTAAAATGCAACTTTTTATAGTGAAGAGAGAAGTTTTTGAGCTCCAACTAGAATCTATGCCTCTAGGACCTCCACGTGTAAATCCATCACTTTGAGCATGTTTATATAGTTAAATTACATGAAATACCATTAATAACATATATATATATATGTAAATTACATGTGATCCCATGACCTTGACATCCAAATCCACCCAAAATCATATTTTCACTATTGTTCAAGAGTACAAAACACTGACAACATATGTTGTCAAAGTTGAAGTGATAGTTGAAGAAATCCACTTCTAGTGCTTTGTGGATATAAAGTGGAATTTAAAACATGTCTAAGGTGGTATATAATATCTAGGACTAGGTTTTTCACCTCTGATCATGCCTGATCAAGAGACCCACCACCCATTCTAGCCTCAAGAATGTCCTTCCAAATACAATAAAATGTAATTTTTTATCCTAACTTCATACTTGCAAAAAAAAATCATAAATCATTTGGATGAACCATAAATAACCTTCACATACATTTCAAATCCAACCATTTAGCCTTGGATCATGTCAATGGAACCTTTAAGACTAATCTATGGCATAAGTTACAATAATGGGTCATAAAATGCAACGTTTTTGTAATGAAGAAATAAGTTCTTGATCTCTAACTAGAATTTATGCCTCCAAGTGAAAAAATTGATTTTATCACATCTAGATAGTAAAATTACATGTGATCCTAAGACCTCAACATCTAAATCCACCTAAAATCATGTTTTCACTATTATTAAAGAGCACAAAAACATTGATAATAAATGTTGTCAAAGTTGAAGTAGTAGTTCGAGAACTTTACTTCTAGTAATTCATGGCTATAAACTAATACTACCAAAATTTCTAAGGTGGTGGATAATATATAGTATTATTTTATTATCCTTTGATCATACTTGGTTGAGAGACCCACCACCCATTTCAGCTTAAAGAATGTCCTTCCCAATACAAGAAACATGTAGTTTTTTATCCTCACTTCATACATGCATACAAAAATCATAATTCATTTAGATGAACTAGAATAACTCTCACATGTGTGGTGAATCTCAAAATTTCAACTTAGATTACATAGATATAACATTCAAGATCAATATGTGGCATAAGTTACAATAACGGGTCCTAAAATGCAACCTTTTTATAGTGATGAAATAAGTTCTGAAGCTCCAACTAGCATTTATACCTCCAAGGCCTCCAGGTGAAAATCCATCACTTTGAGCATGTCTAAATAGTAAAATTACATGTGATCACATGACCTCAACTTACAAATTCACCCATAATCATGTTTTCAAAACTGTTCAAGAGTGTAAAAATGCTAACAACAAATGTTGCCAAAGTTGAAGCAAAAGTTTGATAACTCCACCTTCAATGATTTGTTGCTTGAAAATAACATTGAAAACACATCTGGAGTGGTGGATAATATTTAGGAATATGTTTTTAGCCTCTGATCATACCTAGTCAAGAGACCCACTACACATTCTATCCTTAAGAATGCCCTTCCCAATATAAGAAAATTGTAGTTTTTTGGCTTAATTTTAGATGCACATAAAAAATAAAATATATGTCATTGGCATCAATTGAAATAACCATCACATGTGTGTTGAATCCCTATAATTTCACCCTGAATCATGTTGATGTAACCTTAGATAGAATCCATGGCACACACTACAATAATGGGCCCAAAAATACTACTTTTTTGTAGTGAAGATATAAGTTCTTGTCCTCCAATTTAAATTTCTACTTCTAAGACCTTTAGGTGCAAGTAAATCACTTTGAAGACATATGGACAATAAAATGACACATGTTTCTATGACCATGACCTCCAAATCCACTTGGATGTGTGTTTTCACTATTGTTCAGAGTATGTAAACACTAACAATAAAAGTTATCAAAACTAAAGTTACAGTTGGAGAAATCCACCTCTAGTGCTTTGTGGCTCAAAATTGGAATTTATACCACATTCAGGGTGAAAAAAAAATCTAGGACCAAGTTCATGGCCTCCCATCATGCCTAGTCAAGAGACACCATACCCATTATGGCCTCAAAAACACCCTTTCTGTAATAACTAGTACTTGTATTAAACTTTTCTTAGCTTTAGGAATATGAAATTCTTTATTAACAGTGCTAATTGCATGAAGTTGGAAACTTATTTGGCACCACTAACCTATAAAAAAATTGTTAGTAAGTAATTAAAAATAAAATTTTATATGTACTACCTACAAAATCAATAAAATTTGGTAAAATTAAATACATCCACATTTGACAAGTCAACATACCTTAGAATTTCAATATAATGAATCACCAGGATCGACTCTAATATTGATAGTATAAATAATAGCTTCATGTTCTAACTCATGAACTTTCCATATATTCATGTTTAATGGCCTCCCATGAAATTTGACCAATTGAATATTTGTTGTAAGAACCAAATTTGAATAGTGTAGTATCTTATTATGTGTTTCAAAGTCTTCAAACAACCATACATCTAATTTTTTTATAGTATATCATCGAAGCCAAGTTCTAGTGATTAAAACAAACTTAATGGGTTAGTCAACATTTTCTCCATCTATGACTGGGTAAGTTAATTTTTTCTTTTCCTATACACATAAACATAAGTAGTAATATGTTCCTTCATTTTCCTCATAAAAAATAACTAAAAAAACATGCCATGTATCATAAAAATAATTTTTAATTATGTTGTCAAGATAGATAATGAAAATAAATAGTACATAATGATTAATCTTCTACCTATTTGCACTATATCAAATACATGGTCAAAGTCATGTGACAATGCCATATTTATAAATTGTAATGTTGGTGGAATCTGATGTGTGTCAATTAGAATTAGAGGTCTCTACCTCCATTCATCCACCCACTCTTGTGAATCACACTCATTCCAAATAGAATCCATGTATGAATAATAAAAACATGCCAAGTGTCTCATATGAATAGTCCAAGATGCTGAATTTGAGATACAAAATGAGTGGAGATCACTTGATCACATTATAGTCATATAATCCTCATACTTTGCCAAGTTTTCTTCATCCATTAACAAAAATATCTATGAACAATAAATTTTTCTTGAGCACCATGGCCCATTTTCTCATTACACCATTAACAATGGTTCTTGCATTAGTCAATATAACACCATCTTCAAATTTAACTCCTAGCTTATAATAGATATTTTTATAAATGTTCCATCACATCATGCTTCCATTTTCCATGGCTAGCCTTAGTGAAACTCCAAATATATTCTACACCAATGGTAATGTGTATCTTGTTCAAATAGAAAAAGATTCTTGCTTTATTAAATTATGATGTGAAATTGTCTAACCAAATTTAATGTTGATAAAAAGTAATGTTTTTCTATCAATTATCCATAGGACATCTCAAAATAACCTTTCACAAAATATTTCTAATGTGATTATTCATCACTGATATAGAAATCATACTCCCTTAATATTTTTTGATCTTGATTTGATTTATCAGGTGCATGCATGAATTCTATATGTATGAATATGGCATCTGATAATGAGTTATAATCTATGACTAAACTTCCATTTGTGGTTTGAATGTGTAATGATCAACAAAATCAACTAATTAAATAATATAACCAAGCAGGAATATGTCCTTACTTATCTTTAAATGTTTATCCAACTAGTTAGCCTTGTGTATGTGCCTTGCATACTCATTAATAATTTCCTCCTTGAATTTGACCATAAATTTTGAAAAAAAAAAATATTTTGTAACAAGATTACACCTTTTATATTATTTTCCATATTTTAGTTGATAATTCATAGATTTATATTTTCTAAAAGCAACTAATTTCTATCCAATTGTGATTATACTCTCCTCATGGATACATTTTTTTTAATTTTGGAAATCCACCACAAATGTTGCAATTTCCATCCAAACATGCTTTGTTATAAAATAATTGTCCATCTGATCTTTCAAAAAAATGGTTGGAATAAATTCTCTAGTTGATTTTGGTATAAATTCTATGCCACTCCTACAAAATGTTGTCAGTAAGTAAATTACAACATATATAGCGGAAAAAAATCATGGTGCATTAGAAATTCAATGTGTAACCTACAACAACAATTGATGTGTGTGTGATTTATTTTTGTATAAAATGGTTTTCCCATCTCAAAATATATTTGTTTAATAAATATTTGTGGATATTTTTCCAAAAACTTAGAGTACAATTGTGTTTGGGTCATATCCAATAATTTTTTTAGAGAAGTTCATGGTTACGAGAACCAACTCTTCTTTTCACTACATATCTTGTATTAGGTGAAACTCTTGTATTGTCTTTCCAAAATTATGCAAGTAAATATTTGAGAGCATTGGCTTTATCATTTTACTTTCATGGACATCTACTAGAGAATGCCCAAAGTTCATTCGTATTAGCATCATTAAGTCTTTGGCATCTTCAAATTGATTTCATTATTATTTTTCTATTTACATCTAGTGCTCGGTTAGTTTTTGAAATCAATAATTTTTTAATTTTTTGACCACTTATTGCACAATTTGTAATTATGCTTTGGGCATCATTACAATCTTTGTTACATGATTTTAGGCCTGTAGTTTGATATGCATCATGTAGATTGATGAAAAAAATAATGTTTTTATCATCCATGTTAGATGTTATTAGTCCTAGGGTGTACATTGTAGGTCTCATATTAATCAATTTCATAAATAAAATAAACAATTGAAATTTTTTAATATAAAAATCTAATTTATCAAAAAAATTATCCCATTTTTTTCAACTAGTTTTCTTGAATGGTGGTCAGACATTTTTTTATGCATTGGTTTCAAAATATTTTCATCAACTTCAATTAAGTACTTGCATTTTATATGCATAATCCTTGGAGGTGTTGTTAATGGTGGAATTTATTGAGAGGGTGTTTCAAAATTGTTATATTCACTACTAGTTTTTTCATAGTTACTTTCATTTTTTAATGTTTCCATGGCATTTTATTCATTGTTACTTTAATAGTTATTTATTTCCATGAAAATTTCTTTATTATTAGGGGGTAAATCATCATGCATAGATTCATCATATGCACACAAACAATTATATTTTGAATGTGGACTTGTAACATAATTTGGACTATTAGGTAAATGGTAATCATTTTTATTTGATTCATCATCATCTACGACATTTGGTTCATTAAGGATAGTGTTTGTACCTTGTCTTGAGCAAAATGTTTGAATTCATACCTTTTATTTATATTATAATTGCTCCAGTGTTTTATGCTTTAATTTATTCCTATTATTTTAATGAGAACCATCACCCATGTCTAAACAAAGTAAAATTTGGTTCCTTTTGATGGTGAGTCCCAAATAATAATTTGATTCCTTTTATCTTCATTGTGCAAAGCTCAAAATGATGGAGAGAATGTAAGTGGGGTCAAAAAATTTGAACTCCCTAAAAAAATGTTGGACAAAGAGTTTTTGTCTATTGTTCCAATAACATATACATGTTATAATGTGTATGCATTATAATGCATATACGTTATAGTATGTATGTGTTATATCTATTATATATAGTCATATATCATATTATTATGATATATGATTATATTATGTGATGCAATCTAGACTATGAAATATTACTGTCATGCAATCCTATATAATTACCTATGTATTTGCATTTGTGATACAATTATAGGGTCGATTCAACCATATATTGCATCCTAAAAAATCAATTGAGCCATAATTTAGGTTCACATGACTCAATTTGGCCCAAATAATGTCTCTAATTGCACTAATATACTAATTGGTTCAATTCATTACTAATTTATATTCAAATCATGTCTCTAATTACATAAATTGACTAATTGGATCAATTCATGATTAATTTATCCCCAAATCACGTCCTACTCTTGTCTAATTAGGTTGAAGGGACTCAAATTGGTCTCAATTTACTTTGTGATTGAATTGGTGGATTATTTGCTTTACTTTTTTTATGATATCAGGGTTGATTGACCCACAAATTACATCATATATAGTCAAAATTAGGTTCATAGGGTTCAATTTCATCCAAATTGTATCAACTAATTATAAACCTAAACCTTAAAGTCTAATCCATAATTTAGATTCATAGGGCTCAATATGGCCCAAATCATGTCTTTAATTACACCAATTGACTAATTGGATGAATTCATGACATAATCAACATTAATTTAGCCCCAAATCATGTCCTGATCTCATAGTAAGTTGAAATGACTCAAATTGACCCCAATTTCCTTTGTTATTGAATATGTGGAATATTAGGTTTATAGTGTTATGATAGTGGGTTTGATTAATCCCCAAATTACATTCTTTATAGTCAAAATAAGGTGCACTAGGTTGAATTTAATCCAACTTGCATCATTTATTATATGTGAGGAAATATGAGTTAATTTCTAGCCCTAAAACATCTTATACTTGCATTTAGCTTCAACAGTTTATATTGGCCCCAATTACCTTCATATCTCCATTTGTGATACAATTAAAGGGTTGATTAATCCATATGTTACATCTTATGTACTCAATTGAGCCATAGTTTAGGTTAACATGCCTCAATTTAGCCTAAATCACATCTCTAATTACACCAAATGACTAACTGGATCAATTTATGACTAATTTAGCCCCAAATCACATCCTCCTCTTGTATTTTGGTTGAATATGGGCTAAAATTAGCCCTAATTTTCTTTGTGATTTAAGTGATGGACTATTTACTTTATTTTTATGATATTAAGGTTGATTAACCCCCAAATTATGTCCTACATAGTCAAAATTAGGTTCATAAGGTTTAATTTCATCTAATTTACATCGACTAATTGTAACCCTAAACCCTAAACCATAACCCATAATTTAGCTCCACATGGCTTAATTTGGCCCAAACAACATTTGTAATTACACCAATTGACTAATTGGATGAATTCAATGCAGAATTGAAGTTAATTTATCCCCAAATCATGCCCTACTCTTGCAATTAGGTCAAAGTGGCTCAAATTAGCCTCCATTACCTCCTTAATCAATTATTTGGTGCATTATATGATGACATTAAGGTCAATTTCACTCAAAATCACATCATATAAAATTCAAACTATGTTTGAATATGTATCAATTTTTTAGAATCATATCATTGATTGCACCATTTGACTAATGGGCTCAATCTATAATGAAATCAAAGACAATTTAGCCTCAAATCACATTGTATAGTTATAATTAGGTTCAAGGGGCTTGTATTGACCCTAATTGCCTCTAAAATTAAACCAATCAGCTATTTCATTCATCACATGATGACATTGGAGTTTATAAAGCCTTAAACCACATCCTATACATGTCAAACTTGCATTTTTCATTGAACCAAATAATTATTTACTTCATTTTCTTTTAAAATTGGAGTTGATTAAGGCCCAAATCACATTTTATAGGTAAAATTAGGTTGAAGGGGCTCAAACTACTCCTAATTGCCTTTGAATTGAACCAATGGACTATTTGGTTTATTTTGTTATGATATTGGGGTTGAGAGCCCCAAATTACATCCTTTATAGTCAAAATTAGGTTCACAAAGCTCAATTTCACTCAAATTACATCATTGATTTCACCAATTCACTCATTTGCTACATATGTCAGGAAATCTAACCTAATTTAGCCCTAAATCACATCATATAGTTGTAGTTATGTATAAGGGGTCCAAATTGGCCCTAATTACCTCCACCATTGAAACAATTGACTCTTTCATTCATTTTTTAATGAAATTGGGCCTGGTTGAACCATAAATCATATTTTATATAGTCAAAATTATGTTAACGGGTGCAAATGCACCAAAATTACATTAGTACATCAATCATGTCTTTTTTTTGGTAGTGTATATATTGATACACTCCACTTTAAAATTAAAATATAAATTATGAATGTGAATAAATGTAACATAAACATAAATAAATATAAATAGATACTTTTCATTTTTTTATGCAATGTCAACATAAAACATATGCTTTAAAGTGCGTACACATTATAGCATGTACGTGTTATGTTATGTTATGTTTGAATTCAAAAACCAATCCTTTTGGCTCAGAAATGACTTGGATTCTTGAGCCAAAGGCTTCGACCTGTCAACACATAATTGAATCTAAGATCTTTGAGAGAAAATAAGAAAATTTAATATTCATCTCCAAATACATTATGAATTTCAACAAGCCAATTCATAAAATTATTACCACGATGATGAGAATGATCTCCCATTTCTAAATATATGATTTTGTTTTAATAGTTAGACTATTTTAAGGTTTATTTCTATGTTGATTTCTAATTATGGATTTTTTAGGCCACTACATGCCACAAATATACATCCCTGTATATGTTTAAGTACTTTTGTTTTTCATTGATCCAAATGTGAAAAATATTATATGGTCATAAAGTAGGTCTAATTCTATATGCATTTTTTTAAAAGTTTTTTTTGAGGTAGTTATGGAGATTGTACAACCATCTATCCATTTTTTAATTAGTTTTTAGGATCTATTTACTTGTAAAATCAATAAAAATATATATTCATTTTTTAAAAATAAAATATAGGTCACAAACTAGATGATCTTATCTGAATTTCCACAAAAGTGTTTCAAAAAATACTAAACTTTGTTAAAAAAGGTTGCACCATATGGACGACTATTTACTCTATTTTCCTAAAAATAGGTCTTATTTAAATTTTAGATGTTTAACCTACTTATACTTTAACAAAAAAAATTTAAAATAGTGTTTTAGAAACTAGACTCAAAATTTTATAATTCACACTCTTATTCCATCTTCAAATTTTGAGTGTAGCCATCTCAAATAATCTACAAAAGTTAAGATTTTTTAATTTTCAAGAAAAACATGTCCACGGGTAGACCCATTTTTGTCTCCCAAATTTTTAAACTTTCCCTTTTGTTAATCTATGGATGACATTTATTTAGGCACATGCATGTAGATCATGTCTTAGTTGACTATATAGGTCACTCACCTAAACATTTATAAGCAATTCCATTCTTTTCATTATTTTTATTCAAGTGTTTACATTAGGATACTTGATAATTTAGTGGTCATATTTTCTTTCATTTTTTATTGTGTTGATTGATTTGATGATAAATCTTGTGAGAAATATTATAAAACATTACATGGTGTCAGAGCAAGAGTGCAATAATCAATCACCATTCATTTGTTGAGGATTCAACTTCATTTGACCTCTTTTTTTGTATAAACCTAAATTTTAAATAATTGAACATATCCTACAAAGTATTGAAAAAATATATATTATGTTTTTATGGAAATTTGGGATTTATGCAAGGAAACTATTGTCCAATCTTATACCTTCTAATTATTTTTTTAAATGAGTTATTATAGTTTTAGCATTTTCAATAAATTTTCTCCCTGGCCCATAATTTTCAAAAATGTTTGATTTCCTTGTATTTTTTGAAAGCTCAAGAAATATTATGGTGGGTTATGTATTTTAACTTTTCCATTTTAGGTCAACCAAATTATAAAATTGGATAGTCGTCTGAAAATCCTTTTTATTCTATATTTTTTAGTTTTCTGGGTATGCCATGGATATCATGATGTAGGTTAGTGAAGATCTTGTCCACTTGAAAAAATGAATTTTCCAAAGTGGAGGCATCATATGCAAGAAATTATTAGAGAGGTTGAATGTTTGAGTCACATTAATGAAGAGACACAATTTTCTGCTGAGCATAATCTTGTTAGAAAACTTCTTGCTCACACATTTATGTACTTTATTAGTTATTTTGACATGATCTTAAGGTAGTTTTGGTTGTATATGCTAGATAATTGTGGGTTATCCTCTTACTCAATAGACTCAACTCATGTTATTATATATATGAATATTTTTCATAAATATGGCATGTCTCTTATATCTTATATTTCTTTTGGTAGTGGAGTAGAGAGTGAGACGGTGGTTCATTGTGACATTTTGGTTTCACCTTCTTGCACTGAAGATTGTGATGTTTTGGGGAATGATTGTGCTACTTAATATTATTCTAAGTATTTTTTAGCTCGTTTTTTGAACATTTTATTTTTATAAATCTTTTAGTGAGGATGGTACTCACTCATCCTTTACTCATAATTATTGGCTTGTTGATTGTAGAGATTCCTTATGCCATGAGACTTTGGTTGGTGATGGTGGTAACTCATATTATTATGTTCCTTTGGTTAGTGGGTACTTAAAGGCCATTCATGAGGTATGTAGTGATGAGGTTTTTTTTATAGTTCCATATTTTTATTCAAACTTACGTATGGATCTCTTAGATTGTGAAGTTTAGTCATCACATTCATTGCTTAATGGCTATGTTTCTTGATCCCTAGTCCAATTTTTTATATCACTTGTTTTATGGAGGAATTCAATGTATTTTTTATGAATTTTTCGATGGAATCCTTTTTATATCTCTTCTCATAGTGAGATTCATATTAAACATGATGGTATTCATGATAATAGTGACACATGTGAGATTGAACTTCATGTTGTAACACTTACATTTGAGTGTAGTGGTATTCATGATGTTGTGGATTCTTCTTCCTTTGATATTATAGTTCTTCCCAAGGGAGAGGATTGATATAATAATTTATTATTTCAATTTTTAGTCTCCCATGACTAACATGATATTCATAAACATTTTGGTAACTTGGTGTCCTTTATGGCAATTGTGATGACTATTTTATTTATGTAGTGAATGATAAATTTTAAGGTGATGATTTTTCTTAAAATTACATAGTTCCTAAATAACTACGATCATGGAAGACTTAATCACTATTCATGAGGTTTATGATGATTTTTATATTGAGGGTACGTCTTATTCTCACATTATTGATAATTTTATTGATTATGAGTACATTTTATCACATGGATCTACCTTTGTAGCTTTAATGAGTGGAATACCATTATGGAGATTTTGATATATCTTGTAATCTTATTATTATTTATATGTGTGACAACTAGGATGGTGATGCTATATGAGAGGATATTCATGATGAAATCCTCTTTTAGTTATTTCTATTTTTGTTGAGGACATTCAGGATGGTGTCTCTTATGTGGATAAATAAGACATTGCACTTGATTCTTCCTTATATGATATCACTTCTATGATTAATTATATTGATGTTTTTGTAAATTTGTATAGGATGATCCTATTTTGGTTGAGGGAGATTGTGTTATTATCTCTTCTTATGTGAATGATGATGCATATATGGACCCCTTATTAGATAAGGGGTTGGGAAGGTGAAAATAGGTTAAGGTTTGACTTCTCATATTCATTTAGTAATACATTTTCTTGATAATTTTGGGTCACTTAACTGTAAGCATTATTCCTTTTATTATTTTCTACATGCATGTGATGGTATGACACATAGAACTCTTCATGGAGATATTTGTGACATTTATACAACACGTGTTCATTGGAATTTTGGTCACTTTGCTCATTCTCCAATTATTAAAATCTTTTCATAGTCTATCGATACAGTACTAGATGGAGTGTCCTAGTGTAACTTGAGGTCCTTGTATGGGACTCTATTTTAGGTTATGGAGGTGCATAGTTATAGTGGTATGACTCATTGGGTTTCTCTTTCCTTCATAGCTTTGGTTAAGGGATGGGTAGATTCTTCTTCCTTTTCACAAATTCATGGGATAAACAAGTTATATGTAACAATTAAGAGTGATATATTTGTGCATCAACATAAAATTTGGGAGTGAATCTTCACCAATTGGTAAATATTATAAATAAGTGATGTAATTTTGGTGATTTGTCTATTGACTCTTGACAATGTTTTCTAGGGAATTCAATGAGTTTTTCAGTTTCCCTCCCTTAAATATCCACACCACAATTAGTTCTATTTTCCAAAACATGAACTTCGCTATGATTAATATGTGATATTTGTGTCCCAATATCCTAATATGCATAGCATACATTCTTTCAATGGTCTAATTTATCATTAATTTAAAGCACAATTTTTTTTTTATTTAGTTCTGTTCTCCATGCATTTTACTACATATTTTTCTTCATTGGCCCTTATTCTCCCTGCATTTTAATGTAATTTTTTCCTCATTTCATCTATTTCTCCATTCATTAACAGAATCCATTTCTTATAAGGGTCATAATCGCTCTAAATTTATTAAAATCATTACAAATTTGGTTGGATTTGATATTTAAAATTGGTATAGAAATATAGAGGTTTGATAATAATAATTTTTTACACATTTGTTATCTTGAATCATTCTATATATTAGGATATATGTGTTTTTTTATGCAACATTAGTCTATGTTAATCTATTTGTGTATTCTGGATTATAATTTTTATAAGTGGATATCAAACAAAGTTTAAATTTTTTTGAAGTGAATATCGAACTACACAATCTAGTTTCATATTTTAAATATTAGATTTCATACCAATGTAAATAAGTTAAGTGTTTTTTATCTTATTTTATGTTTTATAAAATAACTTGGTTTCCAAATTTTGAGCAACCCATTTTAAACGCAAACATAACAAGTTTCAAACACAAACAAGATCTAGACACTGCACCCATTTTCTTCAAATTTTATATCAATATATTTTTCTTGGAGAGATATTTAAAATACACTAAACTATATGAAAAATGGAGATATTGTTCCAAAAATATCAAAAAAAACTATTTCTTACAAACATTTTAGTTTTTATTTAAGCAACCCTTTGAAAATGAGATGGATGATTGAGATTTAAAACTTCAGTGATTGTCATCATTCAAGCAATTGAATTCCCTTTTAATGAAACTCTAGTATTGGTTCAATGATTTTATGGATGTCAAAATTAATGATCACATATCAATGGCCAACCAATATTCAAATACCTTTCTCATTATATACAAAATTTATCTTGATTCTTAGTTTGATAGTCAAGATTTGATCTAATAGGTCAATGACTAATTAAATAATCAAGTAATTTTTTATAAAACATTTCAAGTGACCTCATTTATTAGCTAGATGATGCAAATTAATTCAATAAAATCAATAAACAATTGAGCAATTGAACACCTTTTAATATTTTTCAATCAATAAATTAGATCCAAAGACTAACATATAAGGTCACTCAACACCCAATTGAAGAGTCAAGGACCTCTGTATAAAATATATAAAATAGCCTTGATTATTAATTGGATAGTAAAAATTAACTAAATCAAATCAATGATCAATTGAGAATTCAAACATAAATTTTTATTTTTTGATGAACACTTTAGATCCAAAGTCTAATGGCTAAGATCATACTCATGAAATTAACCAATATAAGAGTTGAATACCTCTACACAAAATATTAAAAATAGCCCTGATTCTTAAATTAATGATACATATTTCGTTTACAAGATCAATAATTGATTGAAGATTCTAGTCTCTTTTCTTCTTTACAACAAAGCGTACTCAAATTTTTAGTTCATGGTCCATATCAATATTAAGATATCAACATCTCACATTCAAATTCAACATAATTGTTACTCCATTGAAATGTAGTTACTAGTTTAGGTCAATATTTTCAAAAAAAAAAAATCTCTAAAAGTGATCAAAAATTTTAGTTCAATATATTTAATAGTAGAAATTTGTAAGTTGGCCAGTAGGTTTTACATTTTTTTCTAATTTAAAATATTTTTTATAGCAAAACCAAAAAAAAATGTGTATGATGATTAATGACGTTTACAAATTTCTTCAATTTAAGTGAGTTTATATAACAACACAATAGAAATTTGTATATTGATATTGAATTTTTAAAACTTTATTGAGTTTAAGGCAACTTATAGATAAAGGCAATAGAAATTTGCATATTTATCAAGAAGTTTTACATAAAGGCCATCTAGGATCTTTGTAACAATATTTTATTTATTTTTTCTTGGTGTTTAAGGTAATTTTTGGTCGTGGATACCATACTGACTCAAAAAACTTTACTTTGCACTTAAACCACAAACTATGTAGCTCAACTATGGCCATCATATATAAACATTAATGGAAATAAGGAGTGATATAATTAAACAAATATATGAACCAAATAAGACATTTACTTATAGTAATTAATGAGGTGAAGGAAAAAAAATTGATTTGCCTTATTCAAGGAAAATATAATAATATAATGTTTTTCAATAAAATGACCAAATCTGGTCCAACAACTACCTTAACTGATTTAAGGTATAATTTCTTATGTTTATTAACAATAAAATAAATTATAAGTTATTTTTAATTATATGTAAAACTCAATATTACATTTGAATCTTTTTTATGTACAAGATTTAGTCATTTTTACCACATTTATCAAACTATTGGTTTTATTGTTAATCATACTAACAACTAAGATTAGTTCTACTATTTATTGTGTGATGTTTTCCAATGATATATTTTTGAGTTGTGAAATATGTCTATCTAAAAATTTTATACCAATAATTGATGCTTACATTCAATTGTATGAATATACAAAAACATATTCTTGTATATTGACAATGTTGACAACTGAGAAAAAATAATTGTTAATGAGGTTCATCTTCAATAAAGTTATAATTAAGTGAAACATGGAGATTACTTTATATTTAACATTAAATATTGTTTTGGTCATTAATGTAATTCCAAGGGTAGTGGAACTGATAATATTAATGATGCATTCCTACAATTCAAAGAATAAAATCAACACAATGAACGAAAGGGTAAAAGAAAGGCTTGATAGTGGGGCATGTCAAGGAATTTTCAGATTAAATGGATTCAAAGTATCTATTTATTTAACCAATAAAATTGATGATGAAAATCAAGGTCTAATAGAATGCAGATGCCATAGATAAACATATTGGTGAGGTCTATGAAAAGAGAAAAAAATAGCAAAGAGGATAAATTGATAGTAAGATGGAAAATATGGGAGGAATGTCTACCTATATAGAATGAAATATAATATGAATTATACCTTCAAATTCAATAAAATTAAACCACAAGTAGAAGTACCATTAAGGAAACATGATGGAAAATACCTGTTGTCAAAAACTATACACCTATTTAAGGATTTTCACATTTTAATTAGAGGTTGTCTATTGATAGATTATCTAGAATATATGAACTTGTCATTTATTGCGTGGATAATTTTCCCAAAGACTCATTGGTCTATAAAAAGTAGTTGGGAATGGGTTAGTTGTATTTATCAGGTGGAAAAGGAAGATTATACAAGAAAAAATAAAATAATCAACATATGTAAATTTATCTCTTGATGACATTACATTCATGGATAGTACTTCATGGGTTTGCATAAATGTTAATACTTTTTAAAATCATGTCCGCACCCTCATCTTATTTTATATCATAATATGAGGGAATATTTAACATCACAAAATATCTTTGAATTTTTTTAAAAAGTCTGTAAGACATTGGAGGCATGGATGATTCTACAATTTTTAGTAAACTCGTGTGAGTTGGTGCAAACAGAGTAGCAATAATGCAAGGCCATAAAAATGGTCTTTGTGTAAAGATACAAGCATCATGTTTACCATATATGTTTTTATTCATTGCATGGTCCATAAAATGAATTTGGATTTTAAATTTTAAACAAATTTTTTTAGTATCAAAAATAGTAGATTTTATGCATGAGATATATTCATACTTTTGTCTAACGACAAAAATATTTATTGAATTTAAACAATTTGTATAAGTTTTAACATATAGAAATAAGCTTCTAATGGATATTTATACCAGGTGGATCTCATTTTATGGACCAACATAAATAGTGTTTGGATAATATCAATAATTCAAGGGTGTGATGTATGAACATGGCCACATAATAGACAAATATTTTGACCTTTTATCTTAATTGAGTGATATCGAGACTTTGACTATTTTATCTAGTATTCTTCTTATGTTAAATGAAACGAACATTTTGGTAAAAAAATTCCAAGAAATAACTAGGTATATCGCAAAATATTTAAAGTTATGGAAAATTGTATGTTTAACCCTAAATGATTTACATCTATTTGATTATTCATTAATGAGTCATAAGTTTTCAAGTAAAACTTAATGACAGATGTGGAAAATATTGGTAACTATCATTAGTTCAATGAAAGTGGAGATTTATGTGTTTTAGTGTGGAGATATGAAATACCAAGTGTGTATTATTTTGAAAAGGTTGGACTTAAAACTAGACAAGTATCAATTGCAAAAGAAGCATTTAGTAAGAGCCATGCAACATTCAATGACATTATTGACTCTGTCAAGTCTATCTTCAAGGATATTTCAATATTTCCTTCCTCAAAGATAAGAGAGCATTTCATTAGAGATGAATTATTTGAATTCATGTCTATTATGTATCCTCAGTATTGGAATTGTTGTAGCCTATATATATTCATTAAAGGTTGAATAATTGGATTAAGCACATATCTAAGAATTTATAATTAAATGAATAACATTTGGAAGGTGTATTAGATACATCTCAGCTAAGGGAGAAATCTTTAAGGTTGGTCACAATGATGTTGGATCAATTTAATATTATGGAGAATTATTATGAAGATGGATCTATAACAGATCTTTGGATAAAACTGAGTCAAAGTGAATTATTATGTTATTCAATGTCATAATATTTTTAATTGGAAGATTTATGCCAAACAATTTTTTTGTTGTCAGTGAAGAATGAGAGAGTATTCAACACATTTGGGATTATTGAAATCAAAGCTAAGAAATAAACTTGACAAAAATTTGGAGAATTTATTGACACTATATACAACTAGGTACAATGTTCTTAATTTTCATTTTGATAAGGCACTAGTGATATGGAGGTCTTCATGTGAAATACTATGCATGGCTATTAATTTTAGTAACAATAATTCACTCCATGCATCTATTAGTTATGCTTTTGAATCAGAGGTTGTGAATCAAATCCAAAATTTTGAAATAGAGGTAGAATAACATGAAGATTAGACTACACATATAGAAAATGTATATGAAGAAGAAATTTGGATACCTGTTCATGTACCTCCAATTTATAATCTAGATCGTAAATGGTATGTACTTAATACTATGCACTCAACATAAATTCTAAATATATGCTATGTTACCCTTTATACAAACATTGTTTTGATTATTAATTTATTGTTGAAGTTGAATTCTATTTGAATTTTTAAGACTACGTATATTTAAATTTTGAATGTCTAAATAATTAAAAATATTTAAATTTTGTATATACTTAATTTTTTCATATTATTATATTTAAATATTATCTAGCTAAATGGTTCATTTCCCGCCCATCATAAAATTTTGAAAATATGTTAATTTATAATAAAGATACCCTTAAATATTATTATATATAATATGGAGAAATAAAAAAGCTTTTTTATTATATTAAAATGAGTTACAAACATTCCCCACATGATCTAATTAAGCATAAGTATAATAGAAACTTAATTTGCCTCTTGGTTGGTAAAGGGCTAGTCGATTCTAAATAGTATAAATACCATGTTGAAGCTTTTAACCTTCAGATCAATACCAATTATCTCTTTTATGGGTCAAATACATCATGTGTTATAGGAGTCGTGTTTTTCTTGATGGCTTTCCAAAACATTTCAATGAGTGTTGTGATTACCTGTTTCCATTTAGCATTACTCCTAAAATTAATACCATCTTTGAATGGTGAATTAAATCCCATGTTCTAAAAATTAGTTAAAACAATTTGTGCTTCTAATGCCTTTTCATTGGATTCCTATAATTATTTGTGTAGTTTCTCAAAATTGGTGGTGGCTTTTGCTATGCCAATGATTACATATTTCAAGGCTACAACAACATCCCACCCTTTTTCTTTAAATTCACTATAATTTGTGACCTCAATGTTGTATTTTATTTTTATAACTATAGGATATCCATCAGCCCAATTTTTAAAGTTGGGACCCATCTTTTTAGATAAAATATCTGTAAGATTTTCCACTCTCCTTGTAACCTTAATTATTTCTTACGTATTTTCTAAGATTTTTAAAATATCATCAACCTTAAGCCTTACTAATACCATCATAGTATATTTTTAGTGTGAATCTAGGATTTTTCTCTCCTTTTTATTCAAAAATAGTATTATTGGCTTTCTACATTTCATCTTATAGCTTTTGTATGTCTTCTAGCACAACATGGACAATTATTGGAGGGACTACCTAAGTAGGAACATTTTTTGGGTGTTGAAACTCGTGGAATTTCTTTTGAAATTGATTGCATAGTTGATTTTCCATTAGAAATCATATTGGTGCTAAATATATTATGTTTTCAAATTTCCATAGTCTCTTCAGTCTTATGGGCCTAGGATTCAAAGTGTTTAGTATTTAATTCATTATATGCTATTACATTTTTAACTCTGCTTACAAACTTACTAGTAATAAGGTCACCCACTTTTAACACCTATAGAGACCCATTAAAGTAATATTTTGTCTTGGCACATTGATTATATATTTTTAGGACCCATTATCCATTCAACTAACACCCCCATATCTATATTGAATTTTATTGCCATGAAACCAATTGGTAATGTCTTTAAATTTTGAATTAGTCCCAACTATGCCAGAAGGGTCATCTTCTTCCATAACCTCATGCTTAACCAATAATTTTTTTGGGTCCCATCATGGTAGTAACCTAGAACCACATTCTTTGACAATTTATTTTACTTATTTAATAGTGGCATCATCTATTGATATCCTTGGCATTTTATGAGGACGATGGGGATCGAAAATAGACTCAATGGTATATTTTATGTCATTGTAATAATAATCCACCATTGGTTTCACTTCTTTATTATGTATTTGCTTCTCCATTTTCTTCTTAGCATCCTGACAATAACTCTAAAATGTATCTATTAAGAATAAATTATGATTATTAAAAAAAATTACTTAATTATTTCATCCTTCAATTGACCTTTATCATGAATCTAGATGATCCTCCTCTCTTCTTCATTTATTTATACAACCTTATCACACTCATCTACCCCCTCATCAAGGATCATATCAATGGGTTCTTATAAATCTATAAGGGCAGAACGTCCACCCATCACTACTTCTATCCCTTTCACGGTCACTATTCATTGTTCTTTGGGTACCTCAGGTATTCTTTGTTGGCTTGATTTTGACTCAACAAGTTTTGATTAGACCTTCTGGTGGATCCACTTCTCTTCTTTGTGTTGTCATTTTGATGTCAAAGGCCTCAGGATCATCCTATATGAATCTTTGTGAAAATATTTATTGTATTATATAGGGGACATCTATCCTTTTGTAAATCACATTCATAAGATGAGCCATTTTGATTGTATACTCTAAGAAAAGTAAAAAGACCCCTAAATAACAAGGATCATCTTCTTGTATTTTTCTCTCCTACTCTTAAAGTTTCACATAATGATATCTTATTATTCTTGTTGTTCTACTATAGATAATATTCATAATAGTTTTTACTTCAATATTTGATTGGTGTTTAAAACAAAACCCTCTACCATTGGCCTTTCCCTTTTTGACTATGAACCCCTCAAGCTCAATAATTATCCAACTTGAATTAAATGAATCCAAAAACATACAACATTATTTGGATAATGAGAAATGAAATTATATTTTCAAAGGTGATATATGCCACTACACAAACTAGTTTTATGAGTGCTTCCTAGCCTCGATTAGCAAAATATTTATTTGCAGAGCCCATTTGTCTAATGAATTCCAAGGCAATGAGTTTATTGAACACATAAGTGGGAAGTTTCAAGGGAGATACCTTTCATCCAAAAACTATAATATATATGTGATTTTCTTGTAAGTACTAATCTCCCCATTTATGGTTTGGTAAACTAGGGAATTATGTTCAAAAGGCCTTAGAATATGCCTTTTTACCAAAAATACCCTATCTCTAATTTTCCTAAATAAAAACATATAAATTAGCATTATGAAGTATTATTTAAAAATGGCATTATTTGTATACTTATGATGTTTGTCCAATATAATATACCATAACTATATAGGCTTCTTTTGGCCATCTTTGAAATTGGGGTTTTCCCTAAGCCTTCTATTGTTTTCAATTTTTATAGACAAGTGCAAGAAACAAAAGTGAGAGTAATGCATAAATTAGAATGATTCCCCTAACTTGATCTTTCTCAATGTTTTTTATATCTTATTAGATAGTAGAGTTTTCCAGTCAAATTACACAAAGTAATGTTTTATGATAACTTTAACCAAAAGTAACCCCTAAAGGGCATCTAATGTATCATTATTGTCAATCCCCAATATTTGACACAATCTTATTGGAAATGGAAATGTAATATATTTACACATCAAAAGGAAATATTGCATCAGTTGGGACATACCTCATATGAGTATAAATGTGTAGATCTCATTGCTTAAATTTGGGCAATAAGGTGCCCTTGTAAATGTTTGGATAGTCCATTTATTCATAATATTCTATCTCTCATCTATAATTACTCTTGGTATAAAATGATTTTGGAATAAATTTATAGAATTTTCTAGGTTCAAATCCATTAGAACTTTATCTATATGACCCATTAGATCCCTTTTGTGTTATTAGTACCTCTCAATAGACTAGATTCCTAGATTAGAGTCTAGGGACAATCAAGAACAACTGACCTACCTAAGTCATTTGTCTAAATATGGCACACTAGGGCATTCCATCTCCTTTAGTATGAAATTAAAGAGAGCTTTGAGTAGTTTTCTCAAGATCCTCAATTGTTATATGATTGTTTACCTAAGGTGTGATAATGTTAAAATATACATGAAAGTCACATAAAGTTAAATATAAAACCAGTTAAAATTCACAAAGAAAAATATGATTCATAAATACCAAACTATGAGTGGATTTTTGATGTGGCTTTTATGCACACCATAGAGACCTTTATGAGTTAACCTCTAATGTTTTAGGATAGGTGAAGAGATTTCACTCCAAGGCATGAGTTATAAGGTATTCAATTTTATAACAACCTATTGGTGGAATAATAGTGAGTGATATAAATTATTTACCATGGATGGGTCGGATATGGATGGACTTAAATCTAATTAAGATGGGTGTAAAGATGATGATTTTAAATAAGGTGGGTAGGAATTCAAAACAAACTCAAAAAGAGGAAAAGAAAGGGTAGAAAAGAGGCATGTGGAACACACAAGATGAAACCTTTCAAGACTTGTACTTGAACTAAGATAGGATAATGAATCAAAATACCAATGTCTACTACCAGTTTTTGTAGCACACCAACACTCATAGTTAGGAATTAAAGGGAAATAAAACACATTAAATTTAGACATGCATAATCAAAGGTTGCCACGTTTTTCATATTACTATTATCAATAAACAAAGTGGGATTATGATCAACATGTAAAAGGCATTGAAATCAATTATAGCTTAAAGTCAATAATTTTATTATAAAGATAACTCATGCACAAACAAATAACTAAGATACTAGAATAATAGCATGTCTTACATAGTCCAAAAAATTAGAGAATAATCAAGATTTAAACATAAAGACTAAGTCAACAGAACTTCACATAATTTCTTATTAATCTTGATAGCTAAAATTCTCCTCCCTTTGGGGCTAGGAGGTTGCAAGTAGACATAGACTTGGGATGGGGAAGGCCTCATCTCTCAAGTACCATCTAAATTTACAAGTCCAAAAATAGAACAATGTATCCAAAATCATGCTAAGGATGCGTGTACAATGATAATATTTAGAATAGACTCTTCAATCAAAAATAAAATATACATACGAGGTAAGTAAGTTAGGAACCAAACTTTCCAACTTAATTAGAACATGAAAATACATAGATATTTTTATTAGGGTAATGATATGGCATCATTGGCTGAAGAAATCAGTGGGGTAATTGTAGTTTTAAATGAAGTAACCAATGGGGGGGCCTGAGGGATCAAAATTAGGCCCGTTAGAGTTTGAAACATCGTGAATCCTAAAAAATAAGCACCCTATGTTGATATGACAACACTGACAGCTAGTTGAGTATTGGGACCTAATCCATAAGTTACTTTTTTAGCCTTAAGTTCCTCACACAAACCATAGTCTACATCAAACTCCTTATTTATGATGTTAAAATTGAGTAGGAAAGGTTTGAAGAGTTTGATGGATTAATCCATTAACCTTTCTTATTTGGCTTATAAGTTATTGAATTATTCTCCTAGACCTTCAGCTCTTCACACTCTATCTTTATCAAAATTATCTAATTGTAAAAATTCTTCATTGCTTCTATATATGGTACCTTCAACTTCTTCTTTGAAGTTGTTTGTAGCTACTAGGAGGAGATTCTCAAAATTCAGCATGGGAGTGATCACATTGGTGACCCTCATGTCCCTCAAAATTTATAAGGCCTCACTTTCATGTTTAGAAAAAAGTCCCAGTAATGTCTTCATCTAATTATGCCAACTAAGGGAAGCATCCCTTCTTTAAATTACATAGTTAAGGCACCAAGATACATCAATGTTGGTTATCAATTTTAATTGGTTGAATGCACTGGTTCTAGAATATTAAACCAATAAATTCAACCTCTTTTCTAATTCTTTCATTTGATGCCAAAACTTGGTTACATTTTCCCTATTAGATTGGCTTCCCTTTCTAGAAACCTAGATGTTATTCAAAATTTTGTATATCTTGGTAGCCACACTCTACACTTCATTAATTATTTCTTGACGATCATGTATAGTTTATCTTTTCTACAACCTTTTATATGCTTCTTATTTGATTTGATACATTTATTTTTATGGCTTCACCGGTATAAAATTAAAGAAATACTCATTGTATTGGGTGGGATCATTGGGATCCCTCTTGGGTCTATTTGATAAGGGAAATAATTTTTCCTTTTATTTAAATTATAGCTCTTACATTGTGCTCCAATTCACTACCTTCCTCTTCCTTACCCTTTGGATGGTTCCACTCTTTTGATCAAACTAGATAGAGACTATAGGTAACTCAGTGGAAACCAAAATTTGTCTCTAATCCCTTCCATATTGTATTTCATTTACCTATTGGGGAAAAATTATCTCCCCTCTTTCTTCATCTATACCTTGGTCTTCAGATATAAAAGATCAAGGAGTCATAATACGGGGTGTTATTGATGGTGATGCCAATGATGCACATATTTGAATTAGGAACTAGAGAGATTATAAATAATTATCTCCCATGTTTATGGTTCCCTTATTGGAGTAACCTCAACCACAAACTCGGTTAAGCATGGGATCCTCTCAATAGTCATAGTAATTGATGGCATTGGTGATGACTAGGGTATTTGTAGGTCTAGTTAAGATAATTATTTCTTGGGAACTGGTGGCATTTTGGAGTTATAGGTAGAAACCTTAACCTTACTTTTAAAATTAACTCCTTTCTTTTGGGCCTTTATTTGAATTGAAGGAGAAAGAATGGGTGTATTAACAAAACTAGACAAAAGAATACTTGGGATAGCTAGAGGCAAATCCACAATTAAAATATTTATAGTGAAAATAGATGAAATAAGGGAAGAGACTACCTTACTTATGTTTTGAATTTATTATTATGTGGGTATTTATTAATCTAAAGAGCCAACTAGATCTCCTCGTAATATTCCCAAGGTCATAGCCTTAGGCTTCTCCAACTCTGTCTCTTCATCATATAGGGTTGCTTGTTCATTGAATTCTGACCTAAACCCTTCATTATTTCTAGATTTTCTTCCTCCCCATCCTCTAGATACTCAACTAAATATATTACATGTTTGGGTTAATCTTCCTCAACTTATTTCTCTTCTTAATCCTAGTTAATGGGCTCTTATATGGTGGGAATTCAAAGTGATGGTATTTCTTCTAATTTATTCCCTTTGGAGGAGTTAGGAAGGTCTTTATGCTTCCTCTGGTAAGTGACTATGGGGGGAGTGGAAGGTGGAGATGATGAAATATTCAAAGGAACAATAGTAGTGGAAATCATTAATATAGGTGGTGGTGAAGGAGTGATTGGTGTGACAATAGTGATGGGGGAATAGGTGATTGGAATTGGCATGGTAGGGAGAGTTTGAGTAGAAGTATCCTCATTGATGGTTGTGGATGTTGGTGAAATTACAAGAGAAGACTAGGAAGAATTAGGAGTAGTTAGAATAGATAATAAATAAGCATGTATAAACTCAATGAGACTAACCTGGGTAACTGTTGTAAGTGGTGGTAGAGGTGTCATAATAAAAGTGCTCTTCCTTTACCCATCTAAAGGAGATGTAAACTTTTCCTTTATTATATTTATTTGCAAGGCTTAAGTATAAGTAGTGTCTAAAGATGAAGAAGGCAATCAAGGACCTGATAGACCTCTAAGAATTTCCCTTCTTATTTGAGTGTTAGATTCCCTCTAGTTACTTGACTCCTCTACTTACAAGTCTATGTGTTCCCCTATAGGAGAGGAGGGTTGATCTTGCTCCTATGAATCTTATGACTAGGCTAGAGGTCAATGATGGTTTCATGCTCTTTGTGTTTTTTCTTATATAACATTCATATCATATTTAAGGAATTAATCCCATATCATATACATTGACTTATTATTCATGTTTGTCTACACCTTTATGTCATCTGATGCATTCAAAAATACAACATCATGATCATATTCCTAGTGACAATATAAAATTTTCACCTTTTTCTTTTCCTTAATGTATTAGAGGTATGTCCTTATTTTATTATTGGGATCCCATTCCCTAAATGGTGCCACCTTCATATTGTAATAAGTCCTAGCCTTTCTAACTTCGATGAAATGTGACTGAATCACATATTGTAGTTTCCCAATGCTTAAAGGAGTTTTAAAGTAATAGGCCAAGTGTTTCTATCTTAACTCTTCATCAATGTTATTGTAAATTTGATATGTTATTTCTTGTTTTAAAATTTTATCTAAGATTTGGTGTGGTAGTAATAGTGAATATGTTCATGTGTCATCTATCATGATGATAGTGACATCGAGGTTATACCAATAGTCCCCCATTTGGACAAGGCTCCTTATTTTGTTTATCAGATAACCTAGGCATTATAATACCATGAATTACATGAAACCCTTGAGGATATATATTGTCACATATATTTTATATTTTGTTCTTGAACCTATATATGAACATAAAATATTAATCTTCATTGATTTTGTTTCCTAGGTATTTTGTTGAGGGTTGACACAATTACCCATGGGTTTTATGAACTGTGCCTAATACTACATCCATTAAATAGGACATCATGTAGAAATTACTATCATTTGTACTTTTATTAGAACATAACATTTATGTCTTCAGTTTAATACTTAATATCTTTCCCACGGCCACTATTTTATTAGAAGTTAAAAGAATGTCTAGCAATGGGACCCACTCAACCTGTAAATATGCAAATGGAAGAACCATATAATTGGTTTAGGAGAGCCATGGCTATCCTAACTCCTAATCTAAATTTAATGATAGAATTGGATGAAATCCCTCCCTTTAGGTTCATCCTCTAGCCCTTAACCAACCATTGTTTCAACTTTCCCTCTATGGTATTTTTTTCAAGCTAGACATTAGCTGAGAATTGGTTATACATAGTCTCACAAACCATAAGTCTTAGATAGATCTCAAATATCCTTTAAAAATATAAGAAACTATGTTTTTAATTTTCCTAATGTGTAGGCAATCCCTAAAATATGTTCCATTCATAAATAAATCTCTTAGTAGGTCTATGCAGGGCATTACCTCTAGTTTTATTGATGTTTGGTGGAGGCTTTGTAATTTGATGGGTAGCAAGCCATCTATATATTTCTTCTCATTTGGAAAAAAATTATCTTGCATAGAATAAGGTTAAATAAATTCCACTTCATTCCACAACACTGAATAGTGTTTGAATTTGAAGTGTAGGGCACTTTTCTCTAACATATTACCCATGTATTCATGCCCCTCAACAAATGAGTATGTGGAAAGGATCTAAAGATTAACCTAATTTGAATATGAGGCTGTTCTATCAATTCCAATGCTCAAATTTCTCTTGTAAATTGACTAGTTTATTCTCTCAAGATTACTAGAAAAATTAGGGCTTCTTGGATGCTCAAGGGCTAAAAATTATAATTCTTAATTAAGAATTATGGTGAAATGACTTCCCTTCATGTATATTTTATATATATCACTCTAAATTTTGAGTGTTTAATACATTCATGTATGACCAATTCCAATAACAACATTTTGATTTAATTCAGCTTTGGTGGGTTCATTTGCTTTCCAAATGGCAATAGTTCATTAACTTTACATGTCTAGTCATCCCATTTGAGACAACTATCATTTCTTCATTCACTATCTCTTTTTCTTTATTGTTGACCTTATTTTGTCCCTCTTTTTATGTACCTTGGTTGTGCTCCATTTGAATTATGACACTTTTTTTTATCCTTGTTTATCTAGCTCTTTATATTTATAGTTTTATTTCATATGCTCCATGGTCATGAGTTAACATGATTGAGTCACGTAGATCAATCTCAGACCTACAATAACTCAAAAGTATGTATTCATGGTCGTTTGTATCTCAAAAATATAGAGGCTTAGAGACTTGGGACTGTAGGACCATTGAACCCTTGACTTTGTTTTTATACTTCTAAAGTTGTAATTAAACACAAATTTGCCAAGTGTCACTTGTTTATAACCATAGAAGCTCTACACCATTAGACTATGAATCATCAGACTGTGTTAATCCTTATAGAGTTTCAATCGATAAAAATATGTCAAGTGTCAAATTCTTGTAACTATGGAATCTCAGAACCATTGGACTCTGGGATATCAGAACTATTAGCCAAAAGACAATTTTGTAAAGTCTCTATGTTCTCAAGTTCATGAGAATATATGACATGGCATGATTTTGGAGCTCGAGGACTCGAAACACTTGGAATTTTCTTTGAACTTTGAATGCTATGTGTAATGCCATAGTGTCATCTATCAACATTTTAAAATCTTATGATATATTTGAAAACATAGAAGCTGAAGGCTTTGGGTGATGTGATAGCTCCACTTTTCATAATCCCATGTAATAAAGGTGAGGTTTGATAATGAGTAAATAACAAGTCTTTTGTTAATAGTCATGAAATCATATAGAACATGTAGGAAAAATAAAATCAAAATGATATTAGTACCATTAGTCAATAAATAAAAGCATCAATTTTGAAAATAAATCATGAAAATCCAAGGTTTAAAATGACTCAAAATAATTGTTCTAGCTTCAATTTTCGTGATTCGAGCTTCTATAAATTTAGACTCATAGAAATAACCTTAGATATATTTTGGACTTCTAAAGTTTATAGGGCCCAAAATAAAGGTCTTACCCAATGATAGGTCCCTATTTCAAATTTTAAAATGGGGTGTGTGTGTTAGGGCACAACAAATGGTGACTCATATGGGAAATATTGTTAAGTATTTTGAGAATTTAGAATTTTAGCAATGTATCATAACATAATTTAGCCCTACTCAAACCAGAACAAACAAACTAGACCTTGAAATAAACTCCTACTTTATCATGAAACATACTAAAACTTTAATTCCTTGGGCCTAAGTGTGTGATTATTTTGAAATTAATTCCTTTTTATCATGAAAGTTTTGACTAAGGTATAGATAAACATTATAGGTTTCATTTTGACTTTATGATTTTGTAACAAAATAGTAAGGAAATCTTGGGCATTGTTCTACTATAAGTCAGAGGTCCATAGCCCTAACAGAGATACCTATGATTCTAATCACAACCTTACTCTACTTCCATTTATGCATCCATAGTCCCAATGGAGATTGCTTGAATCACCCTTCTCTATTAGTTTTCATGTTTTTTTTTTTAAAACATAGATAGAGGAGGGTTTGTTAACCACCATTGTCTAGGTGAATGTATAATTAAAACTATTTTTGGTCAATATGTCCCTACCATTTTATCTCTATTTCTATGTCTATTATTTTTCATCCAAGTTTTAGCATGTAATTTTGCAGCTAGCCTTTAGAGATGAAAAATATTTCTAAACTTTGCATGATTATATCAGAGTAGATCCCAAAGGTATTGTAAGCTCATTAAATCTAAGTATAAATCAACCAATTCATGATACATACCTTTATCCTAGACCATATATTAATGTCAAAATAGATCCCTATGAAAACCAATTGTGTTTTAATCTACCTTATCCCCTTGTTTTTAGAATTTCTTTTGTGACTTCGGTATAGAAAATTGATTGATCTACTTTGTAATTTTAGGAAACTAACCTAGAAACCATAATAAATAGTCTACTAAAAGTAAAATATAAAAAATAAGAAATCTAATCTATAAAGTAGGGAATCTAATATAGAAAGTAGGAAATCTAATCTAGAAAGTAGGAAATCTAATTTACTTCTAGTCTAAATATTCACTTACAATTCACTCTGATGCATCTCTAGTTGGAATAGCCATGACGTAGCACTTCAAAAACTATCCATCAACTAGAAAGGTTAGGCCATTACCTTGAAGGTGTTTTGACCTTGAGGCATTGTTACTTAGGATTTCTAATAACTGATATGGTTCAATCCATAAAGAAGTGAACTTATCATGTTGTCCTTTCTTTTCATGTGCTTTATCCCACAATATAACTAAGTCTTAAATCCTAAATTCTTTTATCTTGGATCTCTTATCAAACCATCGCTTGACAATATATTGATGTTTGTTGAAGTTGTGTAGTGTTTTAGTTCTTACATATTCTAAATGGACTATCTCAAGTAGTCTAGACTAAATCCTTTCATATTCACTCATATACTATTGAATGAATTGGTACATTTGTATCTTTATATTAATAGGGAAGACTAGTTGTTGTCCATATGCCAACAAAAAAGGTGTTGAGGGCTTGTTTGTGCTTGGTTCTATCTTCCCATAGTGCATATTTCAATAAGACATGTCATTCTATTAGTTTTTCTTATGTTGATTTATTCATGGCATCTATCAAATTATTTTGAGTGGACTCAGTTACTCCATTTCCTTAGGGATGGTAGTTTGAGTAAAACTTAATTGTTATTTGATTGTCATAGGCCCATTCTATAAATTTAGAAGATTGAAAATCTAGCCATTGTCACAAATTATGGAAATGGGAATGCCAAACCTGTTCAATATATTTTCTTCCAAAAAGTTGATGATGTAAATTTCTCTAGAATTCTTCATTGTAATAGATTTTGTCTATTTAGTGTAGTAATCAGTATATGTGAGGATAGACTTATAACATATCAAGGAATTTAGGTTTTATCACCCCAATAAAATCAAGACCCTAATGGGAAAAGGGGTGTCCTTCAATGACTGGTTGCAAATGCATGGTAGCATTCAATTATCTCTTCACAAACACATAGCACTCATGGCATGTGCTAACATGATTATATGCATCTTTGAAGATTATGGGTTAGTAGTATCACATCCTCAAAATATTGTGAGTTGTGTTTCTTGAGACATTCATGTTGCCAATATTATGATGCAAGTTATCCAAGAGGTCCTTAGCTTCCTCTTTTGAAACACATCTCAAATAGATGCCCTTATAATTATTTCAATAAAATACTCCTTTCCTGATCATGTAGTGAGTTGATTTGATCTTGAGGTCTCATTTTTTCTCTCTATTTATTTCAGGGGGACATGTACCTATGAGTAGATAATGGATGATCTATGAGTACCATTTACTACCAGCTACTTGGGTTTCATTAATGTGCTCAATACTAATGCATGGATCAATTTTAGTAATCAAATGGATAATTCCCTGGCCTCTAACCATCCTTGTTAGTCTGATCTTAAGATCAAATTCTTGAAGTTTTGCAATTAATTTGCCTCTTCCTTCACCCAATTCATTTTCACCAAGTATGAGTTTGATAACTAGGTCTAGAACAATAGCAAATGTTTTGTTCCTTAGAATATAATGCCTAAATTTATTTATATCTTTGATCAAGGTGTTGACCAAATTTGACCCCAATAAAATTTGGTCAACCCTTACTATTTTGAACTTTTGAATAAGGTTCCCATGTGTCCTATAGGGTGTCATGTTGGTCTATTCTTAAACTTATCCCTAGCCTAGCCTTGGTTCAAGTCGATTCCCCTTGTACTAGTCAAGTCAATAAAAGTCAACCCTAGTCAAATAAGGTCAAACATGGTCAAAGGCATAAATTATGTTGGATTGGTCCTAATATGGTTTTTAATATTTTGTAATATCTCTCTAATCCATTTAATTATTCTTACCATGTTTAATATGTCAAAACTACCTTGTGGGGCCACCTTTTAGCTAGCAAAAGGGACTGTACAGATGGGCTAAAGAGATTAACTTGTCATCAGGCCATGCCTTGACTTTAACAAAGGTTAGAGAACATCATAATCAGTTATATGACAACAAAGAAGTAGTTATGTTTAGTAAATTGTAGTTTTTCCTTGATTAAGGGAGGTTTTAGCCACTTGTACATATTTTGGCAGGCAAAGGCACTTTAGGGATGTCTCTTGATCTTCCACATACTCACTTCCATGATCAGATTGCTTTGGTAGCTTCATAAACTACAAACTTCACCTTTCCTTCCCCATTGTTCCTTGGAAGGGTCAAAACTAGTTAAAGACTTTCACTCACCACAGGGCATACAAGCTAAGTTGGGAGAAATGGATCTGGTGAATGCTAGTATACTAATGAAAACTTATGCCTCCTCCTTTATGAAGCATCATTAAGAAGGTTCAGTCCACAACGTTGACTATACAACCAAGTAGGGTCCAAATTTATCCAAATTGCTTAAACTCAAAAATGGCTGGAGCTATGTGGTTTTGGGATGTGGTTTTTATCTTAGATTAGGTCTTATCCATGGTATTTTAATCATCCAACACTTCTCTTTCAATTCCATTGAATAATGATTTCAAAATTGTGCTTGTTTTCCAAGTTGGCAACCATATATGGGTAACCTAAGTTTTGTGACATGAAAGAGAGCTCCATGGGAGGTTTCAATGTGCTTAGGTCCATGTTTGAAATGTGATTCCATTCAATTTAATTTTGAGAGATAAAATCAAGTTACCATTCTTCAAGCTAATTTGTCCAATTTTCTTTGTTTACTGCCTTGTTAGCAAAGTGTGCTCATAGTCAAATTCTACAAGATTTCAAGAGGATATACGAAGGTACAAATGATGGAAATCATGGTGGAATTTACTTTAAGGCTTTGGCATGCTCAAAGGTTCTTATATTTCATGCCATGAAGGTAAAAATGCTATGCAAGTTGGAGTTTCCCTTCAAGATGATGCGTTTATTGTATTGGGCTCACAATACTTGAAAGTTACAAACAGTGGCCTGGGAGGTTTTTGAGGGCATCATTAAATGAAATTTCAAGGTGATATAGACATTCATCTTGGATAATATTGTATCCCTATATACCTAAAAAAAAATTCCAATTTTTAAAATCAAAGGATAAGTGGAAGACGGAGTTTCAAGGTCTCAAAGTTGCCAAAAACCCATTGAAAAGGGGCAGTGATATCTACAGGACGTTGATTGGAAAGTGGTTTTACATCTCAATTTGACAATCCTAAGTTATGCCACTAAGTTAGAGCCATCCAAATATGTCCAAGTGGAAATCTTGAGCTATAATTATTGAGAAAAGGTGTAGTTTGGATTTTTTACCATTAATGCATTCTCCCCTATCCATACATAGGTTTAAGAACAAACGCCTACAAGAAGCTTTGGTAAGTTCTTGATCTCAGTTGGGTATATAATAGTCAAGTTGAAAGTTTGAGGTAAAGTGGATGTTTTTAGTGTACTATGCTTAAACTTAAGGTTTCCTTCCAATCACATGGACTAAAAGGCCTCAAGAACACCTACAGGTAGCCTAGAACTTATGAAACACAGTCAAAGGTATATTGGCAATGAGGAAGGAGTTATAATTTTGGACTTTGTTTGAATCTTTAAAAGTGGATATAAGGTGAAATAAATGGGAAGTGACCTCAAGGATATTAGGATTAACCCCTATATATCATCTACAGGGCCTAAATCTTGCCAAGATGCACCCTATAGGGGTAAATTGGTGATTGCCACAGTCAAGATAGAGTGTCCTCCTTGAGGACCTAAGAATGAAATGAATATAGTTTGAAGGATTTATAAGTAAATTCAAACATTGGGATGGTATTATTACCTATTAGGAAGGTAAAGGAGGTCCATAAGTATAAACCAAGTCTCAAATGGCCCCACATGACAACCTATAGGCCTATACAGACTAAGATAGGTAGTGAGCTAAAAATAGGACTTTCTTGTGCCAAATGAGATGGGGTTGATGTATTTTGACTTGGAAAAGGTTAAGGTTGATCTCAAAGACCCTAAAAATTATTTTAAACACTTTATAAGTCTATTTTTGTGGTGAGCAACCTCTAGATATAGTCAAAGTAACCCTGTCCCAATTAAAGCATGAGACCTAGTCTAGGTTTCCAAAGGGATAAGAAGGTGTTTAAGGGGAAAATAGAATAGAACATGGTTTAAATACACCATGGGAGGAATTAATTACCCTTATGTGTAATTTAAAATCAAAATATAACCTGCATTTCCTACAATCATAACCTCTACCCTGCCTACCTTCATCAGGCTACTTTGTTCAAAGTCTGTCTTGGAAATGTCAATAGTTTGATGATCAAAACTTGTAGTTGAGTGATAAAATTTGGTACATATAATCATTGGAACATATAAGAAACTATCAGATGATATATTTTCCAATTATGATATATAAAACCCCCTCTATTTTGTCTCAAAGTAGGGGCAATTTTCTATGCACAAAGAAGACAATTTTGGGGAAAATGGTGAAATTAATGACCAATAGGAAAGTAGACCTTGGATAATGGTTGTATAAGTTGTAAAAAACCAATAGAGAGATATAAAACCTTTATATATGGTTTTATGGAGACTATGGTACCTTACACAAGTTGGGTTGCAATCATGTGTGAAAGAAACCTTTGAGCCTATAGGCCAAACTGAGGATCATGTGCATTTTTAGCCTTGTCCATGCTTTCCACCTGAACAATTCATGATTGAAAATGTATGTGAGATATTTTTAATCCATCATAAAAAATATATACTCCATCATTCTAGCTTCAAACTCATATAGCTAAACTATATACTCCATCAGTAAAGCTTGGTTACTTTCACAAGCCTCATAGAATGTAAAGATTCTCGTGCCAAGTGTAAAGGAATGCCTATTGGAGAGTGATATTGATTATGGGTGATGATTGATATTGTGTAATATAATTTCATTATCAATAAAACTCCCAATTCAGGTGAAGTATTCTTTGTAACTCCCTCTCCTCATCACACATGAAACATTTATCCTAACTTGCTTTGGAGTGCTCATTAGGGGCTAATGATGAAGGCAATTTTCAAGGGAAAGTGGAAGAGTTCCTATGCCACATGTGAGGGAGTTGTTTGGTTTGATATGGACACATGTCCACATAATTTTCTTAACCTCTCTTAAACCTCATTCTCATGCTTTGTAACTGATGGGAGAACTTTAACACTTGTCCTTGTGTTCTTTGGACTTCTTTTTCTTCACATTCTATAAATGCAAGACATTTTGGATTTTAAAAGGATTCCAACTCTTGGTATGGTGAATCCCTACCAAAATTATACCTTGATTTATATTTAAGCTAATGAGAATAAATCTGGTTATACTCTAAGTCCATTTACACTACGTATTGAACTGATCCATCTTGAATGTCAAGTATAGATTGAGTTCATCTTGTTTTCATGAAATACTTGAATGTGTTACTACAAATGACTTCTCTCCTAAAAATTTTCATGAAGTTTATGCTAATTTAATAGACTCTTGAAGTGTATATGAGTTTGGTAGTGTCATATCTGACCTTCCCTTCACTTTCCTTCATTTGTTGAGTTGTTATTTGCCTTCATGAGAAACACTAATGCTAAGGAGCTCCATTAATGGAATTGAGGCTAGTTTGGTTATCTTAGTTCATTATGAAAATTCCAAGTGTATGAATAGAAGCAACTCTTGGTGTATCACCTCCTATTTTAGATTTGATTTATGTATCTTTCTCTCCCTTTTCACCTATAATAGGTAGTTTTAGTAGCATAAGCACATCAAGTCATATCTAGGGAGATAGCCCTTGAAACCTAGAGGTTTACTTCCACTATAGGTTCCCCACACACCTAGAAGTATTCCCATGTTGGCCAAATATTGAAGAGGCTTGAAAAACCTCTTCTAGGGTGCAAGATTTGGAGACAACACAAGGTATATATCTATTTGTCAATCATGCAGTATTTCAAATGTATAACCTTAGATTGGTACTCATGAAGGCAGTGGGATGTTCATTGTCTTATACCTTTTGTGTAATCACAATAACAATAATATGCTATGAAACAAAGAAGTTAAGATATAAATCCTTACTAAAATCTTGATTGATTAGAACTAGAGTTTAGGCAATGGAAGTCTTGATGTCTTGGAAATCCTTCTAAGATTTTGTTTTCCATTCTATCTTAGCATCTTTCTTTAGCATGGCATTTAATGGTTTGATAATATCTACAAATCTATAAATGAATTGTCTTACGAAGTTAATTTTTCCAAATAAAGACTTCAACTCTTTATTGATGTTAGGTGAAGTCAACTTGGAGATGGCTTGGACCTGATCTGGCTCAATGAATATCTTATATTTGTTAATGATATGACACAAAAACTCTCCCTTAATAACCCAAAAGATAATCTTCTTTGGATTAAAAGAGATTTCATATCTTATGCATCTATCAAAGACTTTCTGCAAGTGGTCTATATGGTCAGATTTATCTTTTGAAAACACAATAAGGTCATCCATGTCAATGATGGTGCACTTCCCCACTAGTCCCTGGAAGGTGAAATCCATTACTCTTTTGAAGGTGGTTCCTCTATTGATTAGGCTAAATGGCATCCTTTTATATGTAAAACTTCCCCACTTGGTAGTGAATGCAATCTCCATCCTATCTTCTACTTTGACCAATACTTGATTATAGCTTGAGAATCCATCCAAGAAGGACATCATCTTAGACCCACTCACCATCTGAATTACCTCATCCAAAGAAGGTAGAGGATAATTATCTTTCTCTTTGGTTCTATTTAAGTTCCTAAAATCAGCACAAAGTCTAATTTCTCCTTTTTTATTTTTGATTGGTACAAGATTGGTTACCCAAGTATAATTTCTAACTATGAAAATAATTTTGGCATCTAATATCTTTTGTACTTCAGTATATATGAGAGGTTCTAGGATTGGATTCACTGACCTCTATCTTTCCTTGAAAGGTTAGTGCTCTAGCTTTAGGGGAATGGTATGAGTGATCACCCTAGGTCAAATACCTTTAAGTTATCATATGCCCATGCAATGACATCCTTTTACTCTACAATCAATATCTTCAATATTTGATTTTCATTCTCTGTGAAACACAAACCTACATTTACCAATTGGGGATGTTGATTAGTTCCCAAAATTTATTTAATAAAATATGACTATGTTACTTTGAGTTATTTTTTCTTCTAGGCCTAGGGATCTACATCAAAATCTCTTTCCAAAGATACCATGCCTAAAGGGATGCAATTATACTTTATTTACAAAGAACTATCTTCTCCTAGGTCTTTAATCTACAAATTCTCAACATCCTTACCATATATTAACTAAGACTCAAAGGCTCTATAAATAGTCATGAATTGGATGATTCACTAATCATATTCAAACACCCAAAAATGGTTTGCGTTGTCTAAAATGGATGGGTAAGGAACCAACTCAATCAATAATTTATGCATCTTTGACTCTTAGAGAGGTGCCAAATTAGTAGCTGAAGCTACTAGTGAGTTTGTTGTTTGGTTATTCTCTCTTAAGATGACTTTGATGCTAAACACATCAAAAGACTCAATTAAGTCCCATGTTTAATGTATATACTTCTAAAAATAATTGAGTTTTCACTAATATTTGTTCTTGATATGGTTAACAACAAATTATAAGTTGCAAAAAACTTACAATTGCTTCACATTGTGATTGAGTGAAAATTAAAGACCAAGGATCATAGCTTCATAATCAGCACTATTATTCATGCATGGGAATTGTAATATGTAAGTAGATAAATAATTCTTTCCATTTGGATTAATCAAGGACACACCAATTCCTAAACCTTATTTTGACCTAGGTCTATCAAAATGAAGAGTCCATAATTGAGAATGACCTTATAATTCTTGTTCATGTAACTCATGTCCCTATCTAGTGTTAAATGTGTACACACCTGCATGAAAATATACATAGTCTACCTTTTTATTCATGCCTTTGTACTTAGTGATTAGGTGCTTCATTTTGGGTTCTCAATCCACTCAAATATGATTGGGTAATCCCTTCCGAGGTAGCCACATGTGAAAGAAGTCATTGGCCATGTACCCATTTAGTATTATGGACCAATCAAGGCTTAATAATAAGTCATATGCTTCTATAATGTCAATGACCAAGATATCAATGGTATGTTGCACACATGGTTACAATTACAACTAAATGTGCACATTTGTTAATTCACCAACACATGGGATGAAATATTTTTCCAACTGAAGGATGAATCTTTTCAACTTGTCAGAAGTCAAGCCTAACTTATGGCAAATAGTTATTAGAATCAAATTCATTGAAAATATAGAGTTAACCAAGTAATTATTTACATTCTTTCTAAACATTTTGACTATCATTAATAAATGTGGTACTTCTAGATTGTATTTATACACCATCAATTTTACATATGTAGCCTTTCATTTGTCAAATGTTTTCCTAGTCAGAGCTTTAAATATCAGTTCTCTTTGCTCAATGATCTGGGCCAACTCATGCAAGTTAATGGCCTTGATTTTATTCATACCTTCAACAATATTGTACCCTCCTTTTTTAGGTGGTTATGTATTTTAAAACTATTCATCTATCTTGAGAGGAGGTGGATTGTTGTTAGCCTTGAGATCTAGAGGGGTAGTATCACTATTATTTAAAGGGTCATGAGATGCTTACTGCTTAGATTATAATAATTATTTACATGATGATACTATTATAAAGAATGGATCTCATATGTGATTTATTTTGGTTCATTATCATTTTCATTTGGAAATGGAGAATCATAAATCTCAAAGACATTAGTCATGCTTCGATGCCCTAAACTAGTAGAGGAAGAGGGTTATTTCTAATTTACAAAACCTCCTTATTTGTCCATCTCCATCTAAAATATCTCAAAGGTTTTATAGAACTCAATGTAGTCTAGCTCACCATGATGTGTAGTGTAATGTACATGAAACTAGTTAGGAAGGGTTGCTTCCATGATTTTAATTTATGGTCCCCTACTAGATGGAACTTGTTGTTCTTGATTATTTCTAGGCTTGTTGAAAGGTCTGTTGTACCTCTAAAATCTGATTAGTGTTCTAGCCTCCAATATTCAACATACACTTTTGCATACTTATAAATTCATTATTCAATTTACACACCATCCTCTGAATTGATTCCAATTCTATTTTTTATAATCAAAATTAGTACCCTATGTCATAGAAATATTAATTGGCATCAAGGATTGATTAAGGTTTTGTTGGCTAGGAGCAAAATTGTTTAAGAAACCAAGATGTTGATTGGGTCAGAATTGAACTAAAATCCAAGAAAATAATTCCAAGATTAGGTGGGGCCAAGGATTTAAATTTAGGTTTCAATTGTTTATCTATGTTGATAGCTTCAACATAATCCAAAGGTATTGTACCCACATTGTTAGCTCTACAAAGAAAAACTACAATCATAGGGTCTAGGGCATTCTTGTACATATCCAGATCCAACACTTCTTTAAGTTGGTAAGTAGTTTCAATCCTACTATATATATTCTAAAATATAGCATTGAAGGCTCAGGTTGGCTCATTGGGTTCTTTATTTATACTAGAAAAATGTTTATAAATAACACACATGCTAGTGACCTAGCTAAACTATGCCAAAAAGGTGTCTTGGCAATGGGTCCAAGATTTAATAGAACCCTCTAAAATATTTAGAAACTAGTCATAGTCCACATATTTCAATGTGAATAGAATTAGTTTGTAAGCCACATCTTTATGGGTTACATTCAAGATTCCCAAAGTGATTTTGAAGGCCTTGATATGTTCTACAGTCCTCCCTCTTGAGGAAGAAAAAGAAGGCAGATATTTCTCAAGGTTTCTAGGTAAATCATAGAAAACACCAACAACATTGATATTATAACCTCTTATCTAGGTTGGATTTTAAGGGGGAGCTTGTTGTTGGGATGTCGAGAGTAATGAAAGACAAGGTTTTTAATCTAGAGAGAATGATTGGGTTTGGGGCTTTCTCCTTGGCTTTCTCCTTACTCCTTTACTATAACTAACTTTTATATGGGTTTTCAATGGTGGTAATAACAAGTTATAACAAGGTAGAGGTGTAGGTCCTCCTTCTAGTGTTAGATTTAGTACCTATTGATATGGGTTTTATGCACATCATAGAGACATTTAAAAGGTATCATCTAACATTTTGAGATTAGTGAACATATTTCACTCCAAGGCATGAATTGTAGGCTACTCAATTTTATGACAACCTATTGGTGAAAAAGTAGTGAGCGAGATAGATTGTTTACTATAAGTGGGTCAGCTATGGATGAACTAGAATCTACCTGAGACTAGAAGAAAGATGGTTTTAACTACGGTGCGTAGGAATTCCAAAATAAATTAAAAAAGAGGGAAAGGAAGGGTAGAAAAGAGACCTATAGAGCACACAAGATGAAACCTTTTAAGACTATTACATGAATTAAGATTAGATAAGGAATCAAAAGACCAATGTCTAAATTATTTAACATTTTTAGGAATATTGGAGTATTATTCCTAATTTAGTTAACAGTCTAAGTTAACTAATTTAGTAAATAGTATTGCAATAATTTAAATACTAATTTGTATAATTTATTTGGATTTCTTATCTTTCTAAAAATAGTAATAAAAGAGGAGGAATGTAACTTATTTTAAAATTGGGCTAATATGATTGAGATAGAGGTTGATACCAGTTGTGAAGGACTGGGATAGTGTCATGAACCTAAATCTATCTTTCATTTGATGAAAGGATAGGAGCATCAAAAATATGACTCTTTGAGGTCTGGTGCTATAGTATAGGTCCTGTTGCTATTATCCAAACTGGTCATAGAGATCTAATTTTCTTGGGTTTTATCTGTTGTGCTTATGTGAGCTTGCTTGTGAAATTTCAAATATTGAATGTCAACATAGCTCCTTGTAGAGATGATTTAATATCCAAACCTAGACCTTCATTGTGCTTAAATAAAAATTTGAGAAAGAGGGGGGTTAGTATGTGTAAGATGCACTAAACGTGTATCCACACCCCTAATATGAGAACATTGCCTACATACCAATACTCAGAAGAGGGATCAAGCCATATGTAGTTATCCCACTAGATATGCTTTGTGAAATAGTATTATGTGGATGCAAAAATGCCAAACTAAGAGTGGTTGATGTGGCTAGGGACTGGTGTGAGGGTTTGAATATGTTGGTAGTTGTATTATATGGTTGTATGTAGAGAATAAAAAAATGTGCCTTAGTGGTCTTGCTTGTATTCTTGCTTACTTTTTTAATATTTGCCAACCCCTTCTAAATGAACTTTGAATGGGATTTTATAGAGATCTACTTGTCATGGGTTAAATGCATTTGTGTTAGACTAACATAATGAAAAGGAGGAATCGAAAGGAAATGATCATTTGGGCTCAAAATATGATTAGATAGGAGAGCTAAAAATAGGACACCCTAAGGTCTAACATTATTTTCCAACCCCAGTGCTCCTATCCTATAGGTTTGAGAACTAGGGAGATGGAATTAGCATGGGAAATAGAGCCTAGCTAAGCTAGAATTAGGTATCGAAAGTCTATGAATGACTAGGAATAAGCATAAAGGTGTCTAGAAGGGTCATGAGAACATGCAAGAGGGATCCATGGGTTGGGTGTCATAAGCCACATTCAAGCTACCAATTTGGACATTTTATATGGATACATTTCCCCCCTCTTTTATTCTAGTGATGTAGTAAAGAGAAATACTAGGATAAAGGAAAAGTAGAAAGCATACCTAAACTTACATGCAAGGGTGAAGCCCATGAAGCTGTGCGATGCTACATGTGTATAGAGAGAGCACATTTTGAAATGTAAATCTACAAGAGAAAAAAAAAGAGTAGATCAATTCTTACTAGATACACTATATCTAAAATAATAACATACAAATTTGGGTAAGAGAAAGAGGAAGAGAAAGGAATGAATACACCTCACCAGGTACATGAACCAATACAAAACCTATTGTGTTATTGAGTAATGCTAGGTATGCTAGGTAAGTGATATACCAAGATTCATATCATGAACAAAGCTAAGTGGTCAATTTCCTAAGAGTGTCTTAAGAATGCAAAATTTATCCCTTCGGCTCTATTGTCACCCACTAAGTGAAGCTATGTGATCATACGTGTGTTAATCAATGTTTGGACTATGTGTCCAATCCCTCTGAGTAGGTGGATCAAGAATACAAAGGCTAGCTAGTCATTTGGATCCATCATTGCCTACTAATTAAAGCTATAAACTAATATCAGTATGAATGTGTATTATATGAGATGGCTCCTAAATCCCATGAATGCTCTGTAATCTAACAATGTGGTATGAATAACCGAATGTGTGTTGAAAACTAGGCCAATCTTGGCCACTCTAGAAGGATGGAGATTAGGATTATATGAAAGTCACTTTGAAACTAGGCAATAGACTTATGTGAAAGCCACTCAAAATGTGGAGGTTAAGATTTTATGAAATCCACTTTGAAATGATGCCAACCACCTACAGATGGAATAAGGCACATAACCACTAAAAATTCCTAGGTAATATACTAAACTCAAAAAGAAAATAAGTCAAATATGCCATGCACATTAGCCCCAATCACTTGTGTCTATAACATGGATTCTAATATGGAAGTTATACCAACTTCCCAATCTAAAATTTGAAGTGAGATCCATCATACCATGCATGATGCCCCCTATATCTAGATTTTATGAAGATAATTGTACTAAAATTGTTAAATATGATCTAATCTGTATGTGACAAAACTATAGCTGAGCTGACCTTTCTACCTATTTTTGGAAAATTAGGTTTTTTATTATTTCGATAGGAGCACCAAAAATAAGACACCCTATTATCTAGCACTATTGTGTATGTTTGGCACTATTGTCCTTTACTAAATCTAATGAATTTTTTATAATCATCACTATTTTTAGTCTATTTTGCCTAGTTTGACCTCTAATTGCTATTTTGAGGATTCTAAAAACTAATTTTTTGACTGATAGGAGCTCTGATCTCTATGACAAAACCCTTATTTTTTTCCCCCTCTTTTGAGGTTAGGAATGGAGACCCTATAATGATTTCCCTCAGAAGAAAGAGCCCTGCAAGTATGTTATGCTATGAAATACATGATATAATAATGACAATCAAAAATATGTCTCAAGATATAGCTTAGTTTGTATTGGAGATTGTTATATCAATAGGGGTATGCCTAGATGGATATAATAATGTAATAGCATGTGCAATGTATTGAATTAAATTGAAGCTAGAAATAGTTAATTGTTAGTTGTTAGTTGTTAGTTGTTAGTTGTTAGTTGTTAGTTGTTAGTTGTTAGTTGTTAGTGGTTAGTTATTAGTTGTTAGTTGTCAAGGAGGGATGGTGCATGATGTCCATCATGGCATCCAAGATAGAAATAAAATGCATTATGTGGATCATGGCATTGCAAATAGTGAGAAGCAAACAAGAAACAAGCACACAAGGCAAGAAGCATACAAAAGTGGCCAAGGGGCCAAGCAAACAAGGGACATGGGCACATGTCACTCAAATTGAAAATCAAGCATAAAAGACATGTTCAAATGCCACATACACATATAATTGAAAATAAGCAAAGTTGGCACAAGGGCTACAATCACATAGAAGAGTACAAGTAAAGGACATTGGAAAATGTCCTAAGGTACATACAATAGACCAAATAGGAACTAAGAAATTCAATCACATATATCTACACAAAGTGAGAAAGGAAGTCATGTAAGATATTAGAAATATAATTACATCTGACTAATTAAAGCAAGAAGTGAAAGTATGCAAGACATGTAGTACAAGACTAGGTATATGCTAAGAAATACACGAGTGTTATATAATAGTGAGTGTTGATAGAGTAATCTATGTAAGCTATTAATTAATATACATCAATATGATAACTAGAGTGTGTGGTGTAGGGATGGCATAACCTAAATGGTGTAGTCATGTAGAAGATGCTCTCAATGGGTAGATATATCGATGTATGTCTTGAATGTAGAAGTAGGATGCCCCCTCAATGGGTAGAGTGAAGCAACCATGGATTTGGATGTCACTAAACACACTCAAAGAACATCAAGTGAAGCATGGTAATATAGATAAATTTATAAATAATAGCATAGAACAGTAAATGTAAATCTAGCACGGTAGTAGAAATGTAAAGCATGGATAATGCATACAATTAAAATATTTTTGTGTTTTGTATTATTTAAATGTTTTTTGTATTTTTAATATATTTGAATGTTTTTGGATTTTTGAGTTATTTTAATGTTTTTGGATTTTGAAATATTTGAATTTTTTTGATTTTTGATATATTTGAATGTTTTTGTATTTTTGAATTAAGCTATGTACAATCAATCATACAGAGACTATTTACAAGTAATCGAAAAGAAGCTATATACAAGTAATATGAGAAATTATGTACAAGTAAACTAAGAAATTATGTACAAGAAATATTGAGAATAAATGATACTAAATGATGAATCTCATGAGAGACTCCCTATCATGTTATTATGTACCAAGGAGAGGGATCGTGCATGATCATGAAGCATGATGGAAGGGCTGAGACTGTGATTTTGAAAGTTGTGTATGTTGTAAGTGCTCTAAAACTATAGTGGAAATTGACTATGGGGTCCCCCTATAACTCTAAGAATTTCATATAATTATGGGGTTTTTAAGGACCCATTTGGTAGTAAAAGAAGCTCTTTGACAATGTGTTCTATGTGTAGAGCCATGAGACCTCAATGATACTTCCTTGGGTGTGAATACTATAGCTAGAAACTATCTAGAGTTTTGAAACTATCACTGATGTAGTGATTGCTCTAAAAGAAGCCTCTATAGAAGTGTATGATCTCTCTGTGTTGGTGAGGAAGGCCTTGATTATGTCTAAATCTCAACTAGAGGAAGAACTGTAACTGGTGGAAGAGCTGAAACTATATTAGAAGGGGTGCTAACCTGAGTGACAAAGCTATAGCCATAGGTGTAATCAACCTGCCTAGCCTTATAAACTTGGGTGATATCATGTACCACATGTTCTACTATAGGTATAGAGATGGTAGTAGGTGCGAGATGAAAGATAGATGAACCAAGTTTGAAGGGAGGAGGGATAGATATAACCACTAATGTTTTCTTGTGTCTAGTAGTGATAGGGAGATACTAAAAAGTAGCCAAATAGTTAGATACATCTAGGTAAGAACCATGTATATGGGATGACATGCATGTAATTGGAGTTGTAAGTTGTATATCAATATGTTTATAAAAAGTATTCTAATGAGAAATAGAAAGCAACGGATAGAGAGAATAGAATTGTGCATTAATGCATAAAGAACTTTGATATGTGATATGATATTTTTAATATGTTTAGCAAGATAAACTTGAAAATTGAAATTATGAATGAATGCAATAAAAACTTTGATATTTGATATGACATTTCTAATATGTTTAGCAAGATGAACTTGAAAATGTTTATGTATGAGAGATAGAAAGTGAGTAACGAAACCTTGTATTAAAGACAAGTAAACTTTGCTTTGAAGGAGAGGGATCTTACTATGTTTAACAATAACTTTCTTAAGATCATCCAATATTATGAAAAGTAATCATGAAATTCAAAAAATGAAGCTTTGTATTAACATATGGTAAACTTCATTATTCGTGTACATGATAGGACTGAGTATGGTCTCCTTATTATTTTCAATAAATGCAAGAAATATTTGTAAATAAGTGAGATCCATTTGTGTTTTTATGTGGAATTTGATTTTAGATATAAGGTGATACCTCAAGTAAACAAAGGGACCTAGTATATGTAACTAGGGTTTTAACGAATGATATTTTTAAAATTAATAAGAAATTTTAAAATTTAATGTAAATTTTTTATTTAAGTATGCAAGTAAAAAAAATCAAAAAAATATTGGAAAAAACAGCAAGGAATTTACCCTAGGGTTTATAGGATTTTTATGTGCAAAAAGACCTAGTAAACTCAACTAGGGTTTAGAATAAATGATTTTAAAAACTACTAAGGTAAATTTAAAAAGTAAATGTAAATTTTTGATTTAAAATATGAAAAAAAAATCAAAAAATTATTGGAAAAAATAGTAAGGAATTTACCCTAGGGTTTTTATGCTGAAATAAAGTAAGTTGGGTTCACCAAATGATTTAACATTTTTGGGAATATTAGAATCTTATTCCTAATTTATTTAAATATCTGTATTGACTAAATTAATAATTAATATTAAAATAATTTAGCCACTAGTTTGTATAATTTATTTGGTTTTTGTAGCTTTCTAAAAATAGTAATAAAAGAGGAGAAATGTAACATATCTTAAAACTAGGATGATACAGCTGAAATAGAGGTTGATACTGACTATGTAAGACTGGGACAGTGTCATGAACCTAGATCTATATTTCATTTGGTGAAAGGATATAAGCATAAAAAATAGGACACTTTGAGGTCTGGGACTATATTCTAGGTCTTGCCACTATTGTCCAAACTAGTCATAGAGATCTAAGTTTTCTAAGTTTTATTTGTTGTCCCTATATGAACCTACTTGTGAAATTTTAAATCTTGAATGTCAATGAAGCTCTTTTTAGAGTTGATTTAATCTCCAACCCTAGACCTTCATTGTGCTTGAATAAAACTTTGAGAAAGAGGGGGGTTTAGTACGTGTAAGATGTACTGAATGTGTATCCACACCCCTTGTGTGGGCATGTTGCCTATATACCAATACTCCAAAGAGGGATCAAGCCATATGTATTTCTCTCACTTGATCTGCTTTGTATAATAGTGTTATTCAAATGCACAAATGCCAAACTGGGAGTGCTTGAGGTGGTTAGGGACTGGTGTGAGGGTTTGAATATGTTGATAGCTATATTGGATGGTTGTATGTAGAGAATAGGGAAATTTTTCTTAGTGGTCTTGCTTGTATTCTTCCTTGGATTTTAAATATTTTACAACCCCTTCTAAAATAACTTTGAATGGGTTTTTATAGAGATCTATTGGTCATGGGTTAAATGCATTCGTACTAGGCTAACATAATAAAGGGGAGGAATTGAAAGGAAATGGTTGTTTGGGATCGAAATGTGATTGGATAAGAGCATTGAAAATGGGACACCCTAGGGTCTAATGCTATATTTCAATCCCAACACTTCCATCTTATAGGCTTAGGACCTGGGGGATAAAATTAGGATGGGAAATAGAGCCAAGCTGAGTTGGAATCAGGTCTTGAAAGTTTATAGATGATTGGGAATAATCAAAAAGGTGTTTGGAAGGGTCATGAGAAGATGTAAGAGGGACCTATTGGTTGGGTTTCACAATCCAAACTCAAGCTACCAACTTGTACATTTTATATGACTACACTACTACTAGTTGTTTTAGGACACCAACACTCAAACATAGTTAGAAGTCAAAGGGAAATAAAACACAATAAAATTAGACATGCATAATCAAAGGTTGTCATGTTTTTCAGATTGTTATTACAAATCAGCAAAGGAGGATTATGATCAACATGAAAAATTAATTCAAATCATCTATAGCTTAAAGTGAATAATTATATTTGAAATATAACTCACGTACAAATAAAGAACTAGGATACTAAACTAGCAACACATTTTAAAAAGTCCACAAAATTGTAGAAGAATCAATATTTGAACATAAATACCAAGACATTAGAACTTAATAGAACTCCCTATTAATATGGACAACCAAAATTCTCCTCCCTTTGGGACAAGGAGGTTACAAGTATAAATAGGCTTGGGATTAGGAAGGCCTCGTCTCTCAAGCATTGTCTAAATTTGCAAGTCTGAAAATAGAATAATGTATCCAAAAGCATGTAAAGGATGCATGTACAATGATAATATTTAGAAGAGACTCTTCAAATAAAAATACAATATACATTTGAGGTAAGTAAGTTAGGAACCAAACATTCCAACTTAATTAAAACATGCAAATACATAACTATTTTTATCAAGGTGTTGATGTGGGATTATTGGCTGAAGAATTTGATGGGGCAATAGTAGTTGTGAGTAAAGTGACCACTAGTGGTCCCTAAGGGATAAAAATTGGGTTCATCAAAGTCTGAAACACTATGAATCCTAAAAATTTGGCACCCTATTTTGATATGAGACACTGACAACTAAATGAGTACTAGGGCTTGATCTAGAAGCTACTTTTTTAGCCTTAACTTCCTCAAACAAAGCATGGGCTGCATTGAAATATTTATTTATAATGTAAAAATTGAGTAGGGAAGGTTTGAAGAGTTTGATGGCTTCAGCCATCAACATTAATTATTCAACTTTTGAGCTCTTGAATTTTATTCCTAGAGCTTCAGTGCTTGCCAACCTATCTTTATCAAAATTAACCATTTGTAAATATTCTTCATTGGTTCTAAATATGGTACCTTCAACTTCTTCTTTGAAGTTATTTGTATATGCAAGGATGAGGTTCTCAAATTTTATATTTATAGCTATCTCACCTATAGGAGTGATCACATTGGTGACCCTCATGTCCCTCATAATTTCTAAGGCCTAAATTTCATGTTTCTAGAAAAGTCTTAGTAATGTCTTCATCTAATTATGCCAAATAAGGCAAACATCCCTTCTTTCAATTACATAATTAAGGCACCAAGATTCATCCATGTTGGTCATCAAGTTTAATTGGTTGAATGCACTGGTTATAAAACATTGAACCAATAAATTCAACCTCTTCTCTAATTATTTCATTTGATGCCAAAACTTGGTTGCATTTCCCTATTGGATTGGCTTCCCATTCTAGAAAATTGCATGCTATTCAAAATGTTGTATAGCTTGGTAGCCACACTCTATAATCATCAATTATTTATCGAGGAGCATGTATAGTTTATCTCTGTTATAACCTTTTATATGATTCCTCTTTGCTCTAATACATTTCTTTCATGGATTCATCGGTAGTGTCCAAAAAATCAAATAAACCCTTATTATACTCAGTGGGATCATTGGGATCTCTATTGGGTTTTTTTTATAAGGGAAATAAATTTACCCTCTATTCAAATTCCATCTCTTCCCTTGTGTTCAAATTCATTGCCTTCCTCTTCGTTACACTTTAGATGGTTCCACTCTTCTAGTCAAACTAGGTATAGACTATAGGTAACTTAATGAAAACTAAATTTTGTCTTTGATCCCTTACATATTGAATTTCCTTTACCCATTTGGAAATAATGAGTTTCCATGTTTCTTCATTTGAACCTTGGTCTTCGGATATAAAAGGTGGAGGAGTAATAGGAGTGGGTGTTATTAATGGCAATGCTAATGATACACTTATTTGAATTTGGAACTAAAAAGGCAAGTAAACAATTCTCTCCCATGATGATTGTTATCTTATTAGAGAAACCTCATCCAAAAACTTGGTTAAAACTAGGATCCTCTCAACATTCATAGTAGTTGATGGCATAGGTGATGACTGGGGTATTGGTAGCTTTAGTTAAGCTAATTGTTTCTTAGGAACTAGTGGCATTTTGGGGTTATAGGTGGAAACTTTAACCTTACTTTGAAAATGAACTCCTTTATTTGGAGCCTTTATTTGTATTGAAGGATAAATAATGGGTGTATTAATAGAACTAGACAAAAGAATACTTGGGATAGCTATAGGCAAGTCCACAACTAGAATATTTACAATGAAAATAGATGAAACAAGGGACGAAACTACCTCACTTATGTTCTAAATTTGTTCTTCTTTGAGGATTTTTTTATTCAAAGAGTCAGCGAGAGCTCCTCCTTGTTGTAAACTTACTAACCTCATGGCCTTAACCTTATCCAACTCTATATCTTCATCATCTGGGGTTGGTTGTTCACTAAATTCTAACCCTAACCTCTTCATTGTTTCTACATCTTCCTCCTCATCATCATTTATATACTCTAATAAATATGTTACATGCTTAGACTCATCTTCCTTTAATTCTTTCTCTTCTTCCATCAAGGGACTCTTCTATGGTGGGAAGACCAAGTGATGGCCTTTCCCCTAATTTCTTCCCTTTGGAGGAGGTGGGAAGACCAAGTGATGGCCTTTCCTCTAATTGCTTCCCTTTGGAGGAGGTGGGAAGATATTTAGGTTTCTACTAGTAAGTGACTATGGGGGAGTGGAAGATGGAGGAGATAGTGAAATAGTCGGAGTAGTAGTAGTGGAAATCATTATTACAGGTGGTGGTCAAGGAGTGATTGGTGTGACAATAGTGTTGGGGGAAGAGGTGATTGAAGTAGGAATGGTAGGGAGATTTTGAGAATAAATATCCTCACTGATGGTTGTGGATGTTGGTGAACTTACCCGAGGAGACTTCAGAGAATCAGGAGCAATTAGAATAGTTAAAAAAAAAGATTATATAAACTTGGGTAACTATTATAAGAGGTTGTAGAGTTGTCATAACAAAAGAGATTTTCCTCTGTCCATCCGAAGGAGATGTATACTTATCCTTTGTTGTATTTATTCACAAGGCATGAGTAGAAGTAGTTTCTAAAGAAGAAGAAGTCAATTGAGGACCTAGGAGGCCTCTAATAATTTCTATTCTTATTTGAGGGTTAGACTCCCTCTGGCTTCTTGACCCCATTGTTTGTAAGTATTTTTGTTCCCCTATAGGAAAGGAGGGTTGATCTTGCACATGTGAATCCTATGATTGAGCTAGAGGCCATTGATGGCTCTATGCTCTATATGATTTCTATTCTATAACCTCTAGATCATATGGGAGGGACCAAGCCCATATCATAGACATCGGCTTATTCTTCATCTTTGTCCACACCTCCATGTCATTTGATGCATTCATACAGACAACATCATGATCATATTCCTGGTAACCATGTGAAATGTTTGCCTTTTTATTCTCCTTAATGTATTGGAGGTATGTCCTTATTTATTCCTAAGATTCGATTCTCTGAATGGTGACACCTTCAGATTGTAATGAGTCTTGGCCTTGCCAACTTGGATGAAATGTGACCAAAACACATATTGTAGTTTCCCAATGCTTAAAGGAGTTTTAAAGTAATAGGCTAAGTGTTTATGGCCTAACTATTCATCAATGTTATTCTAAATTTGATATGTTATTTCCTACTCTACAATTTTATTTGGGACATGGTGTGGTAGTAATAATGGGGATGTTCATGTGCCCTATATCCTGATGATAGTGACATTAGGGTAATACCAGTATTATACCATTTTGGCAAGGCTCCTTGTTAGGTTATCAAACAACCTAGGTGTCAAAGTGACATAAATAGCTTGAAACACTTAAGGATATACCCTGTAACATATCCTTCGTATCTCATTCTTTAACCTATATATGAACATAAATAAGTAATCTTCACTTATTCTATTTTCAAGTTATTTTATTGAGGGTTACCACAATTGTCCATAGGTTTTATGAATTGTGCCTAATATTACATATAGTAAATAGGACATCATGTAGAAATTATTATTAGTTGGCCTTTGATTAAAACATAACATTTGTGTCTTCAGTCTGACACTTATGATCTCTCCTAGGGCCACTATTTTGTCAGATGTTAAAAGAATGTCTAGTAACAGGACCCACTTGACTTATACATATGTAACAATAGAAAACCATATGATCAGTGTAGGAAATCCATAGCTATCCTAACTCCTGGTCTAAATTTGGCAATACAATTGGATGAAATCCCTCCCTTTGGGTTCATCATCTAGCCCTTAACCAGCCCTTATTTTAACTTTCCCTCTATGATATTTTGCTCGAGCCAGACATTGGCTGAGACTTGGTTATACATGGTCTCAGGGACTAAAATTCTAAGATACCTCTCAAATACCTTACCATAAATATAATCAACTATGTTTTTAATTTTAATAATGTGCATACAATCCCCAAAAAATGTTTCATTCATAAATAAATCTCTTAGTAGGTCTCTCTAGGGCATTACCTCTTATTTTGCTACTACTTGGTGGAGGCCTTGTGCTTTAATGGGAAGTAATTTGTCTATATATTGCTTCTGATTTGGATAAATTTGATCTTGCACAGAATAAGGATCCACATATTCCACTTCATTACATGGTGTCGAGTAGTGCTGGAATTTGAAGTCTAGGGCATTTTTCTCAAACATAGTATCCATGTATTCATGCTGCCATCAAATGAGTACATGCAAGGGATATGAGGATGACCATACTTTGAAGAAGAGGCCATTCGATCAATTCAAATGCTATAATTTCTCTTGTAAATTGATTGGTTTATTTTCACAATCTTATTGGAAAGATTAGGGATTCTTGAACATTCAAGGGCTCAAAATTGTAATGATTGATTAACAATAATGGTGAAATGACTTTCCTTTATGTAGCTTTTGCATTTATCACTCTAAAGTTTAAGTCTTGAAAGCATTCATGTGTCATTAATACCAATAATGACATTTTGATTTAATTTGAATGTGTTAGTAAGCTTTAGTGGGTTCATTTGCTTGCTAAATGGTAATAATTCATTAACTTTACATGTCTAGTCATCCCATTTGAGATAGTTGTCACTTCTTCATTTACTAGCTCTTTTGCTTTATTTTTGACTTTCTTTCATCCCTCTTTCTATTTACCTTGGTCATGTTCCCTTCAGATTATGACACTTGTTTGATCCTTGTTCAGCTAGTTCTTTAGATTTTTAGTTCTATTTTGTATGCTCTAAGGTCAGGAGTTAACGTGATTAAGCCATGTGGAGCAATCTCAGGCCTAAGGGAATTCAAAAGGTCAGAGCCATGGCCACTTGTATATTGGAACTATGTATGTCCCAGAGGGTTCCAGGTAATGAAATATTGACATGTGGTGTGATCTCAAAAATATTGAGGCTCAGAGACTCAAGGCCATAGGACCATTGAACCCTTGACTTTGTTTTTATAGTTTTGAAGTTATGTTTGAATGAAAAAGTGCCAAGTGTCACATGTTTGAAACCATAGAAGCTCAGCACCATTAGACTGTGAATCATCAAACTATGTTAATCCTTTTGGGGTTCTAGTTGATGAAAATATGCCAAGCATCAAATGCTCAAAAACATAGAAGTTTAGAATTATTAGACTCTAGGAGCTCATGCCTATTAGTTTATTGATGATTTTGTAAAGTCTTTGTGTTCCCAGGTTCACGAGAATGCAAAATGTGGCATGTTTTTAGATCTTGGGGACTCAAGACACTTAGATTTTTCTTTGAACTTTAAAGGCTCCATTTACCATCGTAGTGCCATCTGTCAATGTTTTAAAAGCCCAGGATCTATTCAAAGACTTAGAAAGTTGAAGGCTCTAGGTGAGAATCTCTACAATAAAGGTGATGCCCGATCATGGGGGAATAACAAGTCTTTTATCGATATTCCTACAATCATACAAAACACACAAGAAAACTAGGACCAAAATATATTACTATCATTAGTCAATAAATCAAAACATCAATTTATAAAATAACTCATGAAAACCCAAGGTTCAAAATAACTCAAAATAATCATTTCAACTTTGATTTTCTTGATTCGAGCTTTTATAAATTTAGACTTCTGGAAATAACCTTAGACCTTGCATTAAGAACATCATATTATGGACTTCTAAGGTTTATAGGGCCCCTAAATAGAGGGTCTTTGACAATGATAGGCCCCCATTTGAAATTTTAAAATGGGTGTGTGTGTTAGGGCACAACATGGATATTATTAAGATATAATGATATAAATAAAATAAGTTATGAAGAGGTGTGTTGGTTATAATGATATTTGAGTGTTTTTTAAATATTGATTGAAATTGAAAATGAGAAGTGGAAGGCAAGGACACTATGGGCATTGAGATGAAGCATATTGGGTGTGTCCAACAAGGATTATAGGGTACACTCCTTATAGTTTGAGCCAAGACAGAGTTATCAAAAAATTGATAAGATTCTTCCTTGTGTCACCAATGTTACATGTACTTCCAAATTTACCTTAAGAAGGTTGTCTTTCAAATAGCCCAACCAAGATATGTATTTGAACTCATCAAAGTTCTTCCTCTCCCCCAAAATTTTCTATATTTACAGTATCTATTAGATCTCTAACCCTCTTACTTGACTTTTGTGGCCATATCTATTAATACCAAATCTAGTTATATGCAAATCTAGTATGTTGCTCTTATCTGAAGGTTTTTTGTAACTATAAATTCAATCTGATTGTACGAAGGTTGTTTATTATATTGCTCTTATCATAGGTTTCCTTGTATAAACAGCGTAAGCACTAGCATATGCAACCCAACAACTACTCGTATTAATCCCATGGTCCTCCTGAAATAAGACAGTTCTTATGGTTTTGTTCGCATAACTATATTTGCAGCTGTGGTCCTCTGTTTTGTGTTATTTCCCTTCCAAAAGGAATTCCACATTGCAACAACAGATGCGTATTTTCTTAACTAGACTTTTGTTCGAATTTATATTGTTCATACGCATTAAGTTTGTAAACCTTTACCACCCACCCTTATTGCAATTCTTTGGATGCCTTTAGGCCCTCGAAGCAGATGTATAATAGATGCTTGTCACTCGCTTGCGTTTCTTTAAAGAATAACGAACTCACATTGATGGCCAACTCTACCTATTATTTCCAGGTCCTGTGAATAAAAATTGGCTGCCATTTCTAACGAGAAATCCATTTTAATCTGGATTCCTATTTTTTTAAATAAACGAAATTTATAATAAAATTTGCAAATTCAGATAGATGTTCGTTCCACATACTCTAGGAATTCAACAAAGCAACTAAAGACATCGTCAAAATTTAGTAAGTACATCATTAGTTATCATTGGACGCCATGACAAACGGAAACCAAATCATGATGAATACTATTTTAGGGTGAAGCATCAAGTTTGATGGTTGATGATGACACTGGTGACTTGATGGTTGAACCTCTCTGGTTGACGCTCCACATTGGCACTCTGTTGGTCCATCTCCTTAGAGTTGATGACTATACTTCAGAATTATTCTCTGCAACTGATTTCTCCGTACGGTTAAGGGGTATTTCATGGATTGAATTTCGTTGAACACTCAATCCAATATTACTTTTAGCTCCTATGGTTTCAAACTATAGTGGATTACAAGAGAATGCTCAATTAGCTGCAACCTTGTCTTGATACCAAGTACATTGTCTTGATATTGTTTATTATGTTGACAGGATACTGTTAAGTAGATCTTGAAGAAATAAATTCATTGTCTTGATATTGTTTATTATGTTGACAGGATACTGTTGAAGTAGATCTTGAAGAAATAAATTCATTGTCTTGATATTGTTTATTATGTTGACAGGATACTCTTGAAGTAGATCTTGAAGAAATAAATTCGTGACTAGAACGATAAAGAGGAATTGAACGAACTTATCTTCAAAATAGGCTATGCAACATAAAGAGGAATCCCTTCGTACAAACGTTTAGAGTGGTTATGTGTTAAAGTGAGTTCGTTTACCATATAATTATTGCTTATATATATGAAATCTCAAATCTCACCCCTCCGTACAAACCTTTAGAGTGGTTGTGTTAAAGTGAGTTTGTTTGCCATATAATTATTGCTAATATATATATATATATATATATATATATATATATATATATATATATATAATATGAAATCTCAAATCTCACTTGAGTAAACATTATTTATGCAGATCATTTAGATTTAAAAAATATATATAATTTATATATACATGGTATAATATCTTTTAGGATGAGATAATGTTATTGGTTTTGATATTAACACCAAGGTAGGATGAGAAGGTAAAGTCTTCATTTAATTAAATGGTGTGTAATTAAATTTTTTTAAGGTTTTTGGGTTTATTTAAGAGATGTTAGTGTATTTAATTATCATATATTATTGTATGGTTTTAAGATGCATTTGTAATATTTCTTGTAATATAATTCATAGATAATCAATAATTGATGTACAATTATCCACAAACTTTTTTCTATTAAGGTAAAAACAAGGGTTTTGAAAGGCCCCCATAACCTTATACAAATAGAACCAAAGGATAAAACAATGAAATCTCTAATGAAACCAAACAATGACTAGTTAATAGCTAATAAGTAGTAGACTATCAACAAACCTACAACTCAACAAGACAAAACAGGTTTTCAAACAAATCGAAAGAAAAGACCACATAAATCAGTCAATAGGGTTTACACTTTGTTTTTTTTATGCTTGTTTTTTTTATTGTAAATGAGTTCATCTTCTTTGAGAGACACAAGATTAGAAAAAACATTTTTACATTTCAGGGTCTAAAGATAGTATCTTGGAGCTTTCAAGATTTTGTGGATCTTCTACCAAATTATTGTAGTCTTCAACTTGTCCATAACCCCTAGGATTTTTCTCATTTAACTATAACAAAAACAATTGTTCATAGTCAACATTAAGTGAAACTTGAGAGAGAACCTTCCCATCTTTGGGTAGATGCAAGATAATGAGAGACAAAAGGGGGGGCTTAAAGTGACACTTTTTTTTTGAAAATAATAATATTTGAATTTAAAGAGAATTTTAGAGGCACTTGGAAAATGAATTTGACAATAACATAAGAATATAAAATGTGACATTTTGAATTTAGTTTCTAAATGTATTTATTTTTCAATACTCAGATGATAAAAGTGTGATAAATATATGTATTTATGATGATGGCATTTTGAATTTAGTTTCTAAATATATTTATTTTTTCAATACCCAGATGATAAAAGTGTGATAAATATATGTATTTATGATGATGACTTTATCATTTTTTGATTAAATGAATGAATTGTTGTATGAAATTTCAAATATGGATAGATGAAATGTCAAATATTGTTGAGAATATATATATAATTTTACAAGTCAAGACAACTATAAAATTGAAACTTGCAGTGTATGAATGCAACTTTTTGAAATTAACTTCTTCAAAATTATTTTTTTTAACATAGTTAATGATATGTAGATTATTGAGATATAAGTGTTATAAATTTTAGATAAATAATCAAAAAATTATAAAGGTATTTATAACAATATGCATATAGTCTATAATGAGTTATGTAGTGTATAAATTAAGTAATAATTACAAATGAGAGTTTAACATTGAAAAAAATTATACATTTAAAAACTAAGTTTTTCCCTCTACAAATTCATATAATGTTTAGGCTTGGTTAAGACCCCTCAAGTTTTACACTTGGCCAAATTTGGATGGAAAGTGGAAAAATGAAATCTTAGAAATATGCAAAGGGCGTACTCCCTTTACAAAGCACATACACCATATAAAATGTCATCATTTGGAGGGAATAGAAAATTTTCAAAATTATTTAGGTAAAGGGTATATGCCCTTTACTAAAAGGTGTATGACTTATGTATTATAAAGGGCATAGTCCCTTTGTACTACATAGGGTGTATGCCCTTTGATCTACATTTTTTTGTTGGTTTTTATTTGTATTATAATGATATATCTAGTAAATAAATGTAATATTATTATATTATAAATTTAATTTTATATTGTATTTTATATTATTATACTTTAAATTTATTTTAATAAATATAAAAAATTAGGGCCACTCTGCATCTTATGAAATCAATTCAAGAACTGTAGGAGTTACCATTTAAAAATTATTATTTTAAAATCCATTTTGGGTAATAATTAGTTTTTAGAATTTCAAGATTAGAAGATAGAATGAGAAATTAAATTTTGAATTATTTTATATATGTAATAGATTTATACTATTGAGGATTACATACCTACTTTACCTAATTGAGTATACCCTACTTACTTTAGGTACTTGAGTATGCCCTACCTAAATGAATAATCGAGCCATATCTTGATCTTTAGTATGCCCTACCTTCTTGTACTTAAGTATGCCCTACCTATTTTAACTAATTTATTATGCCCTAACCACTTCACATACTTGAGTGTGTTCCACACCCAATTGAATAACAAAGCTATATCTTGATCTTGAGTATGCCCTAGTTAAATACCCAAGCCATATATTGTTCTTGACTATGACCTACTTATGTTCTTTTACTTGAGTATGCCCTACCTCTTTTACCTAATTGAGTATGCCCTACCTACCTATCCATATTTCCCTACTTAATTGATTTGCATACTTGAGTTTATCTTACCTGATTGAGTATGCCCTACTTGATTGAATACCTGAGTTGTATCTTGATCTTAAATACCCACATTTAATCCTTATTGTATCTATATTACCCAAGCCATATCTAAAATTCCCAATACCTAATTGATTAAATGAGCCATATCTTGAAAGGAGTGATGGCATTATCATACTTTAAAATCAATAGAGAGGGTATTATACGATCAAGGGATAAAGGAGAGGGGTCATTATTAAGGGATGCTTAAAAATAAGGAAAGGGGGAATCATCACCTATACAGAGAAAGGAAAAGGGAAATTGACTGATCCATATCTTGAAAAGATAGGGAAATTCTCACCTAGATATATAGAAAGGAATGATTAAGGATGATCAAGTAAAAGTCTTGAAGGTAGATTCAGGTTGTATTCCTACATAATTTATGGGATTTTTTATCAATGGATCTATCGATATGCATAAATGGTTGTCCTATAGCATAACCTATATCATATTTTTAGTAATGATATAATCACTCATATTGACATCTATCACATACCTAGTACTACATGTAGGTATGCATTCACTCATACATGACATCTACCTATAGTCATGATATAGTCATTCACACCAAACATGTATGTATTTAATCACCCTAGTACACTCCATTCATAATAAAAGGAATTGAACACCATTCAAGAGTCATCTTACAAAGATTATATTCATTCCTAAATAAATTTTAGATAGATGGGTCAATCTATGCATGCTTCAATTCTAATCTCATGCATGTATGACCTAACTAATTTATCCTAGACTCATATAAAGTATAGTCATCTTCTAGCATTGCAAACTTAATAATTACCACTACCATTTGGGATGGAAGGGAATGGTTTAAAACCTTATTTTCTTAGGCTCATATCAAAATCACTTATATCTCTATCTCCCTCTCCCTAAACCATATAGAGAAATGGGGTCAAGCACATAAATAATCATTTGTCATCATAATCATCCCCCATCATTCATCATTGTCTCTCATCCCTCTCTCGTCAATCTTCATTATCCCTCATCATCCCCCATCATCCCTAATGACACTATCATTGGTCCTCATCATCCCTCATCATCCTTATTCAATCCTTCAATATCCCTTATCATCCCTAATCTCTCTTTCATCATCTGTCATAATCTCTAATAACTCCCTCATCAACCTTCATCATCCCTAATTATCCTTAGACACTCCCTCACCATCCCTAATCACTCACTTAGTGGCCCTTAGTATCCCTAATCACACCCTCATCGACCTCATCATGTCTAACCATCCCTAATCAATCCCTAATCATCCATAATCACTCCCTCATCAATCTACATCATCTTTCATCATCCTGAATCACTCTTTCATTATCCCTTATTATCCCTTTGTCATCCCTAGTCACTCCCTCATTATCCCTCATTATCCCTCATCATCCCTCATCATCTTTCATCATCCCTAATCACTCTCTCATCAACACACAATATCCCTAGTCCATCCTTCACCATCCCTCACCATCCCTAATTATCCTTAGGCACTTTTTCATCATCCTTAATCATCCCTAATCACTCCCTTAGTAGACCTAATTATCCCTAGTCACACCTTCATTGACCTCATCATGCCTAGTTATCCTTAATCACTCCCTCATCATTCATAATTACCTCTAATCATCCTTAATCAATCCCTCATCAACCCTTATCATCCCTAGGTATTCCCTCATCAACCTTCATTTCCCTCATTGGCCCCATCATCTTTTATTTTCCCTAATCATTATCTTATCAACCCATATTATCTATAATCATCCCTAGTTGCACCCTCCTCATCCTTTATCAACCCTCATCATCCCTAATTATCTTTTGGAAATCTTCAATCATCCCTAATAATTTATAATCATTGTCTCAATGGACCTCATTATCCCTAATCATACCCTCATCAACCTCATCATCCCTAATCATCCTTATTCACTCCTCACCATCCCTCATTTTCCCTTATCATCCCTAATCAGTCCCTAATCAACCTTTATCATCCTTAATCTCTCCATCATTATCCCTCATCATCCCTTATCATCCCTAGTCACTCCCTAATTGGCCCTTAGTGCCCCTCATCAACCCTCATCATCCTTTATCATCCCTAATCACTTTCTCATCAACTCACATTATCCCTTATCATCCCTATTCACCCATTCATCATCCTTCATCATCCCTAATCACTCCTTAATCATATTTCATTATCCCTAATCATAACCTTATCATCCCTAATCATCCTTAATCACTCCATCATCCTCCATTATTCCTCATCATCCCTAATCACACTCTCATTGACCCTCATCATCCCTAATCATTTCATCATCATCCCTCGTCAACCTTAATCACATCCCCATTGGCCCTCATTGTCCCTCATCATCCCTAATCACTCCCTCATAGACTCCCATCATCCCTAATCACTCCCTCATCATCCATCAACATCCCTAGTCACTTTATCATCATTCATCATCATATTTAATGATTCTCTCCTTGTTTTGGGTTTTGAATTTGTAGGGCTTTGAGGTTAGGGGTTAGGGGTTAGAGGTTGGGGTTTTGGGTTTTGGGTTTAAGGGTTTTAGGTTTAAGTGTTTTAAATTTTATGATCTATAACTTAGGCTTTAGGGGTTAGGGGTAGGGGTTAGGGGTAGGGAGTAGGGATTATGAGTTAAAGGTTAGGGTTTATGATTTTGGGTTTTAGTTTTTAGGTTTTATGATTTTTAGGAGTATGGGTTAGGGTTTAAGGTTTATTATTTATGGTTTTAGGGTTTAAAGGTTTAGGATTTAGGCTTATGTATTGACATTGGGGTTAGGGTTAGGGGTTAGGTATTAAGGGGTTAGGAGTTAGGATTTTTGGGTCTATGGGATTTAGGGTTTTATGGTTTGGGGTTTAAAGGTTTGGGTTTTAGGGTTTTAAGGTTTATTTTTTTAGGACTTAGGTTTTTTGGGTATATGGTTCATATTTTAATGTTTCGGGTATATGTTTTAAGGGTTTAAAGTTTAAGGGTTTAGGTCTTAAGGTTTTAGTGTTTGGGGATTAGGGTTTAATGTTTAGTGTTATGATCCACACTTATAATAATTTAAATATGCATAATATAATGTATATAAACTCAACACAATATATATTGGTGGGCCAAGATTCCCAAATATTTAATATATGCAAAATTATAATAATGACCCTTAAGGTAGGGCAATACCATACAATACTCCTTTAGGAAGGAATAACTCCATAATGTCTCTTTGAGGAGAAAACCTCTAATATACTCTTATAATAGAAGACTCGATGCTTACTTATATATACATTTATCTAAATAAAAATGGATGGATAACCTCCTAATCCTAGTGTAGGCTAACCATTATCCAATGCACTAATTTCACAAGATACTTAATTATCCTAATATATTAGACCTATATAACTAACTAAGGGGGATTTGTGCCACATGTCAACATCTCCATCAACCCATATATATTAATATATGATATCCTTAGGTACATATCATTCCTTCCCTCCTTGACATGTTTTATTCCCAAAATATAGGAAGAAACTAAATAATGAGTGTGTTTCAGATCATTGCACACTTGTCTCCAAACTCGGTCATCCAACCACCCATATGTGATCCTAGTAGTTGATAGCTTTCTAACATTGTTTATAAATTCCAATGTGCTACTATTATTCCATTCATGATTATAACTATACCATCTTGGTATCCATGAATATTTCTCTTTTGATTCCAAGTACCATATTTCACTGTGCTACTCTAATTCTATTCATGACCATAGTAGTTATTATTCCATTTATAGTCATAGTGATTTCCCCACTTATTTCATGCTCCATAGGATTTTGTGCTATTATCATTCCATACTTGACCATAGTACTTATTCTTTGGCTTCCATTCATAACTATAGTGATGGGAACTTTGATTTCTTGTATAGCTAAAGTGCCTATTTTTATGACACTCCCTCACAAGATCCATGATTTTTTCCTCTCATGATGATGTGGTAGACTATATACCTCAAATTTTTTTGATAATTTGACCTTATACACCTTTTCTTCTACCTCTTCCACATTTTTCTTCTTTATCTCTTGATTAGATGAAGTGTCCAATTCTGATTGTATTATTTCTTCATTTATGTCATTTGAATCTTCCTCATGATCTATCTTGACTATTATTGGTGCCTATCCCACTATGATATATTGTAAAGTGACCTTTTTATTATACCAAAAATTTATGAATTTTTTTTTAACATTAATATTAATTTTTCCTAAATTTTATAACCATGGATATCCAAGAACCATATCCAAAGCATAGAAATTTGAATGCAAAACATATTTTTCCATAATGAGATTCAAATATTCAAACATTAGAAATTATTACAATTTACCTAAACCTCAATGATATTCTTTGCTTGAACATGTAGATGTTGGGCCACATTCATGTTGATGAAGTTATACTTGTTGGTAGGGTTTGTGGACACAACAACCTTGTTTTGAATGCATCCATGAAACTAAAAAATTGACTTGGATTTATTTGGAGCCAAATTATTTGAACCCTTATCATCCAATTCTTATTATTATTTGAGATCTTCTACCTCTCCTTATGTACCATCTGTACTCTCCTCATTATCATTATGCTCGATTTCTTATTCTTATTCATCACTTGCATGTTCTTCCTCATTGTCATTATTTTCTTTCATTGATTTTAATTCTTCATTGTCTCCATTATCTTATTCATTACCATCATTATTTTCTTCCTCATCTTCATCCTCTTTTTTTATATCCAATAAATCTAAGAAAACATATTCCATTTCTTCTCATGAAGAATACCTTTGTGTGAAGGTCAATTGTTTAAACCAATGATGTGCAAGGCTAGACAAAGAAAGAAACAAGCATTTTTGCCAAAAAATTGTTTGAGTATTATTCTCCTTAAAAAGGATCCTCCATTCTCTATCATCAATATCATCTTCTCCTAAAAATACTTGCAACTTCATGATCCACAAAAAAACTAGGGTTAAGTAAATATCATTAAATGTCAATAACTCATTCAAAACTGATCCAAATAGTCCAAAATTTTCATTTTATCTTAAAATAATGATATTTAAACTTAACTAAAAATTTTGTGAAAAAGTCCCAAAAATTTTAGCCAATAGAGTGAATCTATAAAAAAATAATAAAATATCAATAAATCACTCAAAATATTTCAAAAAATTCTAAATTTTTTACTGTATATCTCCTATAGTATAAAAAAGTATAAGTGAAAATTTCACATAAAATGTACTTATATTTATGAAGAAATGATGAAAGTATTACAAACCCTAAAATAATAATAACTCTCAAAATTGATCATAAAACTGTAATTTTTTTACTGCGACTTCCTTAAAATATTTCATAACTATAGTAAAAACTTTGTGTGAAAATTATCAAATTATTACAATATATTAATGATTCTAAAAAATTAGGGTTGCATCCCAAACAAATTACCCAAATCAAAGCTCTGATACAACTTGTTACTCAATTATCCTAATTTATTAGACCCATATAATTAACTAAGGGGGATGTTTTCCACATTTTGGAATCTACATCAACCCATATACATTAATATATCATATCCATAGGTAAATATCATTTAAGAGTTAAGGTTTTTTGGGTTTATGGGTTAGGGGTTAGGGTTTTGGGGTTTTGGGTTTGGGTTTTTTTGTTCAAGGTTTTGATGTTTTGGGTTTTGGGTTTTGGGTTAAAATGAGGTTTAATTTTTTTTGGTTTAGGGGTTTAGGGTTTGTGTTATAATATAATTACATCCCACTATTGTTTTATTATCTTCCTTTTCCTCACCATTTGTGTGGTGCCACTTTGTTTGTCAAAATGGGTGCTCATTATTGGTAATTATGTGATAACAAAGGCTTGTTTATCCTTTTGCCTAGTGTGAGACTCTTTTACCCATTAGGTAAATATAATATCCCCTCCTTAAACTTATTGAATTGTCTCTTCAAATGTATAAGGTGGATTTATACCTAGGGGTAACATTGAGGCATTTATTTAGATAGGAAAGTGGAGAGGGGGATGAACATAACTTCTAATGCTTGCATCATTCCTCTATTATGTGGTATCTACCACGTATGTTGCTTGTATTTTAGTTATTAAAATGGTCATATTGAAGGATTTAATGGGATTGGGTTTTGGCAATGACACTGTTAATTAAGGGGATGGCCTTGAAAGGCATTTGGTTACCCAGTTTGAGAGTTGAGTTAATCCCAAATTTAGACATCGATGGAAACTATTAGTGGAATGTTTGATTCCCCATATTTATGGGTCATTAAAAGATATAGATATAAATTCATTTAGATTATATATCTATAGTATAATAGATCACCATAAATATAAATAGGTGGTCACCAACATCTAAAACTAGGTATAATCTAGTTAATAGAGTCCAACATCTAATCACGGTACCTACTATATGTAAGAATGGTTTTTAGGCATTATAAATAATGATACTTGGACATAATGAACTACAAAGGGAGATTCCAATTTCACTATGATAAAATAATCCTATGTAAAATAGTTCTTAATATATATTTATGACTTATGAACCCTAATAAGCTAAGGTGTTAAAAAAACACTAGCCATTATCCTAGTAATAGGTGGTGTTTATGGGTTTCCTTATGAATACAATCCCTGATGTGTTTTAAAACTTGAAATAAACCTAACCCTAAAACATAAAACCTAAACCCTAAACCAATAAATCCATAAACCCAAAAAACCCAAACTCAAAACACCAAACCTAAAACCATAAACCCAAAACCCTAAATCCAAAAATCTCAAACCTAAAAACCCTAAACCCCAAACCCATAAACCTTGAAAAATATACACTAGACCCTAGACCCTAGACCAAGACAAAAGACACAATACCCAAGACCTAAGATGCAATACCCCCCTAAACCCTTAAACACTTAAAACCTTAATCATAAACCCTAAAATTTAAACCCTTAAACCCTAACCCCTAAAAAAACTTAAACCCTAAGTTCCCTAAACCCAAAAAATATAAAACCCTACAACCCTATAATCCTAAAACCTAAATCCTAAACCCCATAACATATACGCACAATACCCTAACCCCATACACTAACTCCATATCCTAAACCTTAAACCCTAAACCCCATAACCCTAAAACCTTAAACCTAAAAATCCTTAAACAATAAAACCATAAAACCATAAACCCTAAAACATTAAACCCTAAAACCAAAAACCCATATACCTAAAAAATTTAAACCTTTTAACCCTTAAATCTTAAACCCAAGACCCTATACTATATATCCTAAAACACTCTAAACCTTAAAACCTAAACCCTTAAACTCATAAACCATAAATTATAATCCTAAACCATAAATCATAAAACCTTAAAACACTAAACCCTAAACCCTTAACTTTGATAAGGAATTGATTAGGGATGATGTGCAATAATTAGGGAGTGATTAATAATGATGAGGGATGATGAATGTCAATGATAAAGTGATTAGAGATGATGAGGGATGATGAGAGAGTGATTAAGGATGATTAGGAATGATGAAATTTGATGAGGGTGTGATTAGGGATAATATAGAGAATTAAGGGAGTGATTAGGGATGATGATGGATTTTAGGGTTTAACATTTATGGCTTTAGGTTTTGGGTTTAATGATTAGGGATGATGATAGATAATAATTAAGTGACTGTGTATAATGAGGAATAATGAGGTACTACTTAGGTATGTTGAGGGATGATGAGGGTTAATGAGAGAGTGATTAAGGATGGTGATAGATAATTAGGGATAATGAGTGAGTGATTATGGATGATTAAGAGTGATGGTGTTCAATAAGGGTGTGATTAGGATTTGGATTTTTATGGTTAGGGTTTAAAGTTTATGATTTATGGTTTGGTGTTTAGGGTTTATGGATTTGGGTTTAGGGTTTATCTTTTATATGTGTTAGGGTCATTATTTAGGGTTTAGAAATTGGTTTTAGGGATAAAGGTTTAGGGATTAGGGACTCTAGTTTTTAGTTTATAATTTAGGGTTTATGGCTTAGGATTTTGAATTAGGGGTTGGGTTTTAGGATTTAGGGTTATTAGTTTTGCGTTTTGGGTTTGTGTTTAGGGTTTGGTGTGTATATGTTAGGTTTAAGGGTTTAACATTTAAGTTTTATGGATTGGGTTTTTAGGGTTTATGGTTTACATTTTAAGGTTTACAAGTTAAGAATTTCATGTTAGGGGTTTAGCATTTGGGGTTCAAGGTTTTGGGGTTTTAGGTTTATGGTTTAGGTTTTACAAGTTATGGTTTAAGGTTAGAGGTTTAAGATTTATAAATTTAGGGTTTAGGGTTTAGGGTTCATGGTTTAAGGTTTATTATTTAGGTTTTAGGGATTAGGGATTAAGGTTTAGGGTTCAAATTTTAGTTTTATGGATTAGGAATAAGAATTTAGGGCTTATGACTTATATTTTATGACTTAAGGTTTGGAATTTATTATTTGTGGCTCAAGGTTTAGGGCTTAGGGTTTGGAGTTTAGGTTTTAGGGTTTTGAGTTTTGTGGTTAAGATCAGAGGTTTAATGATTAGGGTTTAATGTTTTAATTTTGAATTTTTGGGTTCATTTTTAAGGGTTTAGCTTTTATAATTTGGGGTTTGGAGTTAAGGTTTTGGGTTTCTAGTTTCACACTTATGGTTTATGGTTTAGGGTCTAAGGTTAGGGTTTTGGTCTTGGGGTTTATGGCTAAGGGTTTAGGGTTTGGAACTTACTATTTAGTTTTTAGGTTTGAGATTTAGTGTTTGGGGATTAGGTTTTAGGGTTTAAGATTTTGGGTTTAGTGTTTATGAATATATTTTAGGGTTTGGGTTTTATGGTTTCATGTTTAGGGTTTATGAATTTAGGTTTAGTGTTTAAGGTTTAGGGTTTTGGTTTTTGGAATTGGGTTTAGAATTTGGGTTTTATGAGTTAATGTTTAGGTTATGTGACTTATGGTTTATGGTTTTAGGCTTGGGGTTAAGATTTTAGGTATTAAGTGTTAGGTTTTAGGGTATGGTTTGGAGTTTATGATTTAGGATTTAAATTTTAAGTTTCATGTTTTATAATTTAGGGTTAGGGTTAAGGATTTAGGGCTTGGTTTTTGGGGTTTAGGGTTAGGGGTTTAGGTTTTAGGGTTTAGAGGTTAGGGTTCGGGGTGTATGGAATAGGTTTTATAATTTAGGGTTTATTATGTAAGGTTTGGGGTTTACATATTATAATTTAGGGTTTTATATTTGGTGTGAATTTTTATTGTTTAGGGTTTAGGGTTTAGGATTTTATTGATTGGGACTTAGAGTTTAAGGTTTAGGATTTATGTTTTGAGGTTTAGAATTTAGGGTTTAGTGTTTATTTTTAGTGTTCATGGTTTAGGTTTCATTTTTTGGGTTTGTAATGATGGATTTAGGGTTTAAAATTCATAGTTTATTGTTTGGGTTTGATTGTTTGGATTCTAGCATTTAAATTTCAAGGTTTAAGGTTTATGGATTTAGGACTTAGAGTTTATGGTTTTGGGTTTGAGGTTTTTTAATTTTGATTTTAAGTTTTAGAGTTAAACTTTTAAGGTTTAAGCTTTAGTGCTTAGGTTTTTAGGATTAGGGTTAAGGGTTAAGATTTTAGGGGTCAAGGTTTAGGGTTTGTGGTTTAATGTTTAGGGTTAAGGTTCATGATTTTGTATTTTGTGTTTAAGGTTTAATGTTTAATATTAATGGTATAGGGTTAAGTATTTATGGTTTAGTGTTTAGGATTTAGGATTTTAGGTTTATGGTTTGGGTTTTAGGGTTAAGGGCTTATGGTTTAGGTTTTAGGGTCTAGGGTATAAAGTCTATGGTTTAAGGTTTTAAGGTTATATGTTTAGGGTCTAGTGTTTAGGGTTTATGGATTATTATTTTAGATTTAGGGATAATGTATTAGGTTTAATGGTTCAAGGTTTAGGTCTTAGGGTTTAGGGTTTAGGGTTTAGGTATATAATTTAGTATTCATGGTTCAGGGTTTATAGCTTAGGGTTTGGGGTCTAGGGTTTAGGGTTTAATATTCAAGATTTAAGGTTTAATGTTTAGGGTTTGGGGTTTTGTATTTGGGGTTAATGATTTATGTGGAAATGGAATGTACTAGGGTGATTATCTACATTGATGTCTGGTATGAGTGACCATATCACGACTATAAGAAGATGTCATGTATGAGTGATGACATACCTACATGTAGTACTATGTATGTGAAATATGTAATGCACGAATGATTTTATCAATACTATATATATGTTATAGGTTTAATTCTACATGATAGTCATTTATTCATATTGATAGACCCATTGATTAAAAAACCCATAAATTATTTAAGAATTTGACCTAAAACTACCTTCAAGCCTTTTACATGAATTTCCCTAATCACTTTTTTCTCTATATAGGTGACAATTCCCTCTCTTATTTCAAGATATGGCACAACCAATGCTCCCTCTCCTTTTTCTATATATGTGATAATTCCTTCTCTCTTAATTTTCAAGTAGCCCTTGATAATGATACCTCTCCTTTATCTCTTGATCCACCAATGCCCTATTTAACAATTTTCAAGCATGATAATTCCCACACTCCTTTCAAGATATGGCTTGGGTATTCAATCAAGTATCATTTATTCAAGCTATGGATTAGGTAAGATAGATACGATGCAGATTAGATATGGGTATTCAAGATCAAAATATGGCTCAGTTATTCAATCAGGTAGGGAATACTGAATTAGGTGGGGCATACTCAAGTAGGTAGGGAAATAAATATAGGTAGGTAAGAGATACTCAATTCAAAAAATTAGGTATGGAATACTCAAGTATAAAAAGTTAAGTATCACATAGTTAATATCAATATATGGCTTAGTTATTTAGGTAGGGAATACTCTTGATCAAGATATGGCTCAAGTATTCAATTAGGTATGGCATGCACTCAAGTAGGTAAGGTATTTAGGGAAGGTAAAGTATTCAAGGCATAATAAAGTATTTAAACTAGGTAGGGAATACTTAATTACAATAAGTTAGGTATGGAGTAGTCAATATGAAGATTATGCCTCAGGTATTTAGGTAGGGCATACTCATTAAGCTCAAGATATGGCTCAAATATTCAATCAGGTAAGGCATACTCAAGTAGCTAATTTAGTTAGGGCATACTCAAATAGGTAAATTATGCATGTAATCCTCAATGGTATATATCTATTACATATGTAATATGAATCAAAAATTCATTTATCATTCTATCCTCTAGTTCTAAAATTCTAAAAATTAAGTATTGACTAGAATGAATTTTGAAAAACTAACATCTAAATGGTAACTCCTACAGCTCTGTAATCAATTTTAGAAGATATAGAGTGGCCCTAATTTTTTATATTTAGTAAAATTATAAAAATATAAAATTTACTATAAAATAAAATGTAAAGGTGTATGCCCTTTAGGCTCAAGACCAACCCAAATAATATTTGCCATGGTTTTTTTTTAAAAGGGCATACACCCTTTATTAAAACAATATGTTTTTCATTTTGTTGCCTTTTTTGTCCCCAAAATTTTTGTATTTGTCCCCTTCTTGTAATTTATACTCTAAAAATTAAAAATTTATGGTTCCACTACTAACCTTATACAAGATTTAAACTAACCCTCTATAGGAAGATAGATCTTCAATTGATCTGACTGACAAACTAGTGATATTTATTCCTTATTAAACACTCTAGTTCTTCAACATGATCAATAGAAAAATTATCAATATTTTTAAACCCTTTATTTATAATATCTTTTTGATCTTTTATAAATCATCCATTCAGACATTTTCTCTTCAATGCCCTGATTGTTGGCATCCACAACACTGGATGTTGATATTTTCATAGTCTAGTTGTATCCATTTTCCATCACTTGTGTGAAGGGTTATACATTGTATGGCTTGAGTGATCACATTCAAAAAATATATATATATATATATATTTTTTCATGTTCTTTTTATGTTCAAGTTCTTTTTGTTATGCTCGTCCATGTATAGGGACTTGCCAATGGTATTCTCAATATTATTGAATATTTTCTCTACCCAAAACTCAATAGTGAGAGCATAGAGATTGACCCAAATAGAGATGATATATGTGTTTTATATTTGGGGGTATAAACCTTTTGACTAGGGTTTAATAAAAATTTCCCATTTGTCTCAAGAACGAATCACATTCCACAACATAGTTCATATCCTCAAGATAAGAAAACATAACAACAAAGAATTTTTAGAAGGAAATATTTTTGGAAATATTTTTTTTTGTCCAAAGGAACTTGACTTTTTTTTTTTACCTTTTCCATGCTTGGTATTCTTCCTTTAATGATTTAGATGATTGCACTACCCTCAAAATCATTCATATATAATTCATAGTCAGCATATGAGATAAATAATTTTGTTTTAGGATCATCAGACTCTACCACAATTGTTATAAATTTTGTCTTCAACTTTTCCCTCATTTCTCTTATTTTTCCCATCACTATTTTTTCACCAATCCATAGTTTAGGGATAATTAAATTTTCACTCTTAGACAACCTTTTCTCATTTTCATCAGTGTTTCATCACCTATTGTTCTTCCCCTACCAAACCTAGTTGGTTGATCCTATGAAAAACACTCTTTCATTACCATTCTAATACTCATATCTATCCAATCCACCATAAACCACTCTTTTTTTTCCATTCTATTACCCATAGGTGGCCAATCCACTATTTGATGTTATTTGACTGCCAATCCACTAGTTAGATTTAACTAAAAATTTGCATTAGTTTTCCTTTCAATCTCTATTTTAAAATTTCCTCTCCCTCTCAATCTCCATTTCTACTAACTACACTATAAACCCTATCCATAACGTCTTTCTTAGTTATATAAGAAAATAGAGAGCTAATGATTAAGTTAATTCACTATGGAAGAGAGTTATTAGTATTATAGTAATTTAGGCTAGATCCTTTTAATATAAAGAGCTAGCCATGCTACTTATGGTAAATCTATTTAATATTTTCATTTAAAAGTTTCATTGATTTATATTATTGCATGGATCATGGATGTATGTATTATGGTAGTTAACACAATTTTATACCCTATCTAGATAATTTAATATGGTATCAAAGCTATAAAATCTTCACCTTGTTCAACATACAGGTTTAATTTTCAAATATTTAATTTTAATTTTATTTTCAATCCTGAATTTTAGTGGCCTACTGTAAAAGCCTAAGCTTATGCACTCACCTCACCCTTAGGGGATCTTGGTTGATCAAAAATTGGTGAACATAGTGGGGTACTAGGGAATTAAAAAAAAACAAAGTTGTTTGTTTGATCTAAAAAATTATTAGATGGTATATATTTGCCTCTAAAACAAATAATCTTTGGGTATGTACACAAAGTTAGGGAATAATTCTTTGGACATTTCCCCAAATGTATATGCATTATGACCTTAACATGTATGCATTATTTGAATTTAGGCTTAGGATTCTTAATCCATAACACCTATGCATTATGTCTCCATAATGCATACACATTATGTATGCATAACATGTTATGTAAACCACAAAAAAGGTCCACCCATGACCAAACTTTTTTTATTCTCATTTTCTTATTTTCTCTTCACTTATGTTTGGTATATCTTGATTCTGCTCCACTTGAATGAGGCTAAAAACATGCTTGTATCACTTGATACCTTGTCAAATCATTAATGTCACTGTAGAGGGGAGGTAAGTAATCAGAAACTAAACCTATTAACCCTAAATTTCAACATTTTTTATTTGCATTATTTTATTGTTAAATATTATTATTTTTTAATATCTCATTCCATTGTAAGATACCAACATGCTAACCATCCTCCTAAACCTCTACCTAACCCTCATAACACTCTACCTAACCTCTTAACCCTCATACAATTCCACAAGATCCCTCAAGAATTCAAGAGGATATAGCTACACACATAACAAAAAAATATATAAATTGAATAAATAATTAGGAGAATGAGGGACCCCACATCAACCAACACCTGTCGCACCTATTTAGCCAATACCTTAGAGTCTATATTAGGTCAAGTTGACTCAATAATGAGTCAAATTAATAAATAGGCATTATATAAGGATATATGTAAGGATTACTATGCTAAAAATTTATCATCACATGATGTGAATGACAAATAAATATAAAAAGATAAAAAAATCTACCTTATTCATCGACCCAACAATCAATGCACCTTTTTCAATAACCACTAAATACTTCCCAATCCACTAATGCCAACATAATTTGATTATAAATAATTTTTAAGACCAACGGTGGATGGTGTTTTATTACCCACCATTTAACAACCACAATGTCACATTGTATTTTTTAAGGAAACTCTATTACATGTTTGTCCTCAATGAGATTCATAAATATTTTGACTATGGTTAGTTTTATGGACAAGGAAAAGGCTTTATGCATGATCGAATGGATGCACATTGTGCCCCTAATCAACTTTCAAGGATCCCTACCCAAAAGTCACTTTGTCTCCAGATCCCCTTTACAGTGAAGTCATAGAGATTGACACTTTGCATAAACATAGGGGTTTACTAATACACTCATTTAGCATATGAGTAGGCTTTCTAAGATTGATTCTAGAGATACTCCACCTAGTGTGTGTACTCAACCTCACTATTTTAGATGTTGTGGTGTTATATGTATTGGACCTTTAGATGATGATGGTGTTGATTTTGAGGGATTATATGATATACTCATGAGTGATGAGTTTTTGGCATATATATTTAGTGTGCACACATCTGTCACTCTAAAAATGTAGGTATCTTTCATATAAATGTCATATTAAATTTAATTTATATTTGTATTTAAAATCTAACAATTAATTTACACATAATTTGAATAATATATATGTAATTTTTAGATTGTAGGAGGAGATGGTGCCTACATCTTCATTTATAAATCCATCTTGTGGACCATCCATTTCTTTAGCTATCAATTTTACTAGGCCATCATTTACATATACAAAGGTAAAATATTGAGTTAGTATTATACTCTAAGTACATGTTTTTATTTATATAGATATATGCTCTTGACTAACAATCATACATGTTCAAATTAAAATTTGAATGATAGTGATGTTAATACAATTATATATGTGAAATGCATTGAAAGATATAGAGAGAAAATTTGTAACCTAATAATGATAAACCTTATAGATAATCTCCTTCAATGTCTAATGATGTCTTTCTCATATTTTTTCAAAATATATTCTTCCTCCTATTTATTCTAATTGTATTGTTGGTATTCCTTCACCTTTTTTAACTTATTTTAATGCTTCACATCTTGCTTGATTATCATCTATTCTTCATAGTGTTTCTTAAGTACTCAATGTTTTCATTGCTACCTATAGTACCACTACTTGTATACCAAAGCCTCAATTTTGTTCCCTTGTGTGAATCATGCATGTTATACATTAACTTAACTCCTATAGAAAAATAAGAGAGGTTGTTTATCCAGTTGATGATGACAATAGACACTCCTTCATCTCTACAAGTAGATATAGACACAGGTATTACTGCTAGAATGTCATATGCATGGGCACCCACTAAGGTCATGTTAACTTGTAATTTTGAATTAAAAAAATATATTTGTTTTACTAATTTTACTACATACTTGGCTAAATATAACTCATGAATTTATTGTGTATGTAAGGTTTTTGTATGACATCTAATAGTCTTGGCATTCATATTATTAGTAGGGAGCATTCTCATGTTTTTTTCCCATTTCACATGTTTTTTTGTACACCTTGACCTATCATTGACCCTGTTGAGTGTTAGGTGAAGACTGAGCATGACCATGAGATTGCAGTAAGTGCATGTTGAATTTATTTTTATATTCTAGTTTAAAATTAATTTTTGAACTTAGTTGCATTTATAGTATTAAAATTTTATAGTAATATTTGTACTAGAATAGGTCCATCTACAGGTGAGCTATGACCATATAAGGACCCACAATCAAACCTTGGAAGAATCCAAGGTATTTGAGGGATCTCTATCTATGAGAAAGGCATCTTAGTGAAAGTCTTCTTTGAAGAAGGCAAAGAGAGGGAGACTATTTGATGAGTAGGATGTCTTTTATGATTTACTTATTTGTATGACTATATGGTAATGTACATGTTTTTGGCATTATATGCATATAAGAGATTCACCCGACATTATATTAGTTTTTAGATGATGTAATTTTTCATACACCTATATCACAATGTATGTGTTATTGCTATTGTATACCTATATGGAATTCATCCAATATTATATTATGTTCTTATTTTGTATGCCTTTATCGCTTTTATGGATGTGTGTGTGTGTGTGTGTGTGTGTGTGTGTGTGTGTGTGTGTGTGTGTGTGTGTGTGTGTGTGTGTGTGTGTGTGTGTGTGTGTGTGTTCACATTTTATGGTGATAATCTTTCCCATATGATTTGTCTCATGTTGTTATTGAAAAACTAAATTTGATGGTTGTATGACCATATTTAGATATAATCATCTTCAATATTTCTTTTGTGTAATTTATTAATACTAACCTAAAATATTTCAATATGTGTTGTAATTAAAACTATATGGAATAAAAGAGCATAATTTTTTCAAAGATAAAGTCATATATTATTGTGAAGTACCTCTCATGATTGGGCTACACCATTTATCACTATTCTAATGTCGATACTCTTGTTACACCTGTTTAATATCATTTGGGACTTGATACTCACATTTTGTAAATTCATTGAATTTATGGACATACCGAATTTCTAATATAAGTACTTGATTGAAAAAAATAATGAAATACTCATCTCTTACATTCCTTCTTTAGATTCCCTTATACATTTTACTTGTGCATGTTTGATGAAATGGTTATGTTCTACCTCCTCCTTTGGGATGTTCTCTCTTTTTAGATGTTTAGCATTCTTGTTTAGAGAATATTTTTTGTCCCTTTGAATTAGTGAAATATTTTAATTCTCGTGTCTCTTTAATCCTTGGAATATTTTGGTGGCTATAGATCATTTTTAATTCTCCCTCTCTACTACACTCAGCTTGGCCATTTCATGTTTTTTTGACACTTGAGATAACTATTTATTCACCATTTGATAAATATCCATGCTCATCTTCTCTTGGTTGCATTTCAAGTTAAAAATCTTGATCCTTTGCATCAAATCTAAACATGTCATTTTTATTCAAAATCACCTCAATGACTGCATTTGATGGTTTATTATCATGCACTGCATTTGGCTTCTTTCTATTACCTCTAGTAAAGGTTACTATTTTCATGGCAAGTTCCTTATATGAAGATTAAAACAATGGGTTAAAATACCCTTAGGAATTTTCATATCATAAAAACCAATATAATTTGGGTTATTATCATTGAGTACTTGGAATAAAATAATAAGACAAAGGATTATCTTTCATTACATGATTCAAAAAATTATGAAAAATATTTTAAATATATTAAAATTGTGCCCCCACAAAAACAAATACATACATATACCTAATATATAAAAATCATATGTATGTACACATACATGCACACTTTATACATTTATTAAGTTAGAGTTGTGACCCTTCAATATGAAACTAGAGAACAATTATAATCATATATAACATATAAACTAGTGTAGTTACAATATAATTTTAGGGCATTAAAAAAAACTTAGCTTTGTTATATATATATATATATATATAAACCTAGATTAATGTAACCATTAGATGGTGTGGTTGAGGCATGTCATGTATATGCTTATACTTACTAGATTCATGGGCACTTGCAACAACCGTGTCTAACTATGCCTCTACCTCATAGGAAATGTTATCACTTTCAACATCATTGAAGTTTAATTCATTTAAAATACATAAAAAATCACTCCATAGCATGTCTATGGAACATTTAGGATCAATCTATGGCACAAGTTGTAGTGATGGGTCTTGAAATGTAACTTTTTTCCAGTGAAGAGACAAGTATTTGTCCTCCAATTGGAATTTCCACCTCCAAGACCTCTAGTTTAAAATTCATCACTTTAAGCATGTATATATAGGAAAATTACACATGTTCCCATGAAAAAAATGTCTAAATCCACCTGGATGCATGTTTTCACTACTATTCAAGAGCATGGAAACACTAATAATAAATATTGTCAAAGTTGAAGCTGCAATTGGAAAACTCCACTTTCGATGCTTTGTGGCTTGAAACTAGAAATTTCAACTCATTTGGGATGGTATATAATTTCTAATACAATTTTATTTTCCTCCCATCACACCTAGTTGAGATACCCACCACCTATTCTAGCCTTAAGATCACCCTTCCCATCACAAGAAAAATGTAATTTTTTAGTCTAACTTCAGGCATGCATAAAATGGAAATCATAAGTCATTGTCATGAATCAAAAGAACCATATTATTCATGACAAATCCATATAATTTTGACTTATATCACATATATGTAACCTTCCATATCAATCTATGGCATAAGTTGTAGTGATAGGTCCTAAAATGTAATTTTTTTGTAGTTAAGAGACAAGTGCTTGTCCTCCAATTGGCATTTCTACCTCTGGGACCTCTAAGTGAAAATCCATCACTTTAAGAACATCTAAATATTCAAATTACATGTGCTCCCATGAGAATTTCATACAAATTAATCTGGATACATTTTTTCATTATTATTTAGGAGCGTGGAAACATTAACAACAAATGTTATCAAAGTTAAAGTTGTAGTTGGAGAACTCTACTTCATGGCTCAAAACTAGCACTACCAACATGTCTAGATTGGTTCATAACATCCAATACCACATTATTTTCCTCATATTATGATTTTTTAAGAAACCCACCACCCATTCCAACCTCAAGAACACCCTTCCTAGTATGATAAAAATGTAGTTTTTTAACCTGACTTCAATCATGTGTAAATCAAAAATTGTATTTCATTGGCATGAACTAAAAGAACTTTCATATGCATGTCAAATCCCTCTATTTTCACCCCAAAACACCTCAATTTAATCTTCATGACCAATATTTGGCACAAGTTGTAATGACAAGTCCTGATTACTTATATTAAGCTTCTCTTAGCTTTAAAATTATGCAGTTCTTTACTAACAGTACCAACCATGTGAAGGTGAAAGCTTATTTGTCACCACTAACCTAAAAAAAAATATGTAATTAAAACTTAAATTTATATTTAATACCTAAAAAATCAATAAAATTTGTTAAAATCAAATACATTTATATTTGACAAGTCAACATACCTTGGAATTTCAATCCAACAAACCACTAGGATCTGCTCTAATCTTGATAGTAGTAAGAATAACTTCATGGTCTGACTCATTATCTTTCCATAGATTCTTTTTTAATAAAATCTCATGATATTTGAGTAATTTAATATTTATTTCAAGACCAAATTTAAATAGTGTAGTATCATCTTATATTTTTCAAAGTCTTCAAACAACCATACATCTGAATTTTTTATAGGATATTGTCAAAGCCAGGTTTTAGTGATAACTACAAACCCAATGGGATAGTCAATGTTTTCTCCATCTATGATTGGAGAAGTCAATTTTTTATTGTCCTCTTCACTCTGACATAAGTATTAAATTTTTCCCTCTTCATTATCCTCATCAATAATAACTGCAAAAACATGCCCTCTATCATAAAAACATTTTTTATAGGGAAAATTTTAGAGGCTATTTATAACCAAAAGTCTATAAGTAGGTTTTTTCAATTTTTAAAATGGTTAATTTTTCAAAAATATACATCATTAAAATAGCCTTAATTCTATACAATTTATTATACAAGGGTTTCGAATCACCTTATAGATTATACTCGATCCTATTTTGAGACATATATTCATTAGAGTTGATATGCATGTATGGGTTTGATTCACTAGAAAATTATATGAGACATGTATAGATTAGTCTAGAATCACCATGTGTATGTATGTATGTATGTATGTATGTATGTATGTATGTATGTGTGTGTATGTATGTGTGTGTGTGTATATGTATATACATGATAAGGACCACCTAGGACAAAGTAAACTTAAGATAATAATTATATTTTTCTTGGCATGATTTGTTAATTGAAATAAATAAAAATTTGAAAGGCCAATTATGGATATGGTTAAGACATTTTGGTAAACATTATATATAGTTTATAATTTTAAAACTATAAAAATGTTTTGAATTTTTTTATCACCATTTATAAAACTGAGTAAAACAAACATGTTCTTCCTTATATGTGGTTTTAATAACTAAAAAACTCATTTTCAAACCTGAAGTTTACTTTATTTCTAACATTGAATGCAGTGCAAGTGCAATTAAAACTAAGGGGATTGAGGTTTAGATCTTGCCATATTTTTTAGTGAATTGGCACTGACATATTGAGGGGCCAAGGGAAACATTTAATGTCAGTCCAACAGGTCACCCATGGGATTAATGTAAGTTGTTCAAATACATATGTGATGGTTTACTGATTTTTCTTTTCATTTAGGCAAGTTATTGGTGAATGTGAAACCTTGGTATTTTAAATATTGGGACAAGAGGTTGGAAAATAAAGTGTATAAATTTTTTGATTTGGTTTCCTTGTGATTGAAACTACATAATATGGATTTGTGTTTCTTTTGTTATAAATATTGAGAGCAGTTATTTGCATGTACAATCATCTATCTTGAAATGAATAAATATAATGATAAGTTCCTTGAAAAGCATTTCTTTAAATATATTTGCTAATGGTTTCTCAATTTTTCTAGTCAATGATACAAGCTATTGGTGGAACTGAATCTCTAGTAGTCAAAATATTGGGATGAGAGGTTGGAAATGAAGGTTCATATAACATCTAAGTTGGTTTCCTTGTGATTTCTAATGCAAGGTATGGATTTGTGTTTCATTTATTCTAAAGACTAAGAGTAGTTGTTTACATGTATAGTTGTATGTCTTGAAATGAATAAATATAGTGATAAGTTTTTTGAAAATCATTTATTTAAATATATTTGTTGATGGTTTCTCAATTTTTATAGTCATTGATGCAAGCTATTGGTAGAAGAGAATCTTTGGTAGTCAAAATATTGGGATGAGGTGGAAATAATTTCTAATTTGGTTTCCTTTTGATTGCAACTACAAGGTATAGATTTGTGTTTCTTTTAATCTAAAGACTGAGAGCAGTTGTTTGTATGCACAATCATCTATCTTGAAATGAATAAATATAATGCTAATTTCTTAACCATATCCATAATCAATAATGATAAGATCTACTAAAATATCTTAAGCATATCCATAATCAATAATTGCCTTTCAAATATTTTTTATCTCAATTAAAAAACCATGACAACCAAAATATAGTTATTACCTTAAGATTATTGTGTCTTAAGTCACAATTGATCCTTAACACATTTATAAAACCGAGTAAAAAAATATGCTATTCCTTCTATATGGTTTTAATGACTAAAAAACTTAATAATTAATAATTTTCAAACCTAATGTTTATTTTATTATTAGCATTGAATGTGGTGCAAGCTACAGGTATCGAGGTTTAGATTTTTCCCCATTTTTAGTGAATTGGCACTAACATAATGAGGGGACCTAAGTTGAAATTTAATGTTGGTCCAACACATCATCCATGGGATTATTGGAAGTTGTTTGAATACATATGTGATGGTTTTCTTATTTTTTCTATTCATTTATGCAAGCTATTGGTGGAAGTGAAGATATTGGTCCAATATAGATACTTATAGTTCTTTACACTATAGATACCTCAAATAATTTTAGTATAAAATAATAAATAAACACCACAATATACTCATACATATCTATAATAGAGTTTACAATTATTTTTATATACATGTTCTCTTAATCAAAAACAAACCAAAATACACAAATTACCTCTTAATCATTTATATACTCTACATTATCTTCAACAAGCTTTCTCAAAACCGTGATAAAATAAATATCAAAATTGATCACAAAATCTGCTATCCTTCCTCGATCAACCTCGAATTTCAGATGCCAAAATTTTAAATTTCAACGTGCTAATTTTCTTCATTTTGTTCTTGATAATTGTTATTTGCATTCTCTTCAAAAGTTGTTGGACTCAGATCTAGTATTTCAAAACTATAGTGTGTTTGAAGAATTATTAGTCAATCATCTTCTTTCAGATGTTGACTACCAAATTGCCAGAGCTCTATCAAATGGAAAATCAAGGAAGTATCCAATTTTTATCTAGTTGTATAGAACCTCAATAAAATCTCTAATTTTTATCAAGCTTGTTTCTTAAATTTGATTTTAAAAATGACAATGCCCTAAATATTCTCTCATCTTTCACTAATCCCAAAATCATTGTTTGCATAAATTATCAAGATTAAAATATTATGATATACCATCACATAGTATTTCACTCAAACTTAAGGTAGTTCATAGTCTAGTGATCAAGCCATCTTTGAAAGCATGGTCCAAAAATTATTGTGGCAAATCAACTAGACAACTCCCTTAGCTTTGGAACATATAAAATGCCTCTAGTTTGTTTACCATTCAATTCTACACTCTTGCAAAAGTGTTGGGCCAAGGTTTTGATTTTATTTTAAAAATATGATGAGATAACATTTTTCTAATATTGAGGGTACAGTCCATCCATATATTCTAGTAGTTATTCTTGATGAAAATGATATCTAATATTTGAAGAGAAACATTTTACAATTTCCTTCAAGGTGTAAATTTGGAGGGTACAACTTCAAGAAATTGATCCCTTGTAACAAAAACTTCTTTGAGTCTATTAGATCGACGAACTATGTCAAAAGTGTGAGTTATGGTTTGTACTCAATTTATACTAAGTATTGCACATGAACTTATCATATCTATTTCACAAAAATATTCCTAGAGCCTCATGATCATATTGTATTTTGTTTTTAAATGTTTAAGGTAATAATTATATTCTGGTTGGCATGGTTTGTTAATTAAAGTTAAAAAATTATTGAAATGCCAACATGGATGTGGTTAAGACATTTTGGTAGACTTTATTATATAGTTTATAATTTTAAAACTATGAAAATATTTGGAATATTTTATTTAGTTATATCATCCTCATTTTTCATAGTTGTCTTGCCATATGGCCCCATAGTTGGTTTTTACTCTATACTCTAATTTTTTGTCATTATTTTTGCTATACTTATTATTATATTATCTAGTTGGTATTTATCACAAACTTATTTTAAATAAGAAATTGATTTTCTCTAATAAATAATGGCATGCAAGATATTTCTTTTAAATAATGTACAAATAACAAATTAAATAAATGCAATAGAGCCTCATGATCATACTGTCTTTTATTTTTAAACGTTTAAGGTAATAATTAATTATAGTTGGCATGGTTTGTTAATTGAAATAAATAAATATTTTAAAGGCCAATGTGGATGTGGTTAAGACATTTTTGGTATACCTTATTATATAGTTTATAATTTTAAACTATGAAATGTTTTGAATATGTTTTTCAGTTATGTTATCCTCGCTTTTCATAGTTGTCTTGCCCTTGGCCCTAAAATTGGTTTATACTCTATACCATGTTTTTTTGTCATAATTTTCATTATACTCAATTTATTATATTATATGGTTGGTCTTTTGAGAGACTTAAAGAGGTTTGTAAACAATTTATACTTAGTCATATGGCCATTAAATTTAACACTAAAAAAGGAAAATTTTAATCTTTAAAAAAAATGACAAATTTAATCATTAAAAAGAAGGAACTATAAATAAGATCTCAACTTTAGACTTATCATCCTCTAACCTCTTTCTCCATTGGTTTTTTAATTAACACAAATTACCTCCTATAAAATAAATCTACATAAGTGTTTCAAATTGCATAAGACCCTAGAACTATGAAACCCTAAAACCTAAATTCATATAAATTAATATCTATTAAATTTTTATTCTTTTATATTCATGGGAATTGAAAAGTGAAAAATACTTGAAAGAGGAGGCCAAGGAGGAGTCTAAGTAGCCAAAAATTAAATGCAATCCAAGTAAGAAATGCAATCCCTATATCTCATTAGAATCGTGAAGTGAGCAAAAATTGCAAAAGGAGGCCAAGGAGGAGTCAAGTATCCAACAATGAAGTACAATCCAAGTAAGAAATACAAACCCTAAATGTCATGGGAATCATGAAGCAAGTAATAATTGCAAGAAGAAACCAAGGACGAGTCTAAGTAGACAACAATGAAGTACAATCCAAGTAATAAATATAAGTCATACATGTATACAAATGTTTTCACACTTTGAATGAATTATGTATATCTTTTAAGGGATTTGAATTATTTCCATGTTATTTTTTTCATCAGATCTTTGCTCACAGTGTGAAAACCCTTTTTATCTTATATCAAAATCCTTAATATTAGACACAATTTGGTTATCACATGGGATTTTTTTTTTAGTAATGAGATTATCAAGATATTTTCATTTGTTTAGGATTATTTGCTTAGTAACAAGATCATCAATACCTCAAAAATCTTGTGAATGTGTGTTTGGGAATTGATATGGTGATGATTTTTTCAGAGCCACACACACCTATTTAGGGTTTAAGTTTGAGATAGGTCTATATCAATTATTATTTGTGATATCTCTCATATCTTCCTTGATTTGATTTATTTATTTAAGTGTTTGAAATGGTTGGATTGTCCCCAATTTTTCAAGGTAAAGCAAAATAGTCATTCTCAAAAACATAGGGTATCCATTGATCATAATTATTATTACACCTCAAGCATATTTTCCCCATGATTGTGTTTGGGTAAAATGATTTAACTTGGATTTTTTTTAATAATTTCTTGATTTTAATATGACATTTGATTCACCATCTATTTATAAGTATTTGAAAGAGAGAATAGGAATCGCTAGTCAATTTATACTAGCATGGCAATTTTGCCAAAGATTCTCCAATGAAATTATACCTAAACTTTACAATGTGATTAGTCATCACTAATATATAAATGTTAATCCCTTAATATTTTTTGATCTTACTTTGTACTATCAAGTGCATGTATGAATTCTATATGCACAAATATGGAAACTTGTATTGAGTTGTAATATTGTGATTGAATTTTTATTTATGGTTTGAATGTGTAATTCTCATCAAAGTTGACTACTAAAATAATTGAACCAAGTTGGAATGTGTCCTTTCTTATCTTGAAATGTTCATCCAACCATCTAGTGTTGTGTGTGTGCATTGCATACTCAGAAACAATTTTTGCCTTGAATTTGACCATAAATCTTAAAATAGGTATATGTTTTGTAACAATCTCACACCTTTTAGATTGTTTTCCATATTTTAATTTAGAAGTCACATATTTATATTTTATAAAACTAACTACTTTCTATCCAATATCACTTGTACTCTCCTCATTAATACAATTTTTAAATTTTGGCAATCCACCACAAATGCTATAATTTCTATATAAACATGCTTTGTTATAAAAGAATTGTCCATCTGGGTTTTCACAAAAAATGGTTGGAATAAATTCCATGGCATATTTTGTTATAAATTCTCTACCACATACCGTAAAAATGTTTTCAATATGCAAATAATAATGTATATGGATAAAAATGTCATAGTGCATTAAAAATTCAACATGTTGCCTACAACCTCAAGTGGTGCATGTATGCTATATTTTTACATAAAATAGTTTGGCCATCTCAAAATATATTTGAGTAATATAAATTAGTAGATATTTTTCCAAAAACTTGGAGTAAACTTATAGTTGATTCATATACAATAAATATTTTGGATGTGGTTCCTAGTTATGAGAACCAACTCTTATTTTCACTACATCTCTTGTATTGGTTGAAATGCTTGTATTGTCTTTCAAAAATTGTGCAAGTAAATATTTGAGAGCATTGGTTATAGCCTTGTCCATTATTAGAAGTCTACTAGAGAATTGTCAAATCTCAGTGAAATTAGCGTCATTAAGTCTTTGGCATATTCTCATTGCTTTTATTAATATTTTTATATTTATGTCTAGTGCTCGAATAGATTTTGAAATCAATTATTTTCCCCTATTTGACCACTTACTGTACAATGTGTAATTATATATTGGGCAGCATTAAAATCTTTGTTTCATGATTTCAAACCTAAAATATGATATGTTTCATGTAGATTTTTAAAAAATTCATTATTTTCATCATCCATGTTAGATGTTCTTAGTTTAAGGGTGTACATTATAGGTCTCATCTTAATCAATTTTATCAACGAAACAAACACTTGACAATTTTTACTATAAAAATGTAATTTATCAAATAAATTATCTAAATTTTTTTTAGGTAGTCTTCTTAAATGGTAGTCAGACATTTTTTTTATGCACTAGTTTCAAAATGTTTTCATCAACTTTAATTAATTACTTGCCTTTTCTACACACAAACCTTGAAGGTGTTATTCATGGTGGAACTTGTTGAGAGGGTGTTTCAAAATCATTATGTTCATTACTAGTTTCTTCATTGTTTAATTATGGGATGTCATTTTCTTCATTGTTACTTTCATCATTATGTATTTCCATGAAATTATCTTCATTGATTGGGGGTAAATCATCATGCATAGATTCATCATCAACAAAATCAAAAACTTTATACTTTGAATGTGGATTTCTAACATAATTTAGACTTATAAGTAAATATTTGTCATCATTATTCAATTTATTATTGTTAATTTTACCATTATATACAACATTTGATTCATTAGGGATAGTGTTTGTACCTTGTATTGATTGAAATGCTTGCATTCACACTTTTTTTTCTCTCAACTCTTCTAATTTCCTCGGTGTTTTTTGCTTTAACTTCTTCCTCTTCTTTGAACAAGCTTGATCACCCATGACTAGAAAAATAAAAATTTGAAATTCCTTTTGGTGGTGGGGACCCAAAAAAAAAATTGATTCATTTTAATGGTGGGGGACCCAAAGAAGAATTTGGTTCCTCTTGTCTTCACCATGAAAAACATAGAATGATGCAGAGAATGTTTATGGGGTTAGAATTCTCAAAACACCCTAAAAAATAAATGCAGGAAAATGACTTTTTGTTAATTGAGACAATAATGCATATGTATTATAATATAACACATATGTCTTATTTCTACTATGTTTATTTTCAGTAATGCATACATGTTATTTATAGTTTCCCTATGTGATCATATATCATATTGTTATGATATATGATTATACTACATGATGTAAACCTATGTTATATTATTATTTTATGGTTAATTTACCTATGTGTTGCATCCTATATAATCGATTGAGCCATAATTTAGGTTCATGGGCCTCAATTTGGCCCAAATCACATGTTTTATTTCACTAATTAACTAATTGGACTAACTCATGACAAATTTAGGCCTAAATCACATCTTTATTTGCACCAAAAGACTAATTAGATCAATCCATGACTAATTTAGCTCTAAATCACCTCCTACTCTTGTCTAGTTAGGTTGAAGGGGCTTGAATTAGACCTAATTTATTTTTTAAATGAATTAGTGGACTTTCTACTTTATTTTTTTATGATATTAGGGTTAATTGACCCCTAAATTACTTCCATATATTCAATATTAGGTTCAATAAGTTCAATTCCATCAAACTTGCATCAATCATTATAAAAATGGATTAATTAGGTAAATGTGTCAAGAAACAAGAGGTAATTTAGCCCCTAAAATCACATCATAGGCTTGCAATTGGGTTCAATGGGTTTAGATTGGCAGTAATTACCTTCATGTTTTCATTTGTAATAAAATTAGGATTGATTTAGCCATATGTTACATCATATATAATCAATTTACCCATAAATTAGGTTCACATGGCTTAATTTTACCCAAATCATGTCACTAATTGCACCAATTAACAAATTGGATCAATTCATGATATAATTGAACCTAATTTATCCCTAAATCATGTATTTCTCTTGTAGTTAGGTTGAAGGAGCACAAATTATCCCTAATTTCCTTTGTGATTGAATTTGTGGACTATTTGATTTATTTTGTTATGATAGTAGGGTTGATTGACCCCTAAAATTACACTAAATGTATAGGTAAGAGTACCACCTACCATGGTTACATTTTTCCTTACATTATCATAGACCCTTCCAAGTACACCTAAGTTATAAGCAAGTATATGATATGCATGGGATTATTCCTTACCATACCCATGCACTATTAGCTTTTGATCATTTATGTGCCCTTCAACTTCTAAAACATGGTTTTGACTAAATAGTCTCCCACATCCCATATACATCCTCTTTATTATTCTTGGTCATTTATAACATGTGAGCCCATTCCTCACCATATCCCAATCACTATTATGCATTAGTTATTCATGTGCGATTCACCTTCCCAATTAGGTTTTTGACTTTTGTCCCATTTACAACATCTTTATTCCTCCTGGTCATTAATCACTTCAATCTATTCATCACCATACCTTAGGTACTATTAGTCATTATTCATCCATTTTTACTTCACCTTCACAAATTAGGCTTTGAATTTAGTCTCCTCCCTCCCATCTACATCCTCTTTATTCCTTTATCACTTTGTACTTGCTTATACCTATCCTACTCATAATCAGAAAACCTTAGTCCAATTTATAAGGACAACCTTAAAACTAGATTTATTATTAATGTAGACACAATTTTTTTTATACTGGCTATATATTCATTATTAAATTGTATTATTCTAGGGTAATAGTATGTTTGTTGATTAATGGTCTAGATTAGGCTCTTATTAGAGCATTTTCTATCTATGTTTTCATTGTCTCATGTCATTTTACCCTTAATTGCCTCTCTCTTTCCTCTCTCCTTCCCTCATGTTTCCTTGTATTTATGATATTTTTCTCTAAAAATATACATTGTGTGGTTTTGGCCCCAGAAGTGTATCATGTATGATTCTAGAGGTGGGCCCTTTTAACCTATCTTTTGAACCTCTTATGTCATGTGATCTTGGTTTGTTGGATTTTTTACTTGTTGTGTGTTGGATTGCATGTTAATAAAGTCCTAATTTGAATTCAATAAGTCTGTAAATAAAATAAATGTATTAGCATATAGGACATTGAAGAGATATACAATGGTTGTGTGAAAGTAATCAATTCAAGAATTTAGAGTAGTGATTCAAGAGTTTGAGGAAATGTGAAACATTTATTAGTGAAATAATCATTTATTTTAACATGAAAAGGCATATAAATTACACTCAATCATCATTGAATTACCTCACTAACATTATTTATACTTGGTTCATTATTTGAAATATTATGACATGTGTAAAGGGACTTGGTAATAATTAGGTGCTTAAAACATAAGCCCGAAAATGACCATTTTCCTTATCCATTGATGCTATGACAACATAGCACATACAAGTTTTATAATGCGTACATGTTATCTTTAGTTTAAATTCAAAAACCAAGCCTTTTGGCTCAAAAATAGCTTGGATTCTTGAGCCAAAGGCTTGGACCTATCAACACACACTTGAATCCAAGAGTTTTGAAAAAAAAAAAAAAAAAATCAACTTCCATCACCAAATACACTAATAATTTCAATGAGAAAATTCATAAAAATTATTATCAAAATGATGATCATGCTCTCCTCTTTCCAAATATATGATTTTTATAATTTTTGGATTATTTTAAGGTTTCAATCTATGATGATTTCTAACTATAGATTTTTTATGCCACTACATGTCACAAATATACATGCCTATATATGTTTTCATATCTTTTTTTTCATTGATCCAAATGTAAAAAAAATTATATGTTTACAAACTAGGCATGATTCTACATGCATTTAAAAAAACTAGTTTTCATTTTTTTGAGGTGGTTAAGGGAGCCGCACATCCATCTATCCATTTTTTTGTCAAATTTCAGGATCTATTTACTTGTAAAATTAATTTATAAAAACTATTCATCAAAAAATTATAAAAAATATAGGTTAAAAACTAGATGATCTTTTCTAAAGTTTCACTAAATGGTTTTAAACAATATTAAATGATACTCAAAACATGAGTGATTTCATGGCCAATTACCTACTATGTTTTCCCAAAAATAATGAGTTCCTATTCAAATTTTAGATGTTTGACCTAGTTATACTTAACCATTTTTTTTTTAAATAGTGTTGTGGAAACTAGACTCAAAATGTTACAATTCATGTTCTTACACCATCCTCAAATGTTTTGTGTAGCCATCTCAAATTATCTACATAAGTTCATATTTCTCAATTTCAAGAAAAATATATCCATGGATAGGCCCTTTTTCATCTGCCAACTTTGTGCACTCAACCCCTTATGCATAAATTTATGATTCTATTATTACATAATAATTTTAGACCACCTTGGGATTTGTGTTAAAATAAAAGTAATTAGTTTGACATAATCATTTACTAGATGGATTATATTATCCTCTAAAAAAATTATCCTTTTACATCAAGTTTTGATTCAGCTTCCATATAGTAGTTTTGGGTTGCTTTGGGATTTGTGAGAAAATAAAAGTTCTTAGTTTAACATAAAAATTTACCAAATGATAGATATTTTTAAATTTAAAACAAGTTTTCATTCTATGTTAGGCACATGTTTTTTGCATTTTTGGTGTTTTTAGTGACATCAAAATTTGTGCCAAAAAGAAAAGGTCTTTTGCGTTAGATTGATTTTTTGCAAGCAAGTATGTCATGTGTTTTTAATCACTTTTATCTTCTACTAAGATTTATGAATAACTAAATAATTTAAGATATTCCAAAATATTTAGAGGTTAAAACTATGTTCTGGTAGTTGTAAAACTCACAATAGCTATCATTTTGAGTAAAACAGTAATCAATTTTCTTTGATCCATGGTGTGAGGGGTACTGCAACAACACTCAAGCCATTAGGCAATACTATATATAAGTTTTAGCTTCTATGTACCTCACAATATATAAGAAGTGCCTATGATTTATATTTGTTTTTAATTTGAAGCCTCTCAACCATTTGATTCTATAGTTCCCCTCTAGGCAGTTAACCCCAAGAAGTTATTCTCTATGTACCACAAAGATAGAATAATATAGCTAAAAAAATGGTGGAATCCTTTGTAGTCAATGTGTCTTGTGTTTGTTCATTATTTATGACTGGAATTAGTATATTAGAGGGCCTACAAATCAAACACACCCAACTTAGTAATTCTAAATAAATATAAGTTATACTTGGAAACTTTACACACTATTTTCATAACTCTATTTAAATCTAACATTCTTGTTCAATTATAGTATCATAATACTTGTTTAGCTACATTACGTAACTCTTGTTTTAGTTTTAGTACATAATTTTTGTTTAAGTTTCAGTTCAAAAACTATGTTTTCATATTTATTTTTAAACCAAAAAAGTAAAAGGGTAGGCAAAGGGCATGTTTGGTAGAAAATAAAAATATCATATACCTTTTTAATCCTTTCAGAATATACTTTTACCTATATCAAGATTTTGTGCTACACCATGGAAAAAAGAATAATTCTCTCAAGTTCAAACTACTTCAGTTGGAAAGGATACATTATTGATGTGCTCCTTAGCAATGATATCTATAACATTTTAGTTTATGAATGAAGGAGCTACACCTTAATAGATTGTCAAAAGGGGAAAATGAGAAAAACATTTTAACAAAGATAGAGGCATCCTTGGTCAGTTCATATCTTGTGAATTGAAGTTTAATTTTCAAGGCATCATGGAACCTTATAAAGTTCAGTCTACCTTAAATGACCTTTTTTGAAAGCATAATATGTTGAGGACATGTCAACTAAACAATGAACTCACTACTCTTACTCTACATAAATATTCTCTCATTGAGGGCTTTTGTTGATGTTGTTTTATGCATGCCAAATATTCTTATGGGAATGTCCCTAACATTTTAGGATTAGTAAAATTTCACTCAAAGGCATGAGTTGTGGGTCTTGATTTTATAAATAACCAAGTGGTGGAATAGTAGTGAGTGGAGTTGTTATTTAAAGCAGATGGTTCATAAATGACAAGTGTCTAGATATAAATCTAAATTATATTTGAAATGGATGGGTGGACCTAGACTAAGGTGATTCTAAAAAAAGGATAAAAAAGGGGAAGGGTAAGGCAAAAAGAAGAGGTCCTATGATTCAAATGGAAATTAAACCCTTCTAAGCTAACTTACTATACCAAGATAAGCACATATCATAAACCAATGTCTATTGTGGATTAGCTAAAAGAATAAAACACAATCAAACACAAGAAAGAATCTAAGAAATAAATTTCAAGATGACTCGCTAATTATAATCAAGGATGTTGTTAGTACTAGTTTGTTATGCATATCAAATGTCACTAAAAATTGGTAAGTATAATTTATAACCAAATAATTGATATGACTAAAAAAATCTTCAATCTTATCCCTTAAAATAACACACACTCTACCTATTATAGGTTTATTAACTTATGATAAATTCTTTAGTGAAGCATAGAAAATTGGAAGAGACATTACATTCAGCCAAACTCAACCCCTCTAACTATATATGGGGTATATATCCCCCCCCCCCTTATATATATTATCTATTCCCTATCCCTATCCATATCCCATATCCCATATATTTTAGTTTAGTTTATTTTATATAAAGGGGGAGGCTAAAAAAACCTAGATAGATATATAAGCCCATATCCCATATATTTTAGTTTAGTTTATTTTATATAAAGGGGGAGGCTAAAAAAACCTAGATAGATATATAAGGCTTGTGGGGGTTCCCCTATCTATCTATATAACTATATATAGACTATGGTTCGCTAATAGTTGTAAAAAACTTTATTTTCTTGCATTAACAACCAAATTCTCCTCCTTTTATAGTAGATATAAGACATGAATATATAACTTTGTATGGGGTCACCTCATCCTCAAAACTTATCCAAATTTACAAAGTCTAAAATAATATTGATGCCTAATTTAACATGCAGACTCTATATGTTTGACATTTTACATGAATAAGAGTCTTAATTTAGCACTATAGCTCAGATATATAAGTATATAAATAATTCTATCATATTGGGTCTGGGTAACACTATTAATTCAAATTGTAGTCAAACTAGACTAGACTGAAGTTGGAAATGGTCAACCATAACTACCAAGACTAGGGGATGCTAATATAGAACCTATGTTAGATTATATTTTCATAGTGATAGTGACTTAAGTAGTTTAATATACTACTACATTTGTGACTATAGTTGGTCTTGGATGAGCTTGTGATGGAGTTGTGAGAGAAGGCAATGTCACAAATGTAGGCCATGTTGGATTATATAATGTCGTATACATGGGAGAGGAAGATATGATTGTCTAAATTTGATCTTTTGAAGGTTAATCTCCTACCTAGATGGATAAAAATTATTTTTCTTTTATATTTTCATATTTATTCCTGCATACTATAAATTTTGACTTTATGGCTTCAAAATTGATAATAAGAAGCTTAAAAAAAACTAGAATCTTATTCATTAGCTTCTTATGTAAGACCATTGAAGCTATAAAAGAGGTATTCAAGGCCTATAAATGTGCCACTTTTTCCTTGAAAAATGTTATTAATTGAATCACTTGGTCAATACTTTCAACTTTAACCTTGAAACTATTAATAACAATCTGAAGCAAATTACCAAAAAATGGTCTAGTAACAACTTTCTTGGGTAATGTATATAAACCATTGATGTGCATATCTCCTTATGTTTGGATGTATTTATGATCTTGGATTGTCAATTTTTTTATCAACTCATGCATTTTTTTATGCCACTCTATCATATGAACCCTTTTATTAGTCACATAGTTTTGTACCAAAGTAATATCTGGAAGCTAAAATTAATTGAGGTGTTGATATGAATTTTACCTTATTGCTTTGTTGATGAAGTATAGTATGGAATATATTCTATTAATAGACTCATAAAATTTCACCACATTTATCCATTGTGGTTATGACTCTACCCTTGATTATTGAAATAGTATAAAGGGCTTTGGTTGAGTTGTGCACATTGTCTACTATATATTTTGGAGGTTGTGTTTTGCTTAGTGCATCCAATATTATATTAATCTATTAAATCCCATGAAACATTTTATTTAGGAATACTCTAGTGGAATCCACCATATAAATAAAGTCCTCTTAGATCTCAACCTCTTCTCCACATCTAACTTTTATTTTCTTTGTTAGTGAGAAGAGTTATTCTTCTCTTACAAACTCAATGGAATTCCCACCAGTTATGATAATTCTTATTCTCGCCCTTTTTATTTTATTTTAGGTATCATAAAATTTTATGGTTAATTTTATATCCTATATGATAACCAAATCTTGTCTAGTTGACTACTTTTCTTGTATTTGTTGTATACATGTGAGAGTCACTAGCAAGTCTTGAGAAGAAGTCTGAGTAGGAAACTAAGTGGTAAAGGGTGAGGTGTTTTGCATTGGAGGTATGATAATGAAAGAAGATGGAGGAGTGGAATAGGGAGGTGTGGATGTTTAAGGTAAAGGTGTATTAACAACTTATCTATTGATATCTTGGTCTAGGGAGGGGTCCTAACAACATACTTGATAAGGTTAGGAGACTCATGGACTGAGACAACTATTGAATCTATTGGGAGACTCTATGTAATAGACACCCCTAATTGGTTAATGACATGGCCTATAAGGGATGCATGGAAAAAATTATTTGGGATACTAGGTCCTCAAATTGTGGGCCAGTGGTTATGGTGTCTAAGTCAGGTGTGGAAATAATAGGTTGTATAATGGCATCTTGGGTTAGAATTTTAAAGAATTGGTCAAATGGTGTGTAAATAATAGTAATGGTTTTAGTGTTATGATAATTATTAGATAAACAATCTAAAGTCTTAGTATTTTCTATACTAATTAAATCCATAAAAGTCATGGAAATTCGGATAATTATAGGACTTGGTGTAGTAGAAGGAATAAGGCATGTGGTAGCCTATGCAGAGTCCTATGAATAAGTATGAGTGAAATTAGGTGGAACAACTAAATTAATTTGTGTGATCACTAAGGTGTCAATTTTTTTACCTTTATAGTTTTCAATCTTTTCCATAAAAGTATATTGACCTTCTTTCTCAATCTATACTCATTATATACCCTGAGTGTGAGGAGGACTAGGCCTTGAGGTCTTAAAATTTCCCTGTAGAGGCAAATCCCAAGAAATATCCAATGCAAATTCTTCTTACATATATGATTCATGGTTTTCCTCTAAATCCTTTTTTTTTCTAGCTCATCTAGATTTTTCTTTGATAACTATCATTCTCCATACTCATTTTATGTGTCAGAATATGGAATTCCTAATTATATGCCTGAGAATGAGGATGGCTTCCCCTCTTGTTGTGTGATAGTGAGGATTTTGAAAAGAGTTAGGATGATACCTTATTACATAGGTAACTATAGAAGGATTATTTGTCATGTGTAATGGAAGATGAGAAGGGGTAAAACTACCCATTGGAGCTTGAGGTGGTGGAGTTGTTGTTGGTGTGAATTCAAAGGTGACCTTTGGTATTAGGAGTGTCCCCATATCCATATTAGTTTCCTTACCTCCTTGAGCTTTGGGACATTCTTTAAAATTCTTTATTTTAACAATTCATCAATTTCTTCCTCTACTTGAGGTTGTTCAGCTCATCCAAAGGTTGTTTCTTCTTGCTCAATTCTAACTACATATTCATTGGTTATGAAGGGATTTTATTGGATCATTTGAGCAATACTCAAATACATGTTAACCTTTTTCATTATTTTATAAACATAAAATTAATCCTCAAGGTTTATAAAGATATGATCATTTTCATATTCTTGATGCCCATAATCTCACTCGCATTACCTGTGGAACTTGTTTATTTTTTTCCATATCACCTTCTTAGGATATTTGAATCTAAATTTAGCTAATCCAAATATGAATGGACCTCCTTGTTTGGAATTTTTGGACATATAATCCAAATTTTGGAATTGTTACCTTAATGTTTAGGGGTGTCTTGTGATATGTGGTTAATATAGCCCTTCTCAAATTTTAATCTATTTTTTTGGATAGATGGTAAGTTATCTCCTAATCAACCAGCTTGTCAAGTAATTTTATGGATAAGTAAAAGGGAGCTACTAGTGGACCTTAAATTTTGATAATCATATGTTTTAAATAGAATAAATAGTCACCTAATGACTTGAGTTATCTCTTTAACTGATCAAACAATCCAGTGATTGGTTTCCCATTTATCACTCTATAAACCTGTCATGTCCCCTTTTCAGTTGACATGTTTTGAGTTCATGGTTAGCCTATTATGCGACCCTCGGAGGCTCATTGGATGGTTAGAGGGTCTTGATGGAGATTGGCATGGCTTCGTTTAGCAAAAATTTTCTAGTTGGCTTTCGTTTGGGCTCGATTGGACATGTATTGAGGGAGATATTAATATTTGATTGATTTAATCAAATATTAATTATTTAGCCTATTTTTAATTAGAAACCCTAATTCTAATTTAAGAGAACCCTAATTAGGGCAAGCACATCTTTTTGAGGGTATAAGGGTTTCTCATGGAGGCCATTATTGATTATGCATATGATTATTGATTATTGATTTTGAAGAATTCTTCTGTGAAGACTGAGCCTAGGGTTCCAAGATTCCATTTACATTGGAGAACATTCCCTCTTTAGTGTGTGCAATTCAGAGGCTGTGAAATATCAGCTGATCTATTGCCAAATTGAGAGATGGCTTCATCCAGAAGTTATCACAAAATTTACAGGGTTGAGAGATAACTTCACACAGAAGTTATTACAGATATTCCAGGTATTTATTTCTTAATGTTTTGATTTAATAAATTATACAGATAGATATCTTCTGTATTAGAGCTACATATCTTCAGATCTAGGGTTGAAAAAAAAGATAGGTTGTGCTTAATTGGCGGCCGTATGAAGATCGTACAAGTCCGTACAGATCCACACAAACACCGACTCCGACAGACAGAGATCCCCAGTGACCGACATCGGCCGACTGAAGACCGATGTCGGCAGAGAAGGACCTACAGAGACTGACATCGGCAGTATATCGACCGACACTGGTGACTGTGTGTTCGACACAGCAGGCCGAGACGGGACAGAATTCAGGTTTCATTCCCAGATTTGCAAAAATCCAGGGTTTTAAGACAGAATATTTCATATTATTTTATTTGTATGACAGAGACTCAATTGTAATTATCTGAATAAGTGAAAGATATTTGATTGGCAGATAAGAGATTTACTGTGATTCATTTGCTTATTTGAAATTATCTTGCAAAATCGTATTCTTGGTTTAGAGCTTTTGTGTTTTTATATTCCCTATTTGAAGGGGATATTACAAAACCATTTGATAGAAGGTGTATTCTATTTTATACACATATTCCATATATCTGTAGATATGGAGGTGGTAAAAAAAAATAACAAATTCATTTTGGCCCCTTTGGCTCCTAAGAACGAATGTTAGATGGGGTGATAGTCCCATAGATAACATCCACAAAATAGGAAAGCATGTAGAAGTTGCCATTTACTTGGTCACACATATGGTATTTATGTGTTTTCAAATTAAACTTACCCTAATGGGGGAATTCCTTTGCCTTTCATAATTATAGATAGCAACAAGACCCACACCTCATCTACATAAGTGATAGATGGGGATTCATGTAGCCTATTCAATAGGGCCATAGCCATTAAAACACCAAGTTAGAATTGGGAAATGGGGACCTTTTTTGTTAATGGAAAATTTATTAGGATTTGTAGCCCATCCTAATAGTTTACTTCTAACACTATTATATTTAAACCAAGCACTAACTATTTTTTTATTATATAGGATGTCTATTTTTGATAGTGGATAAAATTTCTTGAAAACTAAGCCAACTACGTATGTTATAGGATATGTACTATTGTTTTTATGCAAAATTTATTTTGTGTAGGTGTTTACTATAAATAAATTGTATACTAGTTTATCATAATGAAATACCTCTAGTTTTGTTACCGCTTCGGGGAGTCTAACACCTTTGATCACTAGCAGGTCATCTTTGTGATTCTTTTGATGGAAAATTTGTTAGGATTTTGAGCCCATCCTAAGAGTTTACTTTTGAAACTATTATATTTGAACCAAGCACTGACTATTTTTTGATTATATGGGATGTTTGGTTTTAGTAGTTGATAAAATTTCTCTAAAGCTAAGCCAACTATCTATGTTATAGGATATGTACTATTTTTTTATGCAAAATGTCTTTTGTATAGATGTATACTATAAATAAATTATATACTACTTTAGCATAATGGAATACCTCTAGTTTTATTTTTGCTTTGAGGAGTCTGACACCTTTGATCATTATCATGTCATCTCTACGATCCCTTTGATTAAGAGATAAATTATCTATCTTTGTAAGGCTGAACAACCTCTACCTCTATATAAATTTTTATGTAATTATTGAATGCATTATTTAGGTCACCCTGATCAAATTATTTATCTTTAAACTCTTTCTTGGTGCCAAAGTAAAATATAGGAGTATGTTACTAATTCTTGGGTTTTATGATTGATTTAAGATAAGTTTTGTGTTTAAATTTGAATTTTAAGGCTTTTAGTTGATATGGATCTCTAGATAATAAGTTTATAGTTTATAAAATGTAAGTTGACTTGACTTGGGACATAACATAAAGCCTATCTACTTATCTTATAAATTAATTGCTTGAATTCTCCATTCATGATAATAATTTCAGAGCAATAGATGTTATCAACTATCTATCAAATTTGAATTTGATTTTTATATTTTCAGCTTTCATGATTTTATTTGACATATGGCACTTTGTCTCTACTTTTAATTGCTTAGTCATTTATTTTTTGTTTTAATAAGCTTTAGCCTTTTATAGGTGTAACTATGTCATTGACTCATGGATTTTATCCATGCTAAATTTGAATTTGACTATCATTATAGGACATGTAGCATCTTTTCACTTTATCTCTTTTTTTTGCATATTGTTGAGTCTTTGGGTCATGTAAGTGTATGGAGTGATGAGGTGATGATATGTGGCATGATATGCATCTAATGATTACCTAGAATAAACACATGGAATGATCATTATATGACATATGATAGTTTAATGTATAGATGATGATGTGTGGCAATCTATCATTACATTATTGGGTTTTTATATTTGAGCTTTGTCATTTTTTTAATTGACCCCTATGTAGAGATATGTTAACACATGGCAAGATCTCAATGATTCATTTGATTGCATGTCTTTATAACTCTAGCTCTCTATCTAAAATCCTATGATCACTTAATATTGAGACATATGGATCAATATCACTTGTTCAAATAGTTACTAGTTTTCATGACTTAGGGTTTTAGACTAGGAGGCATGATGCAACAAGATGAAGACATGTGGTTGAATCTCATGTATTCAACTAATTCATAACTTGAGCTTTTCATCTAAAACCTATGATGAATCGGGGTAGTGACACTTGGCATGTTCTCATGTATTTAGTTGGTCATGCATCTATAAGAATTATAATGTTGAACCTTTCCTTTAGATATAATGAGCATGTAATGCATGGAATGATCTCACTTAGTTGAGATACTTACAACTTGATAGTTTTAATAGATGTTGATAACCTAAGAAATTTCATCAAAGGGATGGCACCTGTCAATAAGATTTTGACCTGTAAAGTGCAAAGAATGATAATTTAGAAAGTAAGAATTATCTTGATTAGATGAATAAGTTAATATTTAATCAAAAATCTAAATTATTATCCCAATTTGAAGCTAAAATTTATGAAATAAAAAAGTAAATAGTGAAAGTTTGGATTTAATATGAAATCATTTTAGGCCTAATTATATCTTGATAAGGACCAAACATTGGATTTTTTAGGGTAAATGGTCCTTATTTGAAATTTTTAAAATAAGGCATGTTGGTCATAATAAATGATGACTCAATGGGGAAATGTTATTGAGCATTTGGGAATTCATAATTTATGGTTTGATTATCATATAGAACTTCAAAAATTATAAAGATGAAATAAACAAACTAGATAACCAAAAGAGACTTGAGCATAGTGATGCAACATACTGACCCTTCTCACTTTTTAGATTGTGTTTGATTATGTGAAGGTTATTTCCATTTTGTTATGAGATTTTTAACAAAGATAATAAAATATTTGAGGCCTTGTTGACTTTTATTCTCTTAAGTTATTTTAAATCTTAAGCATGTGTGTATAGCAAATTAGACATTGCTTTGCTTTTAGCTAAGCATCCATAGCCTTGATAGATATACATTTAATCACACTCGAAGCATTTCTCTATTGTTATCTAGGAATCTATATCCTCAATAGAGGTTACTTGAATCACCCTTCCTTCCTTAGTTTTCTTTTAAAACATAGAAGAAGGATTGAGAACCCATTGGTTGAGTGCATATGAATAAAATTCATTATAAATCAAATATTTCACTCATATTTTGCATTTATCAATGTTTATTATCTCTCACACAATTTTTAAGATGTAAATTTCCAATTGATAAATGATAAGTCTTTCTAAAATTTGAATGAAAATAATAAAACCAACTTTCAACAATCTGGTAAATTTATTTAATCAAAATAAAACTTCCATTCAATCATGATATATATCTTAGTTCTAAGACCCAAATTCATCATAAGTAAACACATGAATATCTTCAAGTGTGATTAACTACCCTCTGGGAGAAATTTTGGTAATGTGTTTGCATGTGGGTCAAAATGACATTATTGAAGCCCATTAATAATTGAAAGGAAATATAATCCAAGAAATCAAGAAATCTAATATAGTCCTACTGTTGAATTAGAGATCATAATTATTCTAAGATGCTCCCAATTGGAGTAGCCATGAAATACAAATTGCAAAAATTGTTTATTGACTAGAAAAGTCAAGTCATTACCTTAGAGGTCTTTTAAATGAAAAATATTGTCACCCAAAATCTCTGAAATCTAATATGGTCCTATCTATAATGGAGTGAATTTATTATGTTGTCATTTTTTTTCATATGACCTATTTCATAGGATAACTAAGTTTGAAATCCTAAAAAATTGATTTTGATCTTTTTTCAAACCACCTCTTAACAATGCCCTGATGCTTATTGAATTGTTGTAAAGATTTTGTTCATGCATATTCCATTTGAACAATGTCTAACAACCTAGAATGAATTATCATCTTACCCCATATATTATTGTATGAACTAATGTGTTGGAAATTTGAGAGTAATGGAGAAGATAGGTTGATGTCCATACACTAATAGGATATGTGAAGCTTTTAAAGCATGCTTATGTTTGGTCCTATCTTCCCATAATGCATATTTAAATAATAGATGTCACTCTATTGGTTTGATTTTTTTTATTTATCTATGGTGTCAATCAAATTATTATTACTAGATTCAGTAAATCCATTCCCTTATGGATAATAATTTGAATAAATATTAATAGTAATATAATTTTTATAGGCCCACTCGATGAATTTTGTAGATTGAAAAGCTAAACAAATATCACACACTACAGAAATTGATGTTCCAAACCTAGTAAATATGTTCTCTTTCAGTAATTTGATTACACCTTGTGCTTTGGAATTCTTTATAGCAACAACTTCAATCCATATTGTGCATTATTTTGTAGCTATGATCACAAACATGTCTCATGTTGATGAATTATAATTAATGACCTCTAAAAATTCTAGACCACATTGTGCAAAAGGGCATCTTGCAATAACAAGTTACAAAGGCATGGTTTCATTATTTATATTTTCCTAAATACTAGACATTAGTGATAATTTTTGAAGTGACTATGTGGATCATTAAAAATAGTAGGCCAGTAGTATCCCATCCATAAGATTATTTGGGTTGTAGCAATCCTGAGGGATGTCCACTTTCTATTTTTGAACAAAAATTATCAAGGATATTTGTAGCTTATTCTTTGGAAACACATCTTAATTAGATGTCTTCATAAAAAAAATTGATACAACAACCCCTTTTTGATCATATAGTATGTTTATTATCCTGAGTTTTGCTACCTATTCAATCTAGGGGGACATGTGCCTATGTGTAGATAATGAATAATCCAAGTATACTAGTCCCCACCAAATATATCATATTGGTTGACTTGTTTAATCGATATTCATAGATAAGTCTTTTCTATGAGATGAATAATTCATTGTCCTCATACCATTTTAACCAGTCTAATCTCCAAGTTGAACTCCTATAATTTAGCCATTCATTTACCTTTTCATTTGACTAATTCATTCTACCCAAGTTTAATTTTAATAATTGGGCCTGGGACAATGGCATATGTCTTGTTACAAAAATATAATGCTTGAGTTTATTCACAACTTTGATCAAGGCATAAATTTACTTGTCAACCATAGAGTACTTCAATTATGTTTCGTTCATGTTGGTGCTCATGAAGGCAATAATATTTTCAATGTCTTCAACTTTCTAAGTAAGTACTATTTTTATAGTATATTTTGATGTAAATGAGAACATAAATAAATTCTTTGTAAAATCTAGACTAATTACAATTAGAACCTGAGTAATGGCTTTTTTGACATCCTATAAAGCTTTCTTCACCTCTTATGTCCATTCCACAATTGCATCCTATTTTATCATTGCATTCAATAGTTTCACAATCTCTACAAATCCTAAAATGAATTTTTGAACAAAATATCTCACCAAAGAAATATTTTAGTTTTTTTTTATTGTTATGATATGGAATTCTCAAAATAACTTTAACTATTTTAAGGTCAATAGAAAATTTTTTCTTAGTTATAACATGGCCCAATAGTTTACCTTTTGTGACTCTAAAAATATTCATCTTTCGATTCAATGAGATTCTATACCTCTTGTATCTATCACATACTCTCCACAAATGGGCTACATGATATGTTATATCCTTATAAAAAATAGTTAGATCATCTATGTAAATAATGATAAACTTACTAATAATCCCTTTAAAGGAAAAATCCATGACACACTAAAAATTATCACTTGCATTAATTAGTCCAAAAGGAATTCTCTTGTATGCAAAGGTTCCCCATTTAGTAATGAAAACATATTTATTCGATCATCATTTTATTCTAACACCTTATTATTGTCTTAAAAACCATCTTAAAAAGACATCATTAATACCCATTAACTATCTAAATTATTTCAATAGGTAAGGCAAGGGGTAGTTATCATTTTCTTGAGCTCTATTGAGATTTATAAAATCCACACACAAACTAATTTCATCATTATTCTTATGCATACGAACTAAATTAGCAACCCAAGTAGAATGATAGATAGGAAATATAATCTTGGAACCTAACAACTTTTTTATTTATTTCTAAATGAAAGGGTCTAGAATAGGATTAACATATTTTTGTCTTTGCTTGAAAAGTTTGTGTTCTTCCCTAAATGATATGGTATGTATGATAACCCTAGGATAACAATTATTTAAATCTTCATAAGTCCCACATCCTTATATTCAATCAATAATCCTTTCATTCTATGTTTTATTATTCATAATAAATCAATCCAAATTTAACATGTTAGGGATGCTCGTTTCTTCCTAAATTCACCTTGGCAAAATCAAATTTTCTTGTCTTAGATTGGTTTTAATTTTTAGCTTGGAAATCCATGTCAAATACTTGTTATAATGACACCATTATTTTAGGTAATATGTTCTCTTTTAATTGGAATATGCCATCATATTCACTTTCATCTTTGTTCATTGGATTAAAATCCCTTTCATCAATAATATGAGACTCAAAAGAACTAAAATTTCCTATAAACTATACAATCTGTTGGTCATCATCAAATACCTAAAAAAATTTCAACATTATTAGGGACTAAAGGACATGGTACCAACTCTACAAAAACATATGCATTTCAAACTCTTGAAGTGGGGCTAGATTTATTGAAAATATAGTTAGAGACTCTGTCATCTGGTTTTTTATTTATTTTAGGATTGATTTGATGTTAAAAGCTTCAAATGATTTGATTAAATACAAAGCTTTATAATCATATATTTTTAAATATGATATCTTGCATGATATCAAATCCTAACTTAGTTAAAAACTAGTTCTAAATCTCCAAACATTAACAGTTACTTGACATTATGCTTTAGTGAAAATTGGAGCCCTAATATCAAGGCTTCATACTTTTTTCAATTGTTAGTGCATGAGAGTTGTAACCTAAAAGTATCCAAATATTCATTAACATAGGGGTCAATTAGAGTTATGCCTACATCTGGGCCTTATTTATATTAAGCACCATAGAAATATAAGGTCCACAACTGTGAAGGACCTTCAAAATCTCATTCATTATTCTCAAGATTTATTATGAAAGTATAAATTCCTATATGTGATGAATCAAAATACACTCTCTCATTTTTAGCATTATATTCTTTGATTTCATATTTTATCTTTCATCTTTTGTCAATTCTAGTATGATTAGCTACTCATTTCTAAGGTAACCACATATGTGAAATTTTTTTTTCCATATATCCATCAATGGTTTTGACCAATCATGGCTAAGGAGCAGACCATAAACCTTAGGAATGTCAACTACAATAATGTCAATGTATTATTAGACATGTGGCTCAAAATCAAATTACATGTAGACCTTCAATAATTCTCCAATAATTGGGACTGGATATTTATCTAATTGTAGGACCACTCTTTTGGACTTATTTTGGATCAAACCTAGTCTCTTACACATTCTAGTGGGCATAACATTGCTTGAAGCACCTGATTAGACTAATAAATTATGTACATTCTTCTTAAGTATTTTAATAATTTATATGAAAGGTGGGACTTTAGGTTTGTCTTTATATACAACCATGTTCGCATGTGCAGCCTTGGATTTATTATCAAATGGTTTTCTAGTTAAGGCTTTCAAAAAGAATTCCATCTATTATATAATTTGACTCAAATCATGAAGGATGATATTTTATTTGATTTTATTCATGTCCTCAACTATTTTATATCCATTCTTATTATATGGATCAACATATTATTGCTAATCATTTCCTTTAAGAGGATGTGGATTATTATTGGCCTATGGATCAAGAGGAATGATTGTGTTGTTTATGGGTGTATAAGTCATGATAGGTTATTGATTCTTGTTTCTCATATTGTAATTATTTATTTAGAATTTCTAAGAATCATGAATATTGTTTGTGTTATCTTCTAGCTCATTCTCATTCTCAATAGGGAATGGGAAGTCTTATGTCTCAAAAACCACTGTTGTACTACAAGGGTTAGGTACAACAGATATGGATGGATCAAACTGATTAGAAATAATCTCATACCCCTCCATCTCCTTTTGGAATATTTTTTAGGTAGTGAAAAAATCTATAGTCTAATCTACCATGTTGTGCAACACTCTAGACTCTACACTAGTTGGGCAAGGCTACTTCATAGATGTTTATCTCTAGGAGCTTGTTAGGTTATGGATATGGGTTAATGGTTTTCCTATTAAATGGTTTTTTATACCTCTATAATGTTAACTTATTATTTTTTATTCCCCCATTATGTTCCCTAATCATTTATGCATACCAAGAAACTCATTATTGAGTTTTTGCACCATTCATTAGATGGCATCCAATTTAGTTTTAGTAGAATCAAAAGTTATACCTTGGGTGATATAAGCATTAACTAGGACTAAGACTTGATTATGATTCTAATGATTAGAAATAGATGCAGGATTATTCAAAAAAAATAGATTCTAATTTGGTGTAGCATGAGCTAAAGGCAATTTATTGAAGGTCTAGCTTTGATTATTGGCCATGGCATTCTTATTCATGTTTAGAATAGGGTTTATTGCTAGAAAATTTGAATTGATGTTGGGTATGGAAAAATATTGCATCTAGGGATTTAATTGATGATCAATATCGATGTATTTAATAGAGGTATTTGATAGGTTATTGATGTTTTGAGCTCTGCATAAGAATATTATAGTCATATAATGTAAGGCATTTTTATGCATCTCAATGGCTAATGAGAAGTAGTTCTATACACGACATCAACATAGTTATACATCTTCTATAATCTTGCATTGAATGTTATAATTTTCTCATTAGGTTCCCTTTTTATATTTTCAAAATGTTGGTATACCACACTAGATTTGGTAACCTACCCAAATTGTGCTATAAATGTTTCCCAACATTAGTCCCATGAGGTAATTGAATTCTATGTAAGGTTAAGGAACAAATTATTTTATCAACACATTATAGGGTGAAATGGAATAGTTTACATGCAACATATTAATGAACCACATTATACAATCTTAAATAAGTCTTAAAGGCTTTTGTATGTTCCTCTAAAGTTCATCCTCTAGTAGGAGAGAATGAAGGTACTTTTTAGGATCCCTAGGTAAGTCATGGATAACACCAACTATGGAAATGGGAGAGCTAGCTAACCATACCATAGTGAAATGCTAAGGTTGATTCCCTTGTATTAGTGAATTTGGTTGAGTTATGACACTCTTATGGATACCGTTATTTGATAGGGTCTTTGATGAACCTATAAAGGTGATAGTAATAGCATACCAAAATTTGAAATAGACCTTTTGGTGGATATAATGTACACAACCTGAGTGAACTTTTAACAATTCAGATGTTGTGGCCCTAATTCTAGCGTTAGATAAAACCTATTGATGTGGGTTTTATGCACATCAAATATTTTTACAATAAGGTCCCTAACATTTTAGAATTAGTGAAATTTCACACTAAGGCACAAGTTGTAGTTCTTAGTTTTATAAATAACCACATGGTGGAATAGAGATGAGAGAAGTGGTTATTTATCAGAGAATGGTTATTTACTGTAGATGGTTTGGATATGATGTGCATCTAACTCTAAATCTAAATTCTAATTGAGATGGAAGGGTGGATATAAAATAAAGTGATTCTGACCTTAAAATGGATAAAAGGAGGGAGGGTTAAGGTGGAAAAAAAGAGGTCTTATGATTCAATTGGAGATTAAACCCTTCCAAGATAACTTAATATACCAAGATAAGCACATGTCATAAACCAATGTCTATTGTAAATTAGCTAAAAGTACAGAACATAGTCAAATATGGTAAAGATTCTAAGTAAGTAATTTTAAGATAGTTTAGTGATAATAATCAAGGATGTTGTTGGTACCAGAGTGTTATGCATATCCAATGTCACTAACAAATGGTAAATATGATCTATAATCAAATAATTGATAATACTAGTAGAATATTCAATCTTATCCCTAAAAATAGCACTCGATGATGGGCCCATAAAATGCCTCATTATATCCAAGTCATTACCTCATTCTTCTCCTAAAATTATTCCTTTTAAGTGGTTTTAGATGTGCATAATAGAATTCAATACTAATCTAAAGTATAAAATGAGTATTTTACCTTAGTTATTATGTGTAAGTTATTGTTTTATTTTTATACCACTTTGTTCTAACATTTGCATGGGAAAACCACCATTTTTTATGTATAATTCATATGAACATGCTAAAATTGAAAAACATGTTTTTACCAATGTAAGACTCCTAATTCTAAGCCCAAACTAGTTTTGTAAATCCCTAGAATGGCTCTAGAGATCACTCATCTGGCTTTGCAGATCTCCAATCTAACTTTGGATATGCTCTAAACTGGTTCTAAAGACTTTTAGTGTCTTGTAAAAGGACACCTAAAGATTATTAATGATGCACATGCTTGATAATAAGTAATCTAATATATTTTTGGGAACAATTCTAGAAGTTATAAATAGACTTTCCAAAATTGTATTTCTATTTTTAGGAATGATATTTATAAAAAAATTCTCATGAGCAACTATAAGTACTAAATTTTGATTTTTTATCAAATTAATATTAAATAGATATGAACTACAAAATAAGTTGCAACTAATAGTATACTTATAATCACGTGCGAAATAGAATATAATTTTTTTCACTTATTTCCTTAGAAAGTGAAAAGCGAGTTGTTATTATTTTATTTTGTAACAAATAAGGTCCTAGTTAGTTTTGATCTTATTAGGTTGTTGTCTATTTTGATCGGCTATTGCAAAAAATTTTGATATATAAACAATGTCCTTTTGAGAGAGAACAGAGACAAACAGGAGAATAGTAAGATCAAGTGTGCCTTTTCATTTTTAGCTTTGTAAACATTTTTAAAAGTGATGAGAAATCGATTTTATGAAGTTTCTACAAATCTAGTTATGTGTTAATCTTATTTTGAGAGAAAGCAAGGGCCCACTCAACCAAGGAAGCAAGATCTATATTTGGTATTTATATTTTATTTCATATTGTTGTGTGTTTTAAAGATATCATTCATTATTTTATGCAAAGTGTTATGCTTTGGGTCTCACCTTCAAGAAAGTGTTTTAATGTGTGTGTTCTAATCAAATCTACTTTCAAATCAATTAATTTCTAAATAATTTCCATTTCAAAGCAAATAGATTAAATATGTGTTTTTTTCATGCAATTTACATTTCTACAAATAGAATAGAAGTGTGTTTCTTTCCAAGCAATTTCAACTCCAGCAAATGTGTTTCCTTTCAAATCATTTTTCAATTCAGAAAGAGTGTTTGTTTTCATTATTAATAGATTATATTTTAATTCAAGAAAATATATTAGAACCTTGGGAGTAAATTATCCATAACTCCCCTCAGACATACAACTATTAGTCACCATTTTACATACCTTAATACTGACTACCATTAGACACTGACCATGGTTTAATATGGCATTGACTGAACTTAGTTTACTAAATGAAGAGGACACAATGACCCTCATCACTTGTCCTACTATAGGTTTATTAACTTAATATAAATTCTTCAATGAAACATAGAAAGATGGAAGAGACTACACATTCACATAAACTCATACAATAGTTGAAAAAACTTTATTTACTTGCATTAATTTCTAAATTATCCTCATTTTATAATAGATTAAAGCCATGAATATATAAATTTGGATCGGTCACCTCATCTAAAAATCTTGTCCAAATTTACTAAGTCTAAAATAATATTGACTCCTAATTTTAAATGCATATGTTGCATGTTGTATAATTTCTATGAATAAGAGTCTTAATTTAGCTCTATATCTCGTGTGTGTGTGTGTGTGTGTGTGTGTGTGTGTGTGTGCGTGTGTGTGTGTGTGTGTGTGTGTGCGCGTGCATGCATGTGTGTGTGTGTGTGTGTGTGTGTGTGTGTGTGTGTGTGTGTGTGTGTGTGTGTGTGTGTGTGTGTGTGTGTGTGTGTGTGTGTGTGTGTGTGTGTGTGTGTGTAAATAAATCTATCAAAAATAGACTCTAGTGGTCACTTTACTAGGTTTGGGTAGCACTACTAGTTAAGACTGCACTCGAACTAGACTGGATGTTAGTTAGAAATGGTCAATAAAAAATACTGAGAGTAAGGGATTTTGACATGGAACTTATCATATATTATCTTTTCATAGTTTTAGTGACTAAATTAATTGAATATAATAATATATTTGTGACTATATTTTATCATGGTTGAGCTTGTGAAGGGGTTGTGATAGAAGGCAGTGTCAAAAATACAGGCCATGTTGGAATATAGAATTTGTTATACATAGGAGAGGAAGACACACTTGTATAAATTTAAGATTTTTAATGTGAATCTCCTTCCTACATGACCAACTATTCTTTCTCCTTTATCTTTTCATATCCAATCCTACATGTTCTCAAGTCTATCTCTATGGCTTCAAAATTGATAATACAAAGCTTAAATAGAAATGGAATCTTATTCATTAGATTCATATATAAGGCCATTGAAGCTATAAAATATGTATTCAAGGTCTCCTAATATGATACTTTTTCCTTGTAAATTTTTATTAATTAAATCACTTTGTGCTTCCAAAAATTTTGCTTTCAAATTATGTCTCAAAACTATTGGCAGCAACCTTAAGCAAATTATCAAAAAATGGTCTAATAACAACATGCCTAGGTAGTGTATATATACAATTTATGTGCATATTTCATTGTATTTTTATGTATTTCTACTCTTGTTTCATCAAATATTTGATCAATTTATGCATTTATTTATGCCACTCCATTAGATGAGCTTTTTTATTGGTCACATAGTTTTATGTCAAAGTAATGTCTATAGCTACAATAAATTGAAGTGATGATATGAATTTTTCCTTAATTAATTATTGATGAAGTGAATTTTTTCATCCAATCTCTTCAAAAAATCATAAAAATTCACCACATTACCCCATTGTGGTTATAATTTTGGCCTTTCTTGTTGTATAGAACATACTATGTTATAAAGGGTTGTGGCTGAGTTGTTTACATTTTTTATTATATATTTTAGAGGCTATATTTTTCCTTGTTCCTTTATCCTTCCATTAATTTATTTCATCCCACAAAACATTTTATTTGGGACTCATCTAGTGGCATCAACCATATAAACAGGGTCCTATTGGATCTCATCCTCTTCTCCAAGTCTAGCTTTTCTTTTCTTTGTTAGTGAGAAAAGTTCTTAATCTATTATAAACTCAATGGGTTTCCCTCTAGTTATGATAGTTATTATCCTAAATATTTTGAGTTTATTTGAGGTCTTATCAAATTATATGGTCAATTTGGGCTCTTTAGTGATAAAAAATCTTGATTGGCTTATTGTTTTGTGTTCATTTGGTGTATTCATGTGGGAATCACTAGAAATTATTTAAAAGTTTGAGAAATAAAATGAGTGGTAATGGGTTAAGTTTTTTGTGTTGGAGGCATGAGAATTAAGGGTGATGGAGTAGTGAAATAGGGAGGTGTGGATGGTGAAGGAAAAGGTGGGATGAATAACATCTCTTTGGAGATCTTGGTCTAGCGATGGGTCCTAACAACATACTTGGTAAGGTCAGGAGACTCCTGAACTGAGATGACTATTGAATTCAATGGGGGAAACTATGTAATAGACACCCCTAATTAGGTAAATACATGGTCTTATAGGGGATGCATGTAAAAAATTATATGGGATACTAGACTCTCAAAATTTGGGCTAATGGCTATGGTGTCTAAGTCAACTGTGGAAATAATAAGTTGTATAATGGAATTTTGGGTTAAACTTTTAAAGAATCGGTCAATTAGCATATAAAAAATAGTCATGGGGTTAGTGCTATGATTAATATTAGCCAAAGAATATAAATTTTTAGTATTTTCCATTATTATTAAATCCATAGAAGGCATGGCAATTGGAAGGACAACTTCAAGACTTGGTGTAATAGAAGGAACATTAGACCTATGGAGAAGTCTTAGTGAGAGTAGGTGGAACAATTGAAATAGTTGGTGTGATCACTGAGGTGTCAATTATTGTACCTATTTGATTTTCACCCTTGTCCACAAAAGTATGTTGACCTTCTTTCTCAATATACACTTGTCTTTTACCTTGAGTGTGAGAAGAATTAGGGCTTGGGGTCTCAAAAGCTCCATATAAAGGCACCTCCTTAGAAATATCTAATGCATCTTCTTATTATATGTCTTCTTCATGGATATAATATAAATCTCCTTATTCTAATTGCTAATCTAGAGATTCATATGATAAATTTCATTCCCCATACTCATCTTTTGTGTCGAAGTAGCGAATGCCTAATTATATGCCCAAGTATGAGGATGGTCTACCCTATTATTGTGTGATAGTAGGAGTTTTCAAATAGGTATGATAATACCTTCTCAAATAGGTCACTACAGAAGGAGTAGTTCACATGTGTAATCAAAGAGGATAAGGGAGGAAATAGCCATTGGATCCTAAGTTGGTAGAGATACTATCAATGTGAATACAAAGGTGACCTTTGGTATTAGAGTGTGCCTATATCCAAAATGGGTTGCCTTTCCTCCTTGAGCTTTTGGGAATTATTCAAAAGTCTTGATTTTAACTAATCATCAATTTCTTCTTCGATTTATTCTTTTTCTTGAGGTTGTTCAAATTATCTAGAGGATTTTTCCTCTTGCTCCATTTTGACTATAATCTCCTTGGTTATGGAGAGGTCATATTGGATCATATGAGTGATACTCATAGACAATTCAACATTTTTCATTCTTATATAAACATTAGATTCATCCTCAGGGTTCAGAAAGATCAAGAAGTGTTCATGTTCTTGATGCCTATAGTCTTCCTTGAATTGTCCATGAAACTTTTTTATTTTTTGTCTTATCAGCTTCCTAGGATTCTAAAATCTAGTTCAAATAATCCAAATTTGAATGAAAATCTATGTTTTTAATTCTTAAGCACTTGATCCTAGTTTTGTATTTGTTATCCCAATGTTAAGGGGTGTCTTATGATATTTGGCCAGTCTAGCCTTTCTCAAATTTTCATCTACACTATTGGATAGTTGGTATGTTATGTACTATTTATCTATCTTTTCAAGTACATCATTAGGTTAGTAAAATAAATCTACCATTGTACCTTCAATTCTAATGATTTTATGGTATGGGTTGAAATAATAGTCACCCAATGACTTGATTCATCTCTTTATTTGATTAGGTAATAGAAGCATTAGTTTCCCATTTATTTCTTTATAGACCATTAGATAGATGGTATATGTTATTTTTTTCATATAGTCCCTCTATCTATGGATATGGAGGTGATCAAAATCATCACAAATTTGTTTTGGTCCCTTTAGCTCCCAAGGAGGAATGTTAGCTAGGGTGACAATTCCACAAATGGCATCCACCATATAGGAAATCATGTAGAAGTTTCCATATACTTGGTCACACATATGGTATTTTTGGGTTTTCAAATTAAACTTATGATTTTCCCCAATGGTGGAATACCCTTTCCTTCCATAATTATAGACAAAAATAGGACCCAAACCTCATTTACATAAATGATAGATAAGGATCGATGTAGAATGTTCAATATGACCTTAGAGATTATAACACCAGGTCTGAATTGGGAAATGGGGACTTTATTATTCATGGAAAACTTTTTAGGATTTTGAGCCCATCATAATAGGGTACTTATAACATTGTTGTATTTAAACCAGGCGCTAACTATTTTTTGATTGTATGGGATGTCTAGTTTTAGTAGTCAATAACTTGAAAACTAATCCTATTATGTATGCTACGTGTTATTTGCTATTGTTTTTACGTAAATTGTCTTTTATGTAGGTTCCTATTGTAAATAAATTGTAGACTATGTCAACACAAGGGAATACCTCTAATTTAGTTATTGCTTTGTGGAGTCTGAAGCCTTTAATTGTTATCAAGTCATATCTACAATCCCTTCGATTAAAAGACAAATTATCTTCATCCTTTTAAGACCAAACAACCTTTAACCCTTCATAAATTATCATGTAATGCTTGAATACATTATTTAGGGAAAGTTGATCAAATTCAATATCTTTAAACTCTTACTTGGTGACAAATCAAAAATGGAATGAGTAGGTTCTTGGTTCTTGGGTTTCATGACTAATTCATGTTGAGATTTGTGCTTAAATTTGAATTTTAGGGTTTGAAGTCGATATGGACCTCTAGATAATAAGTTTATAGTTTATAAAATGTAATTCAACTTGACTTGGGACATAGCATATAGCCCATATTCTTATCTTTCAAATTCATTACTCAAATTCTCAATTTGTGATAATTAATTATAGAGTAATGGTCATTTTCAACAATATATCAAAAATGAATTCTATTTTTATGATGTTAGATTTCACAGGTTTATTTGACATATGGATCTATGTCATTGTTTTTAACTATGTAGTCATCTATTTTTGGTTTTAATATGATTTAGCCTTTTATAGATGTTATATTGTTAATTTATGGCTTTTATAATTTCTAAATTCATAATTAACTATCACTGTAGGACACATGGTGTCTTTTTTATTTATTTCTTAATTTTTTCTTGTCATTGAGTTTTAGGGTCATGTTAGTGTATGGAGTAGTGAGGTGATGACACATGGCATGATACATCACGAATGACTTCCTGGAATGAACATATGGTGTGATTGGTATATGATGTGTGGTAGTTGATTGTACATAGGATGAGATATGGTATCTCATCATTACATCACTAGGTTTGTATTTTTAAGCTCTATCATTTTGTCAAATTTCCCCTTTGTAGCAAGATGTCAATATATGGTGTGATCTCGCTTATTTGATTGGTTGTATGCCTTCATAACTTTAACTCTATGTCTCAAATCATGAGATCAAATGATATTGAGACACTGTAACAAACTCTATTTCTTGGGTAGTCACTAGTTTTTGAGACTCAGGGTTCTAGGCTAGGAGGCACGATGTGGTGAGATGAAGACACATGATTGAATCTCGCATATTTAGTTGGTCATTGGTTTTCATAGATTGATCTTTTCACTAGAGACCTATGATGAAATGAGGTAGTGACACTTGGCCTAATCTCATATAGTTAATTGGTCACACATATATGAGAATTATAACATTGAGTTGTTACTTTAGATATAATGAGGATGTGAAGCATGGAATGATCTTATTTAGTCGAGACACTAAGAGCTTGATATTTTAAACATACATAGATTGTCTATGGAATTTCATCAAAGGGATGACACTTGCCAATAAGATAATGAATTCTAAAGTGTAAAGACCAATAACTGAATTGGTTAGTCAAATAAGTTAATATTAAATCAAAAAACTGAATTGATGTCCTGATTTAAATTCAAAATTCATGAAATAAAAAAATGAATAGTGGAACTTAGGATTTAATATGAAATAATTTTAGGCCTATTTTATGTCTTGATAGGGATCAAACATGGGATTTTGTAGGATAAATGTGTCCCTATTTGAAATTTTAAAAATGGGGCATGTTGGTCACAACAACTTCATCACTCAAGTCAAGAATTTGAGGCTTTTACTAGTTGAGACTAGTGAAAAAAAGATTGATGTAAAACTCATTATGACTATCTTGTCTAAATTGGGTTATCTTTACTTATTTTTTATTTCAAACTACTACACACATCAACACTCTATGTGATTTGCATATGTGGCATTGAATTTTGATAAGTTTTACAAACTTAGAGAGAATATGAAAAACTAATTTTTATTAGTTATCTGACCTTAAGGTACTAAAAAATATTCATTAGTAGTCAATGATAATAATACAACATCACAACCTAACTCTAGCAAAGGCAAAGGCCCTATCAAGAAAAAAGGGAAAGCAAATCCCAAGCCTAAGGGAAATTCAATAGCTTAGCAAAATCCTTCCCCAATTCAAAACAGAGGAAAAGAGAATTTAAATGTCAATGTTGACCAAGAGGTTTGTAATTGACCTATAAGAAAGTAGGCCATGTTGAACACCAATATTTTAATAAAATGGCATGCTTAGAAGCAGAGATGAAAAAATGCAACTCCCCCCTCTAGAGATAAGAGTAACACGTTTTGAAATAATCGGAACACTTGTGTTTGAATAGAATATTGATTTAGGATCCCCTCACCATATAGTGTATAATGGTTGAATATTTAAAAATCTTAACCAATGTTGTACAACTAAAATTTTTGTGGGAAACTCTAGTCCTCATTTTTTTAGGGTGAAGGGATAGTTGAGATGAAGAATGGCATTTCAACAAAGTTATACACATTCCAAAATTATACATGAACCTCCTCTCCATATATCAGACCACACATTCATATGACTACAAAACTATTGAGTTTACACCTACTAAAGTTTTCATTAGAAACATCAAAGACTAGTATGCTATTATAGCCACTAGCAAGGTTGATCATTAAACACGATTGTACAAATTTGAGAACTTTGTGATCACTCAACCTTCATAAGTCTTGATTGCATATGCTAATGACTTGATTAAGATTTGACATGATCATTTTTTTCATCTTAACTATTACTCATTGTAGGACCTTAGTAAGCATTAGATGGTTTTTGGTTTGCCACAAACTTATTTCAAAGATGGAGTTTGTCTAAGTTGTGCACTTGAAAAAACATAGGGATCCATTTCCCAAAATCAAATCCTTAAGGGAAAGTGATAAATTATAGGTGGTTCACAATGATATTATGTCATTTCCCAATGTTTCTTTTCAAAAACATAAAAATATATTTACATTCATTGATGGTTTATATCATAGAACTTGAGTCTACTTTTTGCAAAACAAAAGGGAAGACTTTGAGCACTTAAAAAAATTTAAATCCCTTGTTGAAAACCTATCAAAGAGAAAATTTAGTGTCTTAGAATAGATATTGGGGAATAATTTTTCAAAAATTAAATGATTAGCTTCTATGAATAGGTATCCATTCATCTTCACCATACTATACCCTACACCCCTCAAAAAAATAGTGTAGCTAAGTGTAAAAACTACACACTAAAGGAAATAACCAATTTCATGGTACATTCAAAAAAATTGCCTTTATAGTATTGGACTAAGAAAATTTAGTGTGCAACTTATATCCAAAATCACACTTCCCACTCTGTAGTGCATAATATGACTCATGAAGAAAAATGGTCTAGTGTCAAACCAAATGTTTTTAATTTTTAAGTTTTGGGATGTAGTGCATGAGCACACATTTGTTGAGTTGTGGAGCTAAAAGCTTCACTAAATGTGCAAATGTGGAGGTTACTGGGTTACACAGCAATCGACATCAGTCAGAGCCAATCGACATCAGTTAGGGGTTGATTGACATCGGTTATCTTTAGCTACACAGTAACTGGCATCGGTCAGATAGGAACCGACATCGGTCAACTGTGTGTTTCCAGAACTATTCTAATTTTAGACAAACAGTTAGTTTGCATGTAAAGACTAATTTTAGTCTTGACTCCACTTTTCTAATTATTGTTTAGTCTAGGATCTATTTAAGAGACCCATGGGGTTGTATTGTAATTAAGGATCAAGGATTAGATCCTCAAGTAAGATCTAGAAGGTCTGCAAGAGTGCAAGATCAGGAAGATCTACAGGTAAGCAAGGTTAATTGATATGTGGGGTAGCAAGATCAAGAAGATCTGTGGAGAGGTGTGTGTGCAAGATCAATTAGATCTGTGTGGTAGCAAGATCAAGAAGATCTGCAACACAACAAGGAGCAAGATCAGTTAGATTTGCAAAGGTACAAGATCAAGGAGATCTGCTGGAAGAGGGAACAACTCAGTATTTGAGTTGGTTGTAATTGATTGAGAGAGAGAACTCTTGAAGGAGAATTACTGTACACCTACGAGGTGTGGGAAGAAGAGAGATTTCTCCATTGTATTTCCTTCTGGAAGAGTTTAATACAGATTGTATTGTTTCTCGTATCTCCTATTCTTTGTTGTTTTTGATTTCTAGTTATTACTTTTGGGTTAATTTTGTGTTTAGTTACTTATACAAAAGTAATCAATTGTGATCTAAGATCCTAAAAAGTGATATCAGAGCTACTTGTGTATACACTAACAACCAACAAGTGGTATCAGAGCAAGGTTAGTGTTTGTTGATTAAAGAATTCACTCACAGGGGTTTCTGATTGAGTGGGAGCAAAGCAATGGCAGAAAAAAGTAAACTAAGAATGGAGAAATTCAATGGCAAGAATTATCAATTATGGAGGATGTAGATAGAAGATTATCTGTATCAGAAAGATCTATACTTACCATTGGGTAGGGTTTTAATGAAGCCCATAGATATGAAAGATGAAGAATGGAATGTTCTTGATCAAAAGGCTCTTGGATCTATAAGGTTGAGCCTGGCATCGTCTGTGATTTCCAACTTATCACAGGCAAAGACAATGATAGAGTTAATGGATACTTTGGCAAATTTATATGAAAAACCCTCAGCTTCAAATAAGGTATATCTTATGAAGCAATCATTTAATTTGCAAATGCAGGAAGGTGGATCAGTATATAGTCATCTTAGTGATTTCCATGGATTAGTTAATCAGTTAAATTCAGTCAAAATAGTTTTTGATGATGAAATTAAGGCTCTCTTAATCTTATGCTCTTTACCTGAAAGTTGGGATAGTTTGGTAATGGAAATTAGTAATACTGCGTCTGCTTCAAATATCTTGAAAGTTGATGATGTTGTTAGTGTAATCTTGAATGAAAAAATTTGCAGGAAAAGCACAAGGGAAACATCAGGTAATGATTTAAGTGTTGAAAGCAGGGGAAAGCAAAGAGAGAAGGTCGAGCAAGGGAAATCAAGGTCAAAGATAGGTAGTAGATCCAAATCCAAAAATGGAGGAATCACCTACTGGAATTGTGGAAAGAAAGGGCATGCAAAGAAAGATTGTTAGTTGAAAGAAGATCAGCATGAAGGAAATAAAGAAGCAAATGATGCAGGTATTTTTGCATAGAGTGCTCTTAAATTTTCCTTGGATAAAGTAGAATCCTGGGTCTTAGATTCTAGTGCCTCTTTCCATGCAACCCCAAATAGTGAATTTTTCAATGATTATGTCCATGGAGACTTTGGAAAAGTTTATTTAGGGGATGGTGACCCTTGTCAAATTGTTGGCAAAGGGAAAGTGCAGCTGAAATTGCAGAATGGCAACACATGGGTGTTGAAGGATGTCATGCATGTACCCGTCCTGAAGTGGAATCTAATTTCTATAGGAAATTTGGGTGATGAGGGTTGCACAGTAACTCTCACAGCGGTATCTTGGAAAGTTTCCAAGGGTGCACTTGTATTAGCAAGAGGTAAGAAAGTAGGTACAATTTATCTATCTACTTGTATTACTGATTATCCTTCTATTTTATCTACTTCAGATGTAGATACAAAGATGTGGCACTATAGGCTTGGTCACATGAGTGAGAAGGGAATGGATGTTCTTAAGTCAAAAGGTAAGCTTTCAAATTTGAAAAGCATAGATCGAGATTTCTATGAGCATTGTATTTTTGGGAAGAAAGTGAGGTTTCTCACAACTAGGTCAACAAAGAAGAAGCACAAGTTGGAGCTTGTTCACACAAATGTGTGGGGACCAGCTCAGGGAGCTTCTATTAGAGGATCATAGTATTATGTTTCTTTCATTGATGATGCTACAAGAAAGGTATGGGTTTATTACATAAAGAGGAAATTTGATGTTTTTGACACATTTAAGAATTGGAAAGCCTTGGTTTTTAATGAGAAGATGATGGATAGTGATCAGCTCAAGAGGCTAAATAATTTTGAGAAGGGCAATCTTGATTTGGATGAGGTTATGATCCAAAATGAGCTCGTGGGTAAAAATCATCACTCACAGGAAAACACAGACACTGACGTCAGTCAGGCAGAGACCGACATCGATCAGGAAGGAACCGACATCGATCAGGTGAAGACCAAAGTCAGTGATGTCAGGCAAGTGGAGACCAATGTTGGTCAGGGACGTCAGGTGGAGTTGACATCGATCAGGTGCAGACTGAGATTGGTCACTGTCAGATCAAAATTTGGGCAGACAGTAAGCTGTCAATGAGTCTCAAATGCCCATGCGGAGGTTTGAAAGGGTAAGTAAGCCTCAAATTCATTATTCCCCTTCTTTATACTACTTATTGCTCACTGATGGTGAAAAACCATGAAGTTTTGAAGAGGCAATGTAGGTAGAATCCAGGAAACAGTGGGAGCATGGCATGAATGAGGAAATTGATTCCTTGAAAGAGAACCAAACGTGGGATTTGGTAGAGTTGCCAGTCAAAAAGAAAGCACTAAAAAACTAATGGGTTCACAGATTAAAGGAAGGAGAGAATGGATAGATGAGACATATGGCCAGGTTGGTGTTGGAGAGGTTCAATATGCAGGATGCAAAACCGGTAAGCACACCTAGACCAGATATTGCCCAAGTAGTGGGAGTTGTCAGCAAGTTTATGGCCAATCCAAGAAAGGAGCACTGGAAAGTAGTTAAGTGGATTCTTAGATATCTGAGAGGGACCAGCAGTAGGTCAAACACTTCTATACATGGGTATGTAGATTCGGATATGGCAGGTGACTTGGATGGCAGGAGAAGCACCACAAGATATGTGTTCACTGTTGGTGGAATGGCAGTTAGTTGGATTTCAAAGTTACAAAAGGTTATTGCCCTGTCTACTACAGAGGTAGAATACATTGCAGTCACAGAGGCTAGCAAGGAAATGATATGGATCACTCAGTTCATGGAAGAGTTCAGAAAGGAGCAAGAGAGTTTCAGATTGTACAGTGATAGTCAAAGTGCAATTCATTTGGCAAAGGATTCAACCTTTCATTCAAGAACCAAACATATATAGCTTAGGTACCACTTCATTAGATAGGTATTGGAGGATAGACAGTTGAAGCTGGAAATGATCCATACGGATAGGAACCCTGCAGGTATGCTAACAAAGCTGATAACAAAGAAGAAGTTGAATCTTCATTTAACTTTTGTTGGTCTTCAAGATTGAACTTGAAGATGGAGAAACAAGCTAGAAACAAATTAGAGGATGTTGATGTACAGGTATAGGTGCAGTTATTTATCTCCAAGTGGGAGATTGTTGAGTTGTGGAGCTAAAAGCTTCACTGAATGTGCAAATGTGGAGGTTGTTGGGTTACACAGTAACTGACATCGGTCAGAGCCAACCGACATCGGTTAGGGGTTGATTGACATTAGTTATCTTAAGCTACATAGTAACTGACATCGGTTATGGTCGGCCGGCATTAGTCAGATAGGAACCAACATTAGTCACCTGTGTGTTTCTAGAACTGTTCTAATTTTAGATGAATAGTTAGTTTGCATGTAAAGATTAATTTTAGTCTTGAATCTACTTTTCTAATTATTTTTTGGTTTAGGATCTATTTAAGAGACCCATGGGGCTGTATTATAATTAAGGATCAAGGATTAGATCATCAAGTAAGATCTAGAAGGTCTGCAAGAGTGCAAGATCAGGAAGATCTACAGGTAAGCAAGGTTAATTGATCTGTGGGGTAGCAAGATCAAGAATATCTACGAAGAGGTGTGTGTGCAAGATCAATTAGATATGTGGGGTAGCAAGATCAAGAAGATCTACAACACAAGGAGCAAGATCAGTTAGATCTGCAAAGGTGCAAGATCAAGGAGATCTACTGGAAGAGGGAACAACTCAGTATTTGAGTTGGTTGTAATTGATTTAGAGAGAGAACTCTTGAAGGAGAATTATTGTACACCTATGAGGTGTGGGAAGAAGAGAGATTTCTCCATTGTATTTCCTTTTGGAAGAGTTTAATACAGATTGTATTGTTTCTTGTATCTCCTATTCTTTGTTGTTTCTGATTTCTAGTTACTTATTACTTTTGGGTTAATTCCGTGTTTAGTTGCTTATACAAAAGTAATCAATTGTGATCTAAGATCCTGATAAGTGGTATCAGAGCTACTTGTGTATACACTAACAACCAAAAACATTCTAAATGAAAAGTTCAAAGTAATGGAAAGGAAGAGTCATCCTTGTATCTTTGTCGACTATTATGAATATATGAAGGCATATCATCTTCTTATTCTGGGAACCACTAAAATGATTTACAAACTAGATGTGTTATTTGATAAACAATCTTAGGGTTTCATGCCAACATCTCCCACTCCTTTTCATACATTACCTTATGTTGAGTTGGACGTAATTTATAATGTATCTTATAAAGAACATAATAGCTTCTATGACTCACATTCTAAGAGTTACTATAGTTCAAATGATGATCCACATGGGGAGTAACCAATGCCAAAAAACATTCATAATGCACCTACATAACTAACACAACATCTACCAAAATGGGTTCACAAATTTTGTAATAAGGTCAGTTCAATGGTAGGATATCTGAGAGATCCAAACAAGATGACATCACAACATTTATATGGTGTTGAATTTTTGATGTAGTCAATAGTGACATAGGTTCTAAAGACTTATCATCAAGCTTCTAAGCATCCTAAATGGCAAGTAATTATGGTAAAAGAACTTCTTTCACTGAATAAGAATAAAAATTGGGACTTAGTTTCACTTCTGAAAGGAAGAAAACTAGTGAGGTGCAAGTAGGTATACTACACTCAGTATGTAATAGATGGGTCCATTGATATATAAAAATCCCAATTTTTAGCAAAAGGATTTTCACAAGTTGAATATGTTTATTACCATGTAACCTTTACTCTAGTTGCCAAGATGAATTCCTTCATGATAGTATAATCCTTGGGTTCAAAACAGGGATGGGAATTCCATCAAATGGACATCAAAAGTTCCTTCTTGCATGGAAACTTGAAATAATAAATCCACATATCCTAACCTCTTGGGTCCATAAGCTATGAGAACTCCAGTCTTGTGTGCATATTGAAAACATCCTTGTATAGTTTGAGATAGGATTCTTGAGCTTGGTATGAAAAGATCGGCATGATCTTAATGAAATTTGGCTTTACACAGAGTCCCTTTGACCCCACAGTCTACACCAAGAAAGTAGATTGTAAATACCTTATTTTAGTCCTCTATGTTGATGACTTAATGATCATATGGAGTTCCACCAAGAAGATTCATGATTTGAAAGCTCGTACAATGAAGTCTTTTGAGATGAGTAACTTAGTATTGTTACATTTTTGCCTTCATTTTCAAATTTCATAGTCTGAGAAAGGAATATTTATTAATCAATTCAGGTAAGATAAAGACATATTCAATGCTTCAACATGAAAGACTACAAGTTTGCATCAACTCTTTATCAATCTAGAGTCAAGTTTTCTATCAAGTGTTCTTCTCCTTCAGTTTATGGTCCACTCTATAGGCAATTGGTGGTAAGTGTTTTGTATTTGAATCATACTCATCTTGATATATCACTTGTTATGAACTTGGTATCACACTACTATCAAGACTCCCATGAAATCCATTGGCAATTTGTAAAATGTATTTTAACATATCTTCATGGTATTACAAACTATGGTATTGAGTAAAGTTCAAAAGGAAAATATCCAATTTCTAGTTACACATTTGGTGGGAACATAGCATTTGTTGGCTATATAAATAGTGATTGGGAAGGAGATCTAAATGATCACAAGTCAACCACATGATACATCCATCATCTTGGGGCAGATCTTGTGACTTAGTCTTGCAAGGCACAAACTATTGTTTCTTTATATACTATAGAATTTTAGTGGAGTTGTCACTACCATCCATGAGCCAATTTGGATTTGATGATTACTTTCCAAATTTATATTTCCTCAAACCCAACCCACTCCACTTTGATGTGATAATCAAAGTGTTATCCACATTTATCACAACTTAGTAGAGCACCATGCACAAAGCACATTGAGATCTGCATACATTATATTCAATAATTGATACATGACAAGGTTGTTGATCATAAGTTTTATTGAACATATGATTAAGTTGTATACATCTTCACAAAACTCTAACTTGAGGCCTAATTTGCTCAGCTAATGTAACTTTGGGGAGTGAAGGAAGGGGTCATCAAAGGGGGACAGATCAATGATTCCTATACCATTACCTTCATTAAAGTACATGTTCAAGAGGGTATGTTAGTGTGTTTAATTAATCATACACTATTATATAGTTTTAGGATGCATTTCTAATATTTATTGTAATATAATTCATGAAGGATCATTAATTAATGCACAATTATCCACAAGTTATTATTAGAGAAGAGTATCAATTAAGTTATTGATTTGATTGGCTTCCACTATTAATAGTAAATTATTATCTTAAGAAGACTTATTCTATAAATTAACTACTCTCCAAACCCTATCCTTGGCCTATTTCTTATCTATATAAGAGCATAGAGAACTAGTGACTGAGACAATTCACTATGAAAGAGATTTATTGTTATTCTAACAATTCAAAGTTATTGTTATTTTGGCAATTTAGGCCAGAGCCTTTTAATCTAAAGTAGTCATGCTACTTATGGTAAATCTGTGTATGATTTTTATTTACAGGTTTGATTTATATTATTATATGTATTTCGAGTGTATGTACTATGGTAGCTAACATGATTTTGGACCCTATCCAGACACTTTAATAAGATTTAGTATTAATAATGTAGGATTCTTGGATGGATATTAGGTGGACTTACAATATCATGTAGAAGGAGTCTTGTGAGAGTATTATATATGTGTTCATTAAAAAAAATTAGTGTGAAAAAAAATGTATTCATGATGGAAAATAAACAAAACTTAGTGGAAGACACAAGAAATTAGGTTGTATTTAATAATTATTGTATAGCTAGCAATTTTTCTTCAAACCCATATATGTATTTAAAATGATGTTATAGTAAGATTTGTATGCATTCATGGTAGATGGGTTATTATTTTGGGGTAAGTTATGCATTCATAACTTTACTTTTGGAAGATGGGAGTAATGAGTGGTGATAAAATGTTAAAAAATAAATTTAAAGATAGCTGAACCATATGTTGATTTACTTGTCAATTCAAAGTGGTGTAGTGAAATGTGATGGGCCAACAACCCAAAGAGCAAATTTAGGTTTTATAGGGATAAGTTGGTTATAAAATAATAGTGCATGACATTTGATGTGAAAACAAATAGGCCTCAATAGGAAATCTTTATGTGAGATAAATAAAGAGTTATTTTTTAGAAGATATATAATGTTTGAATAACTTTTTATGAGATTATTAATGAAATTATTCTATGTGCATTGCATGACAATTGGGGTTGGATACATTCAATAATGAATTGCATACAATGATTTGTGTTTAAGGTTTTATAGAGGGAGAGATGACCCCTTACGATTAAAATAAATTTTATTGTTCAAATTAAATAGTGTTATGAAAGAATGTAAACTTCTATTGTGCAAAGACAGTTCAAAAAGACTATATGTTTAAATTATATATTAATATAACCTATAGTGAAGGAGCTCATAGATTTCTTCTTTAATGAAATGGATGAGTTACCCCAAAATAGGGTAGTTGAACATGTCAATAACTTAATTATAAGTGTATAATATACTTCTAAAAGCTCCCTATGTCTTTCAATCTTGAATTAACTAAACATGAGATTTGACCTAATATGTTACCAAGGGTTGCTTCTAGATTATTTGATAAGAAAAAGGATTGTACTATGTGAATATGCATTGGTTACTAACAACTCAATAGTTTAAGATCAAAAATAAATATGTGTTACCTTGAATAGATGATTTCATAAATAGGTTGGGTGAAATATATATATATTTTTAAATGGAATTGTGATAAAGGTGTCATCAATTGTGTATTAAAGAATTTGATATATCTCTAAAATTTCTCTAGAACTCAATGTAAAAATTATAATTTTGCATAGTTCCTTTTGGTTTATCCAGTGCACAAGATACTTTTATGACCATGTTGCATGCATATTTTTCAACCATATCTTAAAGTGTTTATAAACATGTTATTAGATGATATTATGGTTTTAAAATTAAAAAGATAAGTATTTATAGCTTAAAATGAAACAATACATTCACAAATAGTGCAACATGAGAAAGAATTGAATATATGCATCCAAGATTTGTGATGCAAAGCATCTACAAGTTCCTGAGGGAAAAAGCTAATTCATAGGGGAAGAATATTATATAACTATTTACTTGTGGCGTAATAATGTTAAAATATACATGAAAGTCACAAAGTTAAATGTAAAAGGTGTTAAAAGTCAAAAATGAAAAGATGATATGTAAATACCTTAGAATGTGGGTGGATATTATTAAAATATAATGTTATAAATAAAATAAGTTATGAAAACATGTGTGGGTTATAACAACCTTTAAATGTTTTAAATATTGATTGGAATTCTTGGAAAGGGACAAGCAAGAAAGAAAAGAGAAAAGAAAACTCAAGGTAAAAAGAAAAAGAAAAGGAGATTGTGGCATTGAGATAAAGCATACATGTGTGTCTAACAGGGGATATAGGGTGCACTCCCAATGGTCCTATCCAAGTCTTAGTTATGATAAATTTGATAATATTCCTCCTTGTGCCACTAATGGTGCATGTGCTTCCAAATCTACTTTGACAGGATTGTCTTTCAAAGAGCCCAACCAAGATATGTATTTGAACTCTTATTTAATGAAAAAGAATTATTTTTTGAACCATGTATTTGTTGAATAAGTTTATATAATATTATTTTGATATTTTGATAAACTACATTGTGTTTTATTTTAAAAATAAAATACAATGAATATACTTTAATTATTCTATGTGAATAGTAAATCTATAAAAATAGAGCATTACACCAATACTTGTAATTATTGGGTCCCATATATCCTTCAAATTATCATTACAATATTGTAAGGAGTTATCTTTATTTGATGGGGATTTCTTAACCTAGCCAATGGTTATCAATTACATAGTGGATTCATCTACCATACTTAGGAACAAAAGTTGTGGTGGTTTGTGTGGGTCATGGGGGAGGCATTAGGTCTTGAAGCAAGGCTTTCTTCCTATGTGTTGTTGGGTTTTTAGCTTTGGCCTCTTTTTTGGGTACCATATTGAATTCCAATGTATAATTAAAATTCAAACTAGGGGTATAAACTTATAATAGCCTCATAATGTTCCTTGGTCCTTATAACTTGATTTTCAACCTTCTAGATATTTTGATAAGAAATAAGCAATCCCAGCAATCCAATTATATGTATACAAGCTTCAATAGGTCTTCAATGGCACTATCATAATTTTGCGGCACACTTGTGTAGTAATGGTTTATTGGAGTGTAGGAGAAATGTAGCATTAATGGCATGTGACAGATGTTTTATTACTTGTAGGTTTTGCAATGTGCTTTAAAGCTTCCACCCTACCATTTGTGTCTGTCACCTAAAATTTTAATCGAGGACTCCTTTGATTGAAATCACATCTTGGATCAACTATTAGATGGACAGTCTAAATTGTTGCTCACATATCTACAGTGAATCAAAGAGTTGAGGGCCCTTCTCATTATATCCAAAATCCATCTCAATTCTTAGTTTGATGATCAAGATTAAAATTAATAGATTGATGGTCAATCAAAGAATTGAATACCTCCATCATCACATTCAAGATCATGCTCGATTCTTATTTGGATAGCTAGGATTAAATCTTATAAATTAATAGCCAATTGAAGAATCAAAGACCCTTCTATAAAATATTCTAACCATCCTCAATTATTAGTTGGATGGTGTAGGTTAAGTCAAACAAACCAACAACCAATCGAACAATCAAACACCTTTACACAACTATCAGTCAACACCTTAAATTCAAAGATTGATGGCTCAAATTTAAACTTAAAGATTTACAACCAATCTAAGAGTCAAGGACCTTTACATAAAACATTTTACTCATTCTCTATTTTTAATTCACAGACCAACTAAACTTTGCCTATGGAAATAAATTAGTATCTATAATCCCATTGAATTTCACCCATAGAAATAAATAATTTTTTAAAACCACATTGCATTTCTCCTTTCTAATTATATTTATTTTTAGAACCACACTGAGTTCCATCTTTGTAATTAAATTAAATTTCAAGACATTACGAAATTCTGTCTTCCAACTTATAACCATTTTTCATATTGGGTATAAATTCACCTTGGGATTATATTATTTTCCTATATAAAGAAATAAATCACCAAATTATATTAAAATAAATAAATAAATAGGCCTAAATTTGCCTTTAAAATTAAGCTTCTAAGATGGAATTTTTTAGGATTGTATATAAATTTTTAGGACCTTCTTCTTAAACTTTACCCTATTATGCATCGTATTTGTGAGCATTTTCTTTATTGTGTCTCTTTTGAGCCATTTATAGAGTTGGGTGGAGCACCTTTTGTCAATTTTTATGACACTCTTTTTTGTGCATGGTTCATGGAGATGGTCCATTTCTTGATGGGACTCTTGCATTTTTATTAGCTCATTTTTGACTCAGGTAGTAGTCTTGAGACTTGTCTTTAGATGCAGAGGTATATTTTCCTCATGGTGAGGGCACCTTTGCTTGGGCCATTCCTTGGAGACACTTGAGTTATCTTTTTATCCCTTCATGATGTTATGGGAGGGATTATTTTCTCATGGTGGGCCACAGTTTGTGCCATTTATTGAATCTCCTTTACATATGTATAGATGTGTGTGGTTCTATTGGAGAGTGAGCAGCCATGGATCCTTGTTATTGATGGAGGATCATCTTTCTTTCAAGCTTGTGGTCTTCTTTTACCTAGTTTTTGGTCCTAGTTCTCTTAGACAACAAGAGTTGGTTGATGTACAGTGTATTCTGATTACAAAGTAGCTAGTGGATATCTTCACCAAACCTTTGGTGGAAGTTCTATTTGTTCATCTTGAAGAGATGATTGGTATGTGAGATGTTGTCATAAGGGATGGTATTTGATTAATGATACCTCTGACTCCCTAACTCAATCTGAAGGGAGAGTGTTGAGTGTTAAGATTGATTTGTGGCATATGTTCATTAACACTATATGGTCTATTAAATTATGTACATTATATATTAATTGTATTTATTATTTTTATCTTTATGATCAATAGTCGTGATTTAATATATTTATGTGTGTTTATCCTCTTTCTAAGAATCAATAAATAGTATTTCTTTTCTTACAAATGCTTTTCAGAGAATGACATGGCATTCAAAGGAAGAAGACAATGAAAGGCAATTTAAGTATTTTATACACCCATTAAATATAAATATTTGTTAAAATCAACATACATCTATCCACAAAAGGAAACAACTAAAAATGAACAAACAAACAAGAGAACACTTCTTCAAAGCTCTAAAAGAAAGGCTAAACTCGTAATATCATATTTTGCTTTTTTTTTCTACAAATCTACAAAGGGGACATAATGAAATTGTCTAGACCCATAACACACAAAACATTATTGCTTCTAAATATTCATTTCAAAATATTATGAAACCCTGGCAATGAATACACGCAAGATTTTGAAAACCCAGCCTAATTGTGTTTTGTTTTTAAGAAGTGGGGGGAAATGAAATACAAGCAATGAATTACATGCATTTTAGTTTAAAGTTATAACCTAAATTCTAAAATCAAAGCCATGACAAACTTATTTGGAAATAATTTTCACAATTCTTAAGAAACCCATTTCTAATAGGAGAAAAATTACAATTGAAACTCAGTCCTCAAATTATTTTATAAAATCTCTACAATAAATAGATGTAAATGATGTAAAAGAAGAACTTCATAACCAAACCCCATAACAATGCCATTAACTGAAATCCTCGTCACACTCATGTTAGAAAGCAATTGTTTTGAATACATTGGTGACATGTGCATGTAGAATTTTGGACATCAAACATTTTGAACAAATGAAATCTCACATAGTTAAAGTATTAAAGAGAAATGGATACAAGAAAGAAGACATCAATAAAGCATTCCAAAGAGCGAAGAGAGAGAGAGAGGAGGGGTAAAGACAATTGTGACAAAAGACCCATTATTTCTCTCTAATATAAAAAGAGAGTCAGAAATTAGCTAGGATTTTAAAGAGGCAATCATTTAGACTACCTCTATACCTCAAAATACCCTACACGCAACTTTAGACTTGGTGAAAGACCCTACTAACCCAAAGGTACATAAAGGAGTTTATTTGATCCCATGTTCATGCAACAAGCCATATGTTGGGCAAAGATGTAGGAATCTATGAATGAGACTTAGGAACATACAAGGATATTATGCGTTCTCATCTAAATGACTCAACTCTTGCAAAATATTCACACAACACAAAGCACCAAAATTGTATGGAGAAAGAGCAATTGATTCCAAAGGAAGATCATTACTAGCGAAGGAAGGTGAGAAAGATTATTGAGATTAAGAAGAGGCGGGACAATCTTAACAAAGATAATGGACTTGGCATAGGCAAACCCTAGCAACTACTAATAAGTCACATCACAAGGATAAACAATGTGAACTGGTAAGCTGGAGGTAAGGTATGAATTAATTCGCTGTTTAGATTGATTGTATTAATAGTTACATATAATTATTTCCATCATTTCAGTTTACTTATTCTTTTAGTTATTTATTAAAGAATCAAATTTTAAAGTGATACTTAAATTAAATGATTATTTAAGGTTGAAAGGTGGTTGATTTATTGATGAAATTGCTTAACTTACAAAGAGTCCATTACAAATAAATTATTGCTAAGTGTAGTTGACGGAATGAATATCCTTACTACTAAACCAAAAACTTGGTCAATCAAAAATTAAAATTAAATATTTAAATAAATATTTTAATCAAAATTATTTAACAAATTTATTATTCAAACTAACTATTTATTAATTAATAGATAAACTTTACTAATTAATTATTTTTAATAATTAATTTTTTAATTCATCGTAAAATCATATTGACATACATAAACCAACTGTGTAATTTCTCTTTCATATTGGTGATATTACTATTTCATTAATACCTCTGGTTGTTTTTTCTTGTTCTCTCTTCTTTTTCTTTCCCTGTAAATAGTGTGCCGCCTTAACCAATTGGGTTTTAGCTCATAAGCTACCGACATCCCTATTGAATGCATGCTTGGTTAAAAGTGCCATTACTATCCCTCTATCATGGCAATAAATGCGAAAAAGCCAATCAAAACTTTTCAATGGTATTTCGGTAACGTTTAGAATTTTCAATGTTCAGATCAGATGTTCCAACATTTCACTTACCATGCATCTCATAAATATACACCTTGTAATCTCCAATTATCAACCAAGGTTATAACATATAAAAACAGTAAATACTGTGATATAATACAGTTCATATGAGCAATGGATGTTTAGGAACATTACCCCCATTGAATTAGACAATGCCTTGGTACAAATTGAACCATGAAACAAACCACCATCCTACCAAACAAACCATGCTAGACAAGTGTTCGAGCCGCCTGAAAAGAATTCCACATTTCCGAGCACACTTCCCCCATAGAAAGTGATCATGGTTACATTAGCGATTTGTAATTCAACGTTCCACTCTAATACCTCCACGATGTTTGTCCAAAACCTTGGTTGCCAAATTTTGGATTGCTGGATTGAACCCCTGAGCAGCGGACAGGGGAAGAAAATGAGAAATTGTACAATGAATTTATAAGAATGTCCAACAGCCCTGAATTGAAAAGGTAATAGACCGAGCATATTGCATAACATTAATAGAGAATATCAAATTTGTATGTGCTGTAGATCCAACTCATTAGATCAAAAGCAAAACAAAATTGCGCATCCGTACAAAGTTCAGCAAAAAAATTAATTTACAACAAACAAACCAGAGGAGCAAATCAAAACAATGCTTACCGAATGTCGAACTCTGAGCACCAAAAGGAGATGAAGCTAGAGATCCAACTTGTTAGATCAGAAGCAAAACAAAATTGCACACATCCTTACAAATCTCAACAAAAAAAATAATTTACAACAGACAAACCAGAGGAGCACATCAAAACAAAGCTTACCGAATGTTGAACTCTGAGCACCAAATGGAGATGGAATACTTCCAAATGTTGGGCAACTCCCAAATGCTGGAGCAGAGGCTGCTCGAAATTCAGGTGTTGATTGACTGAAAGCAGGAGTGCTACTAAATCCAAATGAGGGAGCATTTGAAGACCCAAATCCTGCAGTCCTGGAAGCCCCAAAACCCAGAGTACTGGATGCACCAAATGCTGGAGTTGAAGTGGAACAAAATGCATGGGCACTAGCAGCACTAGAAGTAGGAGCTGATTGACTAAAAGCAGAAGCGCTGCCAAATCCAAAAGAGGGAGCACTTGAAGCCCCAAAAGCAACAGTTGGAGTCCTGGACACACCAAATGTTGGAGCTGAAGTGGATCCAAATGCAAGGGCACTAGCAGCACCAAACGCAGGAGTTGATTGACTAAAAGTAGAAGTGCTACCAAATCCAAATGAGGTAGCACTGGACACCCCAAAAGCTGCAGTACTGGATGCACCAAATGCTGGAGTTGAAGTGGAACAAAATGCAGGGGCACTAGCGACACTAAAAGCAAGACCTGATTGACTAGTACTACAAGCAAAAGTGCTACCAGAACCAAATGCAGGAGCACTTGAAGCCCCAAAAGCCTCAGTACTAGATGTCCCAAAAGTCGGAGTATTGGACGCACCGAATGCTGGAGTTGAAGTGGAACAAAATGCAAGGGCACTAGCAGCACTAGATGCAGGAGCTGATTGACTAAAAGCAGAAGTGCTTCCAAATCTAAATGAGGTAGCACTTGAAGCCCCAAAAGTCGTGGTACTGGATGCACCAAATGTGGGCATGCTTGTCACAGCAAATGCTGGAGTCGAAGTGGAACCAAATGAAATAGCCCTAGTTGGACCAAAAGTAAATTGACTAGCCACACCAAAAGGTTGACTACCAAAAGCCGATAGGGTTTGGCCAAAAGGACCTGATTGGGTGGGGCTTGGTGACCCAAAACCTTCAAATGCACGCTTTTGCTTATATGCAGATGCTGCAATCATTACTGCACAAGAGAAAGGGAATCAAAACAAAATCACAATAACAAGTTAATGAATTGACAATACAAAGACCTAACTTCTAATTATAGGTAATGAACTTCAAACTTACTCAATGCACAACTAAATGAGTAACTAATATTAACCATTTATGCTAAGAACTTAAAGTAATGCCAATCTACAAAGAAATGTGGTGTTCCATTGGAAACATTTTGTAATGATATTATTTAAACACGTTATTAATGATATTATATAAACATTATTGTTTGTGACAATTGATGTCCTCAAAAAAAAATATACCTCCACTGAGATATAGTATATTATCTCAAAATAATGTTTAGAGAAAATTCTGCAAATAACCGCTTCTTTGGTAGACATTACATACATCAATATTTTTAATAATATGAGACTTTTGAATTATTTTATTCAAAAAAAATTGGTTCTTATGACAAAAAAGGCCATATCCAACCGAGCACAAAGCAAATTTCAAATTTTTGTTCTCTAATAAAGAAACTTAATATTATGGTCCGGATTGATTAATGTTTTTTTTATTTTGAACAATCTGACAGAAGATTTTGGTATATTTATTCTTAACCATAAAAACTAACAAATTAGAAATATGACTAATCAATTAAAAAACTAAAAACCAAATTCATTATAAAAAGTCCAATCTCACTCACAACTAACATGACAACAAATTAAATCAATCTAAAATTCATAATTCACTTAGTTGCAAATCCAAAATTTACCAATAACTCTTTTACACAACTCGATTAAAGTGTTCATATAATTTTATATATATCATTTAAAGTGTAATTTATACATCAGAGTATTCAGCAAACCCAGGAAAACAAGATCAGGTCAAACTCAAATTTGAAGGCGTCATCTTAAGAACATCACAAGGTCAATTCGTTGCAGCATCCTCATCCTACTTAGCCCATGGTACAAACAACGAGGCAGAGGATCAAACACTGGTGGAAGGTCTTCATCTAGCTCGAGCACATGGGTTAGTCAAGTTGGAAGTTAAGGGGATTCTCAGTTGGTCATTAACACGATGACCAAAGCCAAGACCTCCAACTGGAAGCTTAATTATTTCAGAAAATTTTCCAACAAATTTCCTTTGCTCACTGCTTCTGGGAAGCTAACCGGCTGACATGCCTTCTAGCTAATGCAGGAGCAGACTTCGGATTTTTTTCAAAAATAGAAAGCTCTCTTCCCTCTGACTGGTTGGGTTTACTAACCCCAACTCTACGAGATGCTAAAGGATTAATTTAAAGGCAAAGCTTTTCCTTTTATAAAATGATGCAAGGTAGTTTATAACGGTTCAAAGAAAGAAAGAAATAGAAAAAAGGATATAAAATAATTTCTTTGAGATAAACCAACTAATATCATTAAAAAAAGGCAATGCGAGTAATTATTCTTGTCCTCTTTAGTCATGATGAGGAATTTTTAAACCATTCCCCCAGGCAATCCAGGTGACTTCATGATGCAGGAGCACCTTCAGGTTCATGGCCAATCAACATCAAACCAGAATATTTTATTTTTTTGTTTTCCTTGTTTAATTTTGTTTGCGGGTTAATTTCACTTGAGGCAGTTTGAAGACCCATATTTAGAGATCATTGATGTGGTTCAATAACTCCAAGATAGGTTTTTTTTGTTGGATCTACAATTGTTTTGGCCCACGGTTTTATTGATTACAATTTCTATTGTATCCATACAAGTTCTAGAAGTTTCTAAGTGGTTGAGAGTTGGTGAAAACAGACCTATATAAAGATAACCTTGTAACCATTTGAGGACATCTTCTGGCAATGAAAAAGCTGTCTTCATGTGCGTTTGCGAAAGGGGATCTTTTGTTGGCTGTATATTGATCTACTTGGGTCTGAGTGACCAAGTAATGAGCAAAGCATTTGTGGTGTCAGAGATCTGAGACAAATGTGAGAAGTGTCATTATGTGCTGTGGGTCTAAGTTGCTGTAATTGGATATTGTTTTCTAAAATTTCTTTGAGTCCATTGTAACTTGTTGCCCTTCTCTGTTTGGCTGTAATAAGACTGAGACTACATTTTGTGTTGACGCTGAATCTTATATGCTTTGCAATTGCAGTTTAAAGTTTTAATAAAATTATGTGCTCGCTTCTTTTGTCTGCTTTTTCAGAGCTTTTGTTGTGTAACTATGCTATGCACTGCTAGGAGTCTACTGGATTTATCTAACCCACTCCAGCGAACTTCACCAAGTTGTATCAGAGCTTGTTGAAGTATCTTGGAGTTGAAGAATGGTCCACAAATGCAGAGGAAGGGATGCACCTATTTGGGGTGGAAGAGGCCCTATAAATGTTAGAAATGCAAAGTTATTGGAAGCCATTAGAGGCTTACAGGCTTGAAGAAAAGCCATGGAAAGTGCCCAACGAAAAAGGAGTGGAGGCAGAAGTGAGTGATTCAGAAGAGAATGAAGAGAAAGCTGTGTTGCAGGGATCGCCTCTCCTCCGCACCCCCCCTGCCCTCCCGATTCGTGGCCTCGATTTGCCTCAAGTACCAGTACATCCCAGGTACCTGTCGGAGATGTCCCGGAGGCATCCGGAAGGTACCTGAAACGGCTGTGACGTTTCCAGGCCCTTTCCGAATGTTTCTGGACGTTTTCGAGAGGTACCCAGGCATTTTCGGGAGTTACCCAGGCGTTTCCAAGGTGTTTTCCAGCATGCCTAGGCATTTCCGGCAGGGAAAAACAGTGGAAGTCAACAAAAAAAAAATTTAAAAATGTAAACCCAGTCTGAACCAAACAGTATATAAATAAAATAAACATTCAAGTATAAGTTTACATTTAAGTTATATTTTATTTATATACTTTCAGGATGTTTGAGAGTGGTTTCGGACCTCTAGGAGTTATAATGCAAATTCTAGGTTTTGAAGGATCCTATCATATTTCAAACTTAGTCAAATTCTAGGGTTTCAAGGTTTCAAACTTAGTCATATTTCAGGGTTTCAAGATTTCAAGGAGATGTCATAGGAGGTATGAAGGCTGCATGAATGGATGTAGGTATGATAGAATAGTATGAGAACATCTCTCACAAAGTGCCCCAAGCCAATCCTACCCCATTCCCTTGTACCCCTTAAAGCATACACTAGGAGATTCAATGAACCGGTGAGCCCCTACGAGAGAAAGCGTCAGTAAATGATAAAGTTGAAAAATAATGGGAGTGGCCTTCATGATTTTGAGGGCAATCAACATGATTTATTCTAGATTTGAATGTATATTTTGTCTTTGAAATAATGAATGAATGAATATTATATATTTTTAAGTGTTTTATATTTTATAGACAAATATTTTCATACTATGTAGTTTCAAGTTTTTTACTAAAAAAATGAGTAATATGCATTATACACACACACACACACACACATATATGTACATATATATAGGGATATCCACAACGTATCCAAATCAAGGTTTTTGAAAAATGGCATATCCACGTACTTGAGACATCCCCGTCCCCGTACCTATACCCAAACAACATAGAGAGAAAGAAGAATGAGAGAAAAGGAAAGAACTTGAAGAAAGGGTAATCAGGACTATTGCTTAAATGGGAAGCAAACCTAGGATGGATCTACCCAATTATGCTAGTAGTCTAGATCTGAAAGAACTGATCAATTGTAATGTCCCCATTTTTTATCTAGACCCTCATGGGCCCTGTTGGCCATTTATGGCCCACATACCAAAATTTTGCCTAACTGTGAGAAGATGGACATTCAAGCAAAAGCGGCAAGTTCAGAACAACTTCGGGCTTCCAGGAGCAGACAACAAATAGCTTTGGTTCTTGGAAGGAGAAAGCTTCGGGCTTTAACAAGTAAAAGACTTCAAGCTTTCTCTCGGAAGACTTCAAGTTTGTCAAGTAGGAAGACTTCAGGTTTGTGAAGGCACACTACTTATTTCACTTTATAAGTTGCAAGTAATGATAAGTTTGAAGTATGTAGTGGGGCTTGGAAAGCCCGATTTGGTCTAGGCAGTGTATTTCAGGTTCTCCAAGGAGCACTACTTAATTACTTCATGAGTTGTGAGCAGTCAAAAACCTAAAATAAGTAATGAGACATCAAAACCCTGATTCGGTCTTCGAAGTGCTTCTTGGGTTCTCAAAAAGACAAGTCCTCTCCAAGCGAATCCAAAGGGCCAATCAGTCAAGGACAAGTGGCACAAGCGCATCCAACAAGCTCAGTAGATCAACGAATAGCAAGGACTTCTCCTTACATCTACGACATGCAAAGTGGTTAAAAAAAGAATAGACACGTCCAAGTGGAGCAGTGAATATGCAAAAAACCGACTGGGAGAGTCCAAGTTGCAGTAAAGAACACACCAAGCCTTAAATGCAAGGGTCGAATTGCTTACACTTGGGGGGACATGCAGCAACCACGGGCATGGCTCTGTCAATTCCAGCAGGAGACTTGAATGCGTAAGGGGCTCGAGCAGCTTGGCAGTGATCTTAGGCAGTTACCTCATAGTCAAAGCAGTTGCATGCTTTGAATAAAAAGAACTCAAGGAAAGCAAGGAATAGTCCCAATCATTGGCAACTAACGACTTCTTCTCTCCTTTCTCAATCGCCGGAAGTTCTTCTCTCTCCTCTTCTCTATATATATCTCACGATTTGCTATTGTAATGGTTCCCAATTTTTAGACATTTTTTAACTTCCTAAGAGACGGGACGCTCTTAGAGATATTGCAAGATATGCTCAACTGGTTAAGCTCGACCCTGCAAAGCATTTGTAAGAACCACCTCTTATGCAATAAAGGATTTTTCTTTGCATGTCTCTTGCCTTGGACTTGTGTCTGTTGAGTTGCGTACTATGGCATCGCATGAAGGAGAGTCTTCCTCATCCATGGTCCTCCTTTCTAACCTTGTTTAAGAATTTTTCGATGTTGTTTGCAGGTCTGATTGAGTGTTCTTTCCACCATTAATGTGAACTTCCAGTGAGTCTTAGAACTCCTCTCCGTTTGCATTTATCGCTTCCATGAACCTCCTCCATGAAATATTTATGCAACCAGCTTGATCTTGAGGTTGTGTAATCCAGTATTGTCCTCTGTAGAATTAGTGTGGGTTCAAGCTTATGGAAGTTTCCTATTCTAAATTGGTGCATCGCCTGGTTATCCCTCTTTGGAGCCCTTATCTCCCTTCTAACCCTTTTCCCTGTGAAGTTTCATTTCAGCATTAGTTTAGGTGATCCACCAAGAGGAACTATCCTCTTTAAAAATCCTAGAGGCTCAACTCACCATAGGACACCCACATCCTGAGGTTGTTCCCATGCTTATGGCTGGAAGTGGGAGAGCCTGAAAAAATCTCCCCCAAGGGTGCAATTTCTAGCTATAGTAGTTCTAGCACGCCCGGTGGGACTAAGGTCCAAAGCAATGAAAGGATTTTTTATGTTGTTCTTTTACATATCAGCATTTGGAGGCATTCAACAAACAACAATGGCGACTCTGAGCATCTATCAGCTGGTTTAAGCAACCCAAGAGCCTGATCATCGTTATTTGCTTTTGAAAGCAAGTATTAGCGCCATTGGCGACTCCAAATCAAAGCTCCTGGTTATGAACAGACCAGGTTTGTCTCTTTGAACTTTTAATCAGCTCCTACTTGACTTATGAGGCTAACATGAACAGCTATGGTGAATATTCCTATTATTCACCTCCTTATCAGCAGCACCAATATGATCCCCAATATGATCCATATGAGCTTGATCAGCCCTGCCAAGATTTCTATCAAGGCTATGATGAACCTCAACAGGTTCCTTATGATCTATATATGCAAGAATATTGCCCTGATCCCCCTTATGAACAAGCCCATCAAAACACTGCTCCTCATCAACCCTACCATGAGCCATCTATACCAATACTCATGCAAACTTTAGTGAACCTTGACAAGCATGGACTAGAGTTGTGCTCACAAAAGTGTTATGGCCAAAATGTTCCCCCTCAGCAAATCCATTATGTGAGGGATTCATTGCAGCAAATCAAAGCAGAATGGGCACCTGTTGAGAGAGCAAATTGGAGCAATCTCACTAGTGACATGATGGATATATGCGGTTACATTTAGAGCATTGAGGACAAGCTGGAAGGACTTGAGGAACAGTAGGGCCATCCCCGCCAACCTTTTGTGCCTACATATGCACCTCCACAGCCTTCTTATGTGTTGCCCATTCCTCCTCAAGTGACTGTTTCAAGTGCTCCTTCGAATCTTCCAAGTTCATCATATGTTCCGCAGTCTTTTCCTCCTTGGAAATCCATCCAAGGGGGCTATCAAAAAAACGAAGTGCCTGTTGTGGAACACCCTGCTGTTTGGGTCCAAAACTTCATCCCTCTTCAAGAGCCTTCTTTTATTCTTGATCACCTTAAGGAGGAGCTATTTCAAGAGAATATAGCAAAGCAAATCAGAGAGTTGGAACTGAAGGCAAGGAGAGAAGAAGAAAGGCAGAATCAGCAGATGAAGCCAAAACCTCTACCTTTCCCATCTTGGAGCCAAGTCACGCAGCCAAGTAGATCAAAGGTCTTTCAACCCCCATCCCTCCCTCCTCAAGAGCCTCTGTCTTTCCCATCTTGGAAATTTATTCAAAGCAATGAGCAGAAGGAGGTGGTGATTCCTGAAGTTAGTCAAGAAGCCTTGTAGCCTCCACTCCTTTCCCCTCAAAAGCCTAGAGCCTTTCTTTTAGGGAGAGTCATTCATGAAGCAGAGAATAAGGAAGAAAAGGTGGCTATTTCCTGCACATTTCCATCCTGGAAATCGGTTCGGCCAATTCAAGAGAAGAAGGAAGAGGAGGTGAAGATGATCCAAGTAGAGTAGCTTCAAGAACAAAATCAGGAACCTATGGTAGCTCCCTTGAACCTTTCTCACCTTGTTGAGCATTTTCAAGAGCCTATTATGCCACTCTTTGAGAAAGAGCCTCTCCTTTGTGAGAAAAACCAAAGAGATGCATCCAAAGAGGCTGAGGAGGAGGATATCACGAGCAACTATGAGGAAGAAATCACCATAGGGTCCCCCCTTGGTCTGCAAAAGATCAAAGCAGCCTTCTTGAATGAAGGAGAACATATTGAATATTCTTTTGCAGTTGTGCATGAAGTGGGCTGCACTATTGAGGATGCAAAGCTGCCATTTTATGTGGAGAATGAGGGGGTCGAGGTTGTCATTTCCTTGAATGAGCTGCCACGTGATGAAGAGGATGAGGAAATGAATGAAGTAGCTGATCAAACTGATGAACTTATGGAGCAGCCAGAGGTTCTCAATCAGTTGAGAGGCTCATTTGAGGACTTGTTTGAGATCTTGGGAGTTGGTTATGTTCTTCTCCAAGGCAATTATGGTCTGGTTGCAGCCAAGGAGAGCATCTTTGTCAAGCGAATCAAAGGGGATGGAGTGGGCAGTCTTCCAACTTTGCCACCTCAAGAATTCATTGCAAATATGGACTTGTTTTAAATCTTCGAAATAGGCTATCATCTCCTTGATGAGCCTAAAAAATATGAGATAATGATCAAACCCAATCTTATTGAGGAGGCCGTAGAAATCAAAGAGGTTTGTCTGGTTGAACCACCATTGGAGGCTGCAGTTAAGGAGCCATTTGAAGAGCTTGAGACCCTTTGGATTCACATAGCTGACCTTTTTGGAGCTGTCTAGTTCTCATTGAACATGGTGATGGAGAAGCTGGCAGTTGCAATAAAGAAGCAGGCATCAAGGCCAAGGGTCAAGTAGTTGTATGCCTTATTCAATCCCCTATCTCATAACGCAAGAAATGTATCAAACTTTCCCTTTGATCCAAGAGGAAAGACTACATATAGTTCTAGGATGTATATATTAGATTAGTTTTGTTAAAATTCCTCCAAGTGCTGTTTGAAGCACATTTGTTTGTTGTTTTTTTTGTTTTGTTCTAGGCTAGTTTCTTTTCATTTGGTGCCTTGGGCACTTTGTTTTGTGTTGTCCTCATTGCTTCAAGAGGGAGTTCCAACAAGGGTCAGCGTTGTATCCAGTTTCAGACCAGCACAATTGCAGAAGCAAAGACTCCATGCCCAATGGACTAGACAAGGCAACATGAGTTGGGTTCTCAAGCACAACAGGTATGCTTCCTTGCGAGTCGCCAGAAATGTTGGTCATTTATGGCCCACCTACCAAAATTTTGCCTAAGTGTGAGAAGATGGACATTCAAGCAAAAACGGCAAGTTTAGAACAACTTCGGACTTCCAGGAGCAGACAACAGACAACTTTGGGTTCTTGGAAGGAGAAGGCTTTGGGATTTAACAAGTAAAAGACTTCAAGCTTTCTCTCAAAAACTTAAAATAGTTTTTGGGAAAATTGGTTGTGGTTTATTTTGACAATATATTGATATTAGCAAAACTAAGGAAGAACATACTCAACATTTGAGACAAGTCTTGGAAAAACTGAAAGAGGAGACGCTGTTGATAAATTTGAAAAAATGCTCATTTTTTAAGGAATAATTGATATATTTGGGTGTTGTGGTATCTAGAGAAGTGTTAAATGAAGGATCCTGCAAAGGTAACTGCAATTTTGAAGTGGCCTACATCGAAAAGTACTACAGAGGTAAGAGGTTTCCATAGATTTGCTGGTTTTGTAAAGAAAATTCATAAGAAAATTTAGTGAAATTTGTGCACCATTGACTTCTTGTATGAAGAAGGGTATATTTGCATGAACATCGGAGCAAAGAGAAGCTTTGAGCTTTTGAATAAGAAGGTGACAAATTAGTTTGTACTGGCACCTCCTAATTTTGAGAAGGTGCTTCAAGTGGATTGTGATGCTAGTGGAAAGGTCATTGGAGCTGTGTTGAGTCAATAGGGCAGACCTATAGCCTTCTTTAGTGAGAAATTAAATGAGGCAAAATAAAAGTATTGTGTTTATGACCTAGGGTTCTATGCCATCATTTAGGCATTGAAGAAATGGAGGCATTACTTGTTGCCTACAAAATTTGTTCTCCATACGGATCATCAAGCATTAAAGTATGTGCATTGTGAACAGCCTAGCAAAGTTGAACCATAGACAAACGAGGTGGGTTGAATACCAACAAAGTTACTCTTTTGTTTTGAAGGATAGGTTTAGGTAGTCAAATAGAGTAGTTGGTCAACTAAGAAAGAGGATATTGTTGTTGAAGACTATGAAGGTTGAAGTAATTTGTCTTGAGTACTTGAAAGATTTATACAAAGAAGATCCTAATTTTGCTGAGATCAGGAGGGCATATCAAGATGCTAAGGTATATAAGGATTTCTTTATTCAAGAAGGATTTTTGTTTAAAATCAACTATTATATATACCCCAAGGCTCTATGAGGGAGAACCTTACAAGGGAAATGCATGGAGGGTGTCTTAGTGGTCATTTTGGAAGGAAAAAACCCTTTTACAAGTAAAAAAGAAATATCATTGCCCTAGTCTGAAACAAAATGTAGAGAAGTTTGTTGCTAGATGTAGAATCTGTCAATTAGCAAAGGGCACTACTAGGAACACAGGGTTGTATAAGCCATTACTATTTCTAGATGGACCATGGAAAGATATTACTATGGATTTTGTATTGGAATTACCAAGAACTCATAAATGAAATGATAGTATTTTTGTAGTAGTGGACAGGTTCTCCAAAATGGCTCACTTTATACAATGTACAAAAACCAATGATGCATAAAATATTACCAAATTATTTTTTTAGGGTGTGGTAAGGTTGCATGGTTTGCTTAGAAGTATTACATATGACAGGGATACTAAGTTTAAGAGTCGTTTATGGAGGATGTAATGGAAAAGGTTGGGTTCTAAATTGGATTTCAGTTCTATCCATCCTCCCTAAACCAATGGACAAACTGAGGGAGTCAATAGGGGTCTTGGCAATCTATTCAGAAGTTTAGTTGGAGATAGACCTACTCAGTAGGATTTGGTCCTTGCCCAGGCAGAATTCGTATACAATAATTCAGTTAACAGGTCAACTAGTGATTCCCTGTTCCATATTGTCTATGGAAGATCTCCAAGAGGTATCATAGATTCGATAAAGGTGTTTGCAAAAATAAAAAATGCAAAGGCCAAAGACTTCATAGATTATATGTGGCGATTGCATGAGGAAATCAGAAAGTCGATTCAGAGGAGTAATTGAAAATACGAGGAAAACATTGATGATAAAAGGAGAGTGGAGTCATTTGCAATCTACGATTTAGTTATGGTATTTCTACAGAAGGAGAGGTTTCCCAAGAGGACTTACAATAGATTAAAATATGAGAAAATTGGACCCTGTAAAATTTTGGGAAAATTTTCTGATAATGCATATATTGTTTGTCTTCCACCAGGGATAGATATTTCCCCAATTTTCAATGTTTCTGATCTGCACCCATATGCAAGTAATGATAATGTTGTGACAAACAGTGAGGATGTTACAGTCGTTGCTGATTGGACTGATCAAATTCCAGAGCAGCGCAGAGAAGAAATTGATAAAATATTACAAGAAAGGGTTGTAAAGAAGTCCAGAAACAAAAATTATAAAGAGTATTTAGTAAGATGGAACACAAAGGTGTCTGAGAGGATGATTGATTATCTGAAGAAGAATTGTTCGTTAGAGCAAAAGGAAAATTCAATTCATGGGAATTTTGTGAGCAAGAGCTTGCGTTTTTTGTACCTAGGGTCTCTGAGGCAGGAGCACCTTAAGGTTCATGGGTAGGTGTCTGATGTAGGAGCACCTTAAGGTTCATGGGCAATCAGCATCAAACCATAATATTTTATTTTTTGGTTTTCCTCGTTAAATTTTGTTTGCAGGCTAATTTGGCTTGAGACCTTTCGAAGTCCCATATATAGAGATGGTTGATGTGGTTCAATAACTACAATATGGGATTTCTTATTGGATCGAGGATCATCCATTGTTTTGGCCCCATGGTTTTATTGATTACAATTTCCAATGTACCACACAGGTTCTAGAAGTTTCTAAGTGGTTGAGAGTTGGTGAAAACAGACCTATATAAAGGTAACCTTGTAACCATTTGAGGACATCTTCCAGCAATTGAAGAGTTGTCTTCATGTTTGCAAAATTGGATCTTTTGTTGGCTGGATACCGATCCGCTTGGCTCTGATTGATCAAGTATAGAGTGGAGCATTTGTGGTGTCGGAGATCTGGGACAAATGTGGGAAGTGTCTAAATGTGCTGTGGGTCTAAGTTGTTGTCACTGGAATTTGTTTTCCAGAATTGCTTTGAGTCCATTGTGGCTTGTTGTCCTTTCCTGATTGGTAGTAATAAGACTAAGACTGTCTTTTGTGTTGAGGTTGAATCTCATTTGCTTTATAATTGCAGTTTGAAGATTTAATAAAATTCTGTGTTTGCCTTTGTTTGTCTGATTTTTCATAGCTTTTGTTGTTTAATTGTGATATACGCCGCTTGGAGTATGTTGGATTTATCTGACCCACTCCAGCAAACTGCACCACTTCAAATGGTAACTCACATGCGACAGGCACAATAAAATTTTTTTAGAAAAATTGTGTAAATTTTTTTTTAGCCTCAACGTTTCGGATCACCAACCGTGATCCCTCATTAGGGGAACCAAAATAATGATGGAACAGCAAACCCGAGTTTCCTTAAATAAATAAAATATAACACTGTGAACTTATTTAAGGAAGTTCGGGTTAGCTATTCCATCATTATTCTGGTTCCCCTGATGAGGGATCACAGTTGGTGATCCGAAACGTCTGAAGTTAAAAAAAATCTTACACAGTTTTTCTAAAACCCTGGGTGTTACTTCATGGACTGTGAAAGCATCAAATCTCTTTAAAAAAAATAGAAACGCTGATTAAAAATATCCAATTGATTAAAAACATAATTAGTTATAAATTAGGTGGAGATTTAAGTGGCCATTGAAATCTACATTTGAAAGCCCTTCAATTATACCATCTAAACAAAAGGACTCCATAGAATCATATATCAGTTCAGGAACGATCTGTAACGAGAAGAAACCAAACAACATACTACTACTTTTGTTCAATTTACTAATTTTCTTTTCTCAATTCATGTTTAAAGCCAAAACGCAAATAAGATGGGTTTTCATCGACTTACAAATAAGCATTTAACAGTGTTCCTGCTTTCGGATATTCAACAAGAAAAATAAAACAACTGAAGAAAACATTTAAAGGTTCTTTTACTTGCTATTTTTTTTTGTATGGCGGGAGGAGGACTGCAGGGGAGTCTATTTTGGGTTGTGGATCTCAGAACTCAAATGTTAATATGTACCTTATTCGATGACTGAGTTCAAATCTTGGCTGTAGAGAAATTCATCAGCAGAGGATATGTACCATTTGCCAAGTACAAAGAAATCGTAGCACGCTCAGGAGTTAAAAGAATCCATGTCTACGTTATAGAGTGGAGTTGAACTACCTAAACAGGATTCAAGCGAAAAAAACACAAACTTTTTGAATTTGAAATGGTAAGAAACGTACCACAATCTTCACAAGAGAAAGAACCACATAGAGGCGTAGACCACGCCCTGACATCTGGCATTGAAGTGAAACAGGACACTTGGGTTGAACAGGCGCCAAAGGCAGGCGTGGATGAACCTTTGGAAGTAGCCGGTGGTTAGGGACTCTATGTCGCTCCAAAAACTCCAGTGGAAGTTCCAAAGAACAGTGAAGTTGAATTTCCTAATGAGGATTCAAACAGAAAATCACAAACTTCTTGAACTTGAAATGATAAGAAACATACCTCCAAATGGACTAGAGGTAGAACCAAATGCAGGCATAGGTGATGCACTGAAAGCTGGAGTTGAACTGCAACAGAATGGACTATAGGTAGAACCAAATGCAGGTGTAGATGAGGCACCGAAAGCTGGAGTTGAAGTGGAAGCAAATGCCGCAGTTGAAGATGCACCAAATGGACCAGAGGTAGAACCAAATGCAGTCATAGATGATGCACTGAAGACTGAAGTTGAAGTGGAATGGAATGGACTCGAGGCAGAACCAAATGCAGGTGTAGGCAATGCATCAAAAGTTGGAGTTGAAGTGGAACCGAATGCCACAGTTGAAGAGGCACTGAATGGACTAGAGGTAGAACCAAATGCAGTCATAGGCAATGCACTGAAAGCTGAAGTGGAAGGGGAATGGAATGGACTCAAGGCAAAACCATATGCAGGCGTAGACAATAAGCTGAAAGTTGGAGTTGATGTGGAACTGAATGCCACAGTTGAAGAGGCACCGAATGGACTAGAGGTAGAACCAAATGCAGATTTAGACGATTCACTGGAAGCTGGAGTTGAAGTGGAATTGAATGGACTCAAGGCAGAACCAAATGCAGGCGTAGACAATGTGCCAAAAGTTGGAGTTGATGTGGAACCAAATGCCGCAGTTGAAGAGGCACCAAATGGACTAGAGGTAGAACCAAATGCAGGTTTAGACGATGCACTGGAAGCTGAAGTTGAAGTGGGACTGAATGGACTCGAGGCAGACCCAAATGCAGGAGTAGATGATGTGCCGAAAGTTGGAGTTGATGTGGAACCGAATGCCGCAGTTGAAGAGGCACCAAATGGACTAGAGGTAGAACCAAATGCAGGTTTAGACGATGCACTGGAAGCTGGAGTTGAATTGGAACTGAATGGACTCAAGGTAGAACCAAATGCAGGGTTAGACGATGCGCCAAAAGTTGGAGTTGATGTAGAACCGAATGCTGCAGTTGAAGAGGCACCAAATGGACTAGAGGTAGAACCAAATGCAGGTTTAGGCAATACACTGAAAGCTGGAGTTGAAGTGGAACTAGATGGACTCAAAGTAGAACCATATGCAGGGATGGACGATAAGCCAAAAGTTGGAGTTGATGTGGAACCGAATGCCACAGTTGAAGAGGCACCAAATGGACTGGAGGTAGAACCAAATGCAGATTTAGATGATGCAATGGAAGCTGGATTTGAAGTGCAATTGAATGGACTCGAGGCAGAACCAAATGCAGGCATAGATGATGTGCCAAAAGTTGGAGTTGAAGTGGAAGCAAACGCTGCAGTTGAAGAGGCACCAAATGGACTAGAGATAGAACCAAATGCAGGTTTAGACGATGCACTGGAAGCTGGAGTTGAAGTGGAACTGAATGGACTCAAGGCAGAACCAAATGCAGGGGTAGACGATGCACCGAAAGTTGGAGTTGATGAAGAACCGAATGCCACAGCTGAAGAGGCACCAAATAGACTAGAGGTAGAACCAAATGCAGGTTTAGATGATGCAATGGAAGCTGGAGTTGAAGTGGAACTGAATGGACTCAAGGCAGAACCAAATGCAGGGGTAGACCATGCGCCAAAAGTTGGAGTTGATGTAGAACCGAATGCCGCAGTTGAAGAGGCACCAAATGGACTAGAGGTAGAACCAAATGCAGGTTTAGACAATACACTGAAAGCTGAAGTTGAAGTGGAATTGAATGGACTCGAGGCAGAACCATATGCAGGCATAGACAATGAGCCAAAAGTTGGAATTGATGTGGAACCGAATGCCACAGTTGAAGAAGCACCAAATGGACTAGAGGTAGAACCAAATGCAGGTTTGGACGATGCACTGGAAGCTGGAGTTGAAGTGGAACTGAATGGACTAAACGCAGAACCATATGCAGGCATAGATGATGTACCAAAAGTTGGAGTTGAAGTGGAACCAAATGCCACAGTTGAAGAAGCAACAAATGGACTAAAGGTAGAACCAAATGCAGGCATAGACATTGCACTGAAAGCTGGAGTTGAAGTGGAACCTAATGGAATTGAGGCAGAACCAAATGCTGCCGTAGACTGTGCCCCAAAAGGGCAGGATCTAGGTTGCCCAAATGCTGTTCACAAAAAAAAATGCAAACCATGATCAGAACCAAAACATCATGAAATTCCTTATAGTTAATAATTCAACTACAGACAGCGTATCTGCCACAATAAAACTACTAGAAATCCATTCCATTTTTCCCAGAATCCATGTAAAGCTAACTAAATCAGTCCCTTAATTATAAAATTCCCCCTCCATAGAGAATCCAACTAGAGACTGAGCATCTGCCACAATAAAACAACTATAAATCCATTCCCTCTTGCATATTAATCCACAAGAAACAAAATTCGCGATACGCAACTACAGACTAAGCATCTGCCACAATTAAAATGGGATTGAAAGGATCGAGACACATACGATTGGATTCAGCCATTGTTAAATATTATTTTCACCGACCCTGTAGATTAAAAACAGCCACCATAGTAAGCATCCAGGTTAAATCTAACCATACCCAAATCAAAATGTGCATACTACACTACATGAAATTCGAAAACAAAACGCCCCTAGTAAGCACCCAGGTAAAATCTAACCATAGCCAACTCAAAATGTACATACTACACTCCCTGAAATTCGCTGAAAAAAAGCCCTGGGAAGCAACAAGGCAAAATCTAACCATACACAACTCAAAATGTATATACCACCAGAAATTCTCTTCCCTAAAACACACCGATCTTTATTTATTTTTTTAAAATTTATCTTTTCCGTTTTGATGTACTTTTAGTACAATTTTTGGAGTGGAACTGTGAGAAATTGAGAATGTATCGTTTTAGGATGGCGGAGCCGAAACGCTGCATTCCTGGAACGCAGAGCTTCCTTAACGAATAGTTTGCTTCTTGTTGAAGTAAGGGGACTCGGCTTTTCTTTTTATTATTCTGCCGAAGGCAGATGCTTTTTCTTTTCTTATTATTATTCTGCCGAAGGCGCATTTATAGTACAATTTAATATTCTATTATAATATTTATATAATATATATAGCATATAAATAATATTAATATACTGTTTTATATTTATAATAAATATGTAATAATGTTATAATATTATTATTATTTTTTAAAAATTATATATATATATATATATATAAATAATTTATTATCATATTAATATATAAAAATAGAATATTTATAAAATATAGTATTAATAATTATATATTATATAATATAAATCGAACACATTGACACTCATTGAAGCTATATGAACATGATCTTTCAATACTCATAGGAAAAATACTCAATGGAGAGAGAAAAGTTCAAACAATTGTACGCATCTTCCCTCATTTCTATTTGAGAGAGTTTTTATTTTACAAATTATTTCACAACATTGTAGTAAACATTGGTTTAACTAGATAGAGCATTGTTACACATTGGGAACAAACCAAAACTTCCTACCATCTAAAGTGTATTGAGAAAACAACTACAAAAGCATAAAACATTCGCAATGCAAGTAGTGATGGTAATGACATACAAGAAGATGTATAAATGGAAATGGAATTGTACGAATGAGAACTCTTTTCCCACATGCACTCCTCAGTCACCACTGCAGTAAATGACATCGACATGCTTGATCTCTATGACTTTGACAACAACCACTATTGGAACTATACTGAGTTATTGATCAACCTACACACAACATTGCCACAATTTATAGATTTGTAATGCACATGCACCCAAATTCTAGATGATGAGTGCTCAAGCCAGCGATTGATAAATGAGTTGTTAGGGAACCAACAAACAATGTTCAGAGGAGTTGTAGACCATGTCCAAAAAAACACAAGCTTCACCACTAAAGATGATTATTCAAGGAACAACAGTTATAGGGAAATAGTACTTGACTGGTAGCATCAAAGGTGGCCTAAATAGGCTTGGACATAGAATTAGTTCTCCCCTATTTCTCCTTGCTCCAACCATTATAGCAACGTTCAACGTCTTTACATTCTTATCCAAGAAATGAAGGCACTCGAGGGACAAGCATTGGAAAATTTTCAAGAACAAATGAGACACATCAAATATGTGCTCATTGATGAAATGAACCTCAAAGGCCCAAAAAAGCTCAGTAATGTAAATAGCCTCATACTCTGCTATGTTCATGCTATATAAAATCCCAATATCAAAGCCTCATATTCTACAATATTATTTATACATGAAAATCTTGGTTGAAAGGAAAATGACATTAGATGGTATAATGTCCTTTTTTCTAGATTAAAATAATTAATAATATTATTTAAGTCGAACCTTAATCTTTTGGGCAACTTAATAATAATATTATTATTGAAATAAAAAGTATTCTTAAATACTTATGCCAAAAATAACTTATTGTCAACAACTTATTTTTTTTTATTAAAATAAAGTAAGTTTGGAGTTGGAGTGGAAAATGTATAAAAGAAGATGGAGGGATTCATTTGGAGTATTTATCATTCATCTATTTTTTGATATTTTATAAGTTGAACAGTTTGCTTTTACTTTCAACCATTAAGGACGAAAACCCTCTTCAGTAATCAGATTTTGAAGATGAAAACCCTAAATTTATGCATAGTGGCTTCATTCAGGGGTCACACTGAGTGTGAAGGATTGTTGGATAAGGCACAGGGGTCTGATTTATGTATGACGTGGTAGCTAGGGCATCCACTTGAGGTTGATGCAATAATTAGGGCATCCATTGGAGGTGGATGTAGTAACTAGGAGGTAATTGGAGGTGGGTGACCTGCCTAGAGGAGTCAATCACATACTTTACCAATCTTGGGAGGGCTGACATCACCCTAAAAGGGAAGATTCGAAGGTTGTTCCACTCTAGCTTCATCTAGTTGGTTGATAATTGTTGAATTTTTAATTGTATAATCCATTGTAAATTATTTAATTTACAAGCTTGGAATTTATTGAAAAAATTAGATTTGATGATGTAAGGGTTCTACCATGAAATAAATTGAATTTCCTTATTTTTCGAAGGGTTTCTATGTGGATTATATTTTTCCTATCATGTTTTATGGATCATTTTAGAATTATGTAATTTCATGTTAGGGTTTGAATGAAATTCTAGAATTGTATAAATATGCCCTAAAAGGAATATTACAGTGGTATCAAAGCCAAAAATTTAACAGTCTATGAAGGGAAAAAATTGTAGATCCATACGACAGCTATACCCCTATTAGATGGAGCAGATTTTGATCTATATAGATCCAAACCAATAGTTGTACCATTTAAGTTTCAATCAAAGTTTCAAGTTTTAATATATTTTTAGGTTATCACTAGATATATCAGAGCATTGGATCTTGTCAACCTATCATTTAGAAGGAGAAGATAAAATGGAAGACATAATTTTTGATGATGCTAGGTTTGAGAGGTTTGCCCAAGGGCAAGAGAGATTGGCTAATAAATGACACGACTAATCCACACTATGCAAAATCTGAATTTTGAAGGAAGTTCTTCAAGGACAAACAATAATACTCAACCACCAAGGCCCATGAGTGATTCTTCATCTAGGTCATTTTGGCCTACTTTCCTTTCAAGAGAAGAAACCATTCCTGTGAGGGCAAGTCATCCCTCTATAGTTGATGACATTGTTTCCAGCTACGTTGAATATAGAGCTATTCTAGTTGAGATTTGGGAAGAACTGTTACTTATCAACTTCATGGGATTGAAAAAAGATCGAGTTAGAATTGGACCAAGTTCTAAACCATGAATTACACAAGGATACTTGCAACATGCCTGGAGAAAGGAAGAGGAAAATAGTTTTCAAATTGTAATGGTGAAGCATGAATAAAAATCAAGGCTGCAAGTAATGGAGAGGGAACAACCATGGAGGCATCAACCTTACTAAAGGAAAGTGGATAAAATGTTCCAGCCCAAGAGAAAAAAAATTCTTCCCTATTGATGAGGGAAGAGAAAGAAACCAAAAAACAAGAACAAAGGCAAAATAGTGAAGAGATCAAAATAAAAAAGGGTTTTACTTGTTGCATGCAAAGAGCTCAAGATGGATGATTGTGCACCATATTTCAAACTTCTAAAGGAGGAGTCATTGATTGATTTTTAGAATAACATTATGGGGGGCATACAAAGGAAGAACATACATTGCATGTTGAATGCCAAGTGTCCAAGATTGAAGTTATTTTAGCCCAAGAAACATTACATGTTGAATGTTGAATATCCAAAATTGAGGATGTTTCAACCCTAGAAGCACCTATTAATCTTCCAAGCATTACAAAGTTTGAGTCATTACCATATAAGATTGATTTTCAAAGTAACTATAGTGATGAGCATGCAAGTAAGGAAAATGTTTCAATTGACACCACTAATTCTAAAATTCTGAATTACAAAGATGGCTATGTCAAGACAAATCTATCAAAAGCTCCTACTTCTAAATCAAAAGGAGGTAAGCATTTTGATTACAACGCAAGGTATGAAAAGGAAAGTCATATTTTAGATTTATTGATTATTACTATGTTATTGCATGAAGCTTGTCATCATGGGCAACATGTTAAAAATGGGAATAAGATGAAGAACATGTTGAGTATCAAGGGGAACATAGATCATTTCATAAAAGTTATGAATGATATGTGCATAAAAGAGTGGGATCTAGGTCATCATTTGAGCTACAAGGATAATCAATCCTTAAAGCCAAGTCCTACTCTTGAAGACAAGTCTATGGAGAAAGTCACCATTATTGGGGTAACAATATATTGGATGTGGGAAGGTGGTAAGCACAATATATGTTATTTGGTTGTTACTCAAGGTCTTATAACTCAACATAGCATGGTTTTGTTAGAGTCAAGATACATACATATTTTCCACCCTTGGATGTGTGAAGGAGAAGTCAAGGAGGATAAGAGTCTACAAAATGGCTTCACCATTCTACATTATAGACCTGTTGTTATCCACATTTCCATCTTTCCCAACATTTTGTTAGCAGTCATACAAGTGGTTTCAAACATAATGTTGAATGATTTTTAGTTGGTCATCATTGTTGAAGTATTTTCAATCACACAGTGGAAGAATTTCCAACCTGCTATCAAGGTTTAGGCATGTACAACTAGGGAAAATTGTTTTCTAGCCACTACAAGTTTGATTTTGAGGAAGAATATTCAATTCTACAACCATACTTGGGAAAGCATGAATGGACTTTTTAAAGTCCATCATATGAATGGAAGATATGAGGGAATGAAAGCAATGGAATAAATTTGGAAAACATGTCTATGAGGCATGATGAAATGGTTGAAGGAGTGATGTTGGAGGCTCTTAATTTCCCTAATGTGTGTGTTATATGTACATGTCCAAAAATGGAGAAGATAGAAAATAAAAGACATGATTGTGGTTTAGTCTAGCATGCTCAGAGGTATGAGAAGCTAAGTGAAGAAGTGAAACAATATGATATTATGGCAATGTCAATTGAAGAGATAGTTGTTAAGGATATGACAATAACATAAAATAGTCTTCAAGTAAATGTGGAGACAAGAGAGAGTGGGAAAGTGATTGTATAAGGATGTTCCTAGAAGGACATGCAAAAGGAAGTCCAATTACAACATTTGGAGGCATAAGAGAAGACTCTCACAAGAGAAAGGGAAAGAGATGGCCAAGAAGAAGAAAATATTCTCTATGGGATGGCTATGGATAGAGATGTATATGCATCAAATTCTCAACTTGAAAATTGCATATAGAGTGAAATAGTAGAAGATAAAGTTTAGGAATTGTTTAGGAAGGCAGATCTAAGGAACACTTGGACAATTAGATATGAATAATGTCACTCAAGTAGCATGGAGATGAAGATGGTGGACATATTTCTACCAAGAATATTGAAGGATGCAAGTTATGTTGAACATGTGGGACCAACCTATATAGGTATTAGTGAAGAGACTCTAATGAGTCAAGGTATGCATAGTTCTCAGATGGACAAGGAAAGTGCGATGTTTTTTGCACATGGCATGGGTGAGGGGAAAAAATAAGTGTAATCAGCCTAGAAGGGAGGTAGTGAGTATGAAGAAGAAAGAAGACAAGGATGAGATAGATCAATTGAGTTTTTTTATCAGCTCAAGATAATGAAGAAGAGTATGGAGTTATAGTTGTTTTTGGTGGGATGGATGAGATGCTTCTCCAAGTATTATAAGCACATGGTGATGAACATGGAAATGATGGTGAGATAATATCATCATATGATAACCGAAACATACCCAAGACATTTGTGGGCCTAATTTACAACACTAATGTTGTTTTCATCAGTATTATCAACCATCACATCACTGCATGGGTACTCACACAAGGGATTTTGTAGAGGTTTCTAGTCATGGGAAAGAATATTTTCCAATTAGTAATGACTAATTAAGAACTTTCAATCCTTTTATGGCGACCTATTACTTCTACATCGATCACATTACTGAATGTTACATGGTTTTGTCATACTTATAGCTATTACATCATTTATATTTTTATGGTCTTAATATTTTAAATCATGAAAAAATATTCATTTGTGTAATTTGAGAGGGTTTCCTTGCATGTTAATGTTAGTGGAGGGGTCCTATTATGGAAGGGAATCATTCCATCCATCCTAGTGCTAATTTGGATAGAATTACAACTAATTTGTGGTTGTTGTAACTTTCCTCCAGCATATCCATAGTCTAATTTTCACCATATATTGGCAAGAGCTTACCAAATCATGGAAGGATCCAATAGGACTCAAAGGTTTGGTATTCCAGATCCTTCATCGTGTGGGAGGAGCCAAGTGGGATAAAAAATACACAAGGGGGCGAACATAGGACAACTTTTGGTCTTGTGGTAGTTTGTGGGTGCCTTCAGGTATCAATAAATTCAGAGGATCATCTTGAGGATAAACTGCATTCAGTATCCATTGGGGATATATCACACTATGTTCTCTAGCAGGAGCTATCTCATTTGACAGGTATAGGGTCCAGACTCTAAGAGCACTACAACATGACTCATCACTTTGGCATAGTGATACTTGAGCATAAGAGGTTGCAATTGCTTGAGGGCAAGCAATTTTGGGAAGGGTAAACTATAATGTCCTATTTTCTAGATTAAAATAATTAATAATATTATTTAAGTTGGGCTTAGTCATTTCTAATCTTTTGGGCAACTTAATAATAATATTATTATTAAAATGAAAAGCATTCTTAAAATACTTAAAGTAAAAATAATAATATAACTAAGTTAGCCAAAAGTAACTTATTTTTGGCAACCTATGTTTTATTATTAAAAAAAAAAAAGGTTTGGAGTTGGAGTGGAAAAGGTTTAAAAGAAGATGGAGGGGTTCATTTTGAGTATCAATCATTCATCTATATTTTGATATTTTATAAGTTCAACAATTTGCTTCTGCTTTCAGCCATTGAGGATGAAAACCCTCTTTAATAATCAGATATTGGAGATGAAAACCCTCAACTTATGCATGGTGGATTCATTCAAGGGTCACATTAGGTGTGAAGAATTGTTGGATAAAGCACAAGGGTTTGATTTATGCACGGTGTGTTAGTTAGGGCATCCATTTGAGGTTGACACAACACGGTTAGGGCATAAATTAAAGGTAGATGTAATAATTAGGAGGCAAATGGAGGTGGGTGACCTACCTAGAGGAGTCATTCACATACTTTACTAGCCTTAGGAGGGCTGAAATCACCTTAGGAGGGAAGATTTGAAGGTTGTTCCACTTTGGCTTCATATGATTGGTTGATAATTGATGAATTTGTATTTGTATAATTATCTATAAACTATTTAATTTATAAGCCTAGAATTTATTGAAAAAAATAGATTTGATGATGTAAGGGTTCTACCATGAAATAAATTGATTTTTTTTTTTTTTTGAAGGGTTTCTATGTATATTATTTTTTTCTTATCATGTTCTATGTATCATTTTTAGAATTATATACTTTCATGTTAGGATTTCAGTGAAATTCTAGAATTGTATAAATCTACCCTAAAAGGGATATTACTGTTAGCCCTGAGGAATAATGAAAACTATACTAACTCTGTCACTTGTAGCATATTTGGATCCATAACAATACATGGTCCAAGTATCATTATCCACACGATAAGAAGTAAAGTTACCATGAAATTCAGCATTGATTGGTAGTGTATCCACTAGTAGAGTAGTGATTATTTGGTTGCCAATAGCTTGTCCTTTAATAGACTTATGTGATATGAATTGTAGATCAAATAATATGAATAACATTTACCATTTTTCTATGTAGCCTGATAAATGGGATTTTGGCATGACAAACTTGAGTAGATCAATCATATTAATGATCTGCATCTCATTATTAAGCATGTAATGATGTAATTTTTATACAAAAAAACAAGTTCTAATCATAACTTTCCCATGACAGAGTAATTATTTTTATAATCAACTGGTGTACAAAATATGTAATAGATTGCATGCCCTTAATAATGATCATTATATTGTGCTACTGAGGGCCATAAAGCATGATCCATGGTGGAAATATATAACAACATGAGTTTATCCTACAAAGGTAGCATGGGGATAGGTGGATTAAGGAGATATTAATTTATTGCATCAAATATTTTTTGGCAATTTGTATACCAATTGAACTTTGTGTCTTTATTTAGTAGTTACATGAATGTTTGTGTCTTATTTGCTAGCTGAGCCACAAAGTGTCTTATAGCCTGAATCCTTCTTTGTAAACAAAATTATTGTTTCAACCCTTTTTGTGGTGGTATGTCTATAATGGATTTAACCTTATTTGGATTGAATTTTATGCCCCTTTGAGAGATGATGTAACCAAATAATTTTCTGTAAGATACCTAAAATACACACTTTTAGGAGTTAAGTGCACATCATATTTCTCTAAACATTCAAATATCTGTCTTAAATTAGTAGCATGATCCTATCAATGTTTGAAATTTGATAATAAATCATCCACATAATCTTATGTATGTAATCCTAAAAATGATGTGTCATAACTCTACATTAAGTAGTCCCAATATTCTTTAGTTTGAATGGCATAACTACATAACAAAATACTCCCCATGGTTTAGTAAACATTGTCCTTTTATAGTCATCATGATTTATCTTTATTTGGTTATACCTATAAAATATGTCCATAAATGATTAACATTTGACATTCAACTATGGAGTCTACAATCATATCAATGTTTGGTAGTGATAAGTCATCTTTGGGTTATGTTGTGCTTAAATCATGATAATTTATGCAATATCAAATTTGTCCATTAGGATTTACAACCAGTATAATGTTAGAAATCTAGTTAGATTAATCACTGGAATGAATAAATCCTGCATCTAATAGCCATTGGATCTCATCTTTGACAAGTAAAACTACCTTTGGATGCATTTTATTTATTTTCTATTTAATTGGGTTTGTATTTAGATATAACACAATACTATGCTTGTAACTATTGGATCAATTCATATCATATATTTGTAAGCCCATGCGGATGATTATGGGTAATCATGTAAAACTTGTCGATTTTTTTTTCCTTTATCCTCTTTTAATGTAGTTGTTAAAAGTACTAGTCTTGGATCTTTATTTTTACCATAACTAAACTCTATTATTTATTCATTAATCAATTTGATTTATCTTCTACATATAGTGCAATAGGGATGGTATCTACATCATCTATTTAGACATGATTATTAGGCCCTTCACTCTCTCCAAAGTATGCATGGGATTTTTTGTGTGAGGAAACCTATTCTTATGATATAAGGGAGGGAGATCCTCATTTGTCCCTAAATATGCTAGGAGAGATGATGAATATAATTGAGCCATCATGTTAGGACTTTGATCCAAATGTGTTTTATTATATTCTTTGTACGAGGGATGTACACCTATTTGGTAATTAAGATGTTAGTGTTGGTAGTAAATAAATAGGTGTTAATGTTGTTAGTAAATATTAAATGTGTTAGTGAATAAAATAAGTTATTTATTTTTGGGTTATTTTCCTTTAATTTATCATGATTTTTCTTGGGCACATATGCAAAGAGGATAAGAAGTCTAATTAGCTAGTGTGTTTGTTTATCACGTGAGAAATGGTCTCATGCATTCACTCAAAGTGCATGGATTGAGACTAGTTCCTATCAGTTCTATCACAGGATGGTGCATACATTGGGCTCTCAATACTAGAGTACTTTAATGGGCACTTAGTTCTAACCAAAGACATCATAGTAATCTAATTATAATAATCCACTCAGTCCATACTTAAGCTATTTAACACAAGAAAATAGATAGGCACAAATCAAGAAAAAGAGTAGTAGTACCATTAGTTTCACAAGTTTACAAGTGGTATTTCAACAACACAAGTATTCCATCTTATTATATATCAATGATCACCATACACAAGTCTCGATGCACATAAAGAACATGAATAAGCTCAAGATTACATTTACAAGATTACCATTATAACAACAATAACTATAAACAAAAAAAACAACATCAACCAACCTTATAAGTAAAACTAGGGTTATTTATACATGATTCTACCTTGAACATTATGTTATAGTATTAATATCAATAAAGATGACTTGCCAATGATCATTAATAGTAATGAGTCTTGGGAAACCATTACAATGAATTCTTATTGATTTAGTCCTGATTGCTCCTAATATACCTGCTCTATGATAGATATTCAATGTCATGTTCCTCTCTTCACAAGCTCATGCTAGACCTGTGCTTGAATATTCTCCTCTGATGCTCATGCAAACCATTTCCTAACTATTTTTACCTTAGGCACCCTTGTCCAAGTCACATGTTATTTGCCCAAGTATTGCATCCTCAGTTCTTTCATGTTTTTTTCATCCTTGCTCTTCACAATTTGCTTCTTCTGTGCAAAGGCCTTATGTGTCTTGGCTTACTTCTATGCTTAGGTTTACTTTCACACCCATATCTCCTATGCCATCTTCCAAAAAGTACTTAGAATAAATTGATACAAAATTTGGGGTCTCACATCATCCCACACCAAGTCAATATTTAATCCTGGACTATGCACCATCCTCAGGTCCCTCAGCTACCAAAATTTTAGGTCTTATTTACTCGACCTAGCACTTGAATTCCTCCTAGTGGTTTAAGGTAGTTTGCAACTTGGAGGTAATTTATTCAAATTAACCTTTAGCCATTTTATCTCCTTGGGTTACTCCAAAAAATGAACTACTCGAGTTGTCAAAAGCATAAGTGAAGCAGTGGCTTCTTTGTGGACATCCTCAAGTGACATGATATCTATCAAAACCTGTCCTCAAAGTGCCACAAAATTGGTATTAAGCTCTTGGTGATGAGTGATAATAATATTTTCAAGTGCCTCCCCATCTTAGAATGTCTCTGTCTTTTATTATCAATACATTCTCAACCAATTTTTGACATTGGTGTTCTTTTGACTGAAGCCTGACTTCCAAAACTTTAGTAGGTTGTGTCAAATTGACAAAAACCCCATTAACTATGAGAATTATGGCACCCACTCAGGCCAAAAATCTCTTACAAACTTTTATGGATTTTGTGAACTGATCTATAGCCCAAGTCTACTCGCACTAGGGATTCACTTGGTCTTTACATTTTTTCAATAAAAGATCTACCAAGGTCTCCAACTTATTAATAGGTTCTCCTATAAGGGGCACCCCAATGACAAGTGTTGAATCTTGTTGTAAAATTGACTTATAGATTTTTAGATTTTTCACTTGAGATATCATTATTGATTCTTATTGGTGCTTGAGCTTGTCTAATTCCTACTCAAGCCTTATTCTTTTAGCACATTCATGCCAGTATAGGGAAATGACCTCTTGATGCTTTTGTTGAATCTAGATAACATCATAGCCCTATAGAGCATTTTTCCTTGTGACCATGAAAGCCAACTTAATGAGGGTCATGCCTACTTAGGCTGGCAAACACTATCGAGGATCCACCCAAAATGTCTCAAGAAGATCCACCCCTTATGATTCCAAATCCATGCTAGCCACTGAAATCTCAAAGCAGTGTTCCTCATTAAAAATATCCATATAAAAAGATAGTTCTTGTCGAGTCTGGTTGGAAGAATATTCCTTAGGGGAATACTCCCACATAAACAATTATTATTCTATAAGGTTTTATTGGAGATAACCATGAACAAGGAGGGTATTACCCTTATTACCTTATTTTTCCTCAATATCTTTAGTAGGTTCCTTTCCCTTATTCAGATCATGCTCAAGGATCTCAACATCTGGATCAACTTGTTGGTCACTTGGGCTAACATCTTGGTCACTAGTGCTTAGAGTTTGCCCCCTCTTCACTAGTGGGACCTTTAATGTCCATTTACACATCATCAAGGGTAGGGTCTTATTATTGATCTAGGGTTTCCTCTTTTTGCTTGGGGGTTTCCTCTTTCAACTCAGGGGTGACTTTTTTAGGTTCTTTTTAGGTGAGGCCTTAGGAATCATCACCCTTTATTTAGCTACCCTAACACTTGGTGTAGAATGTTCCTATCCTGAAGGAATAATAGTCTATTTGGTAGTATCAAGGCCCACTTTTTCCTATCGTACATGAATTCCTTGGAATTTTGGAGGTGTTGGGGCTATATTTTACCATTTAGGTTTCTCCTTAGGCATGCTTCTAGTGGAATCAAGCCTTGGCCTCTTCTCTTCTTTTCATTGCCTTCTTTATGATGTTGTTTCTAACAGGAGGTGAACGGTTTTTTTGGGGGCCTCCTAGCTTCCTAAAGCCTTCTTTTTAGGCTTGAAATATAATAAAACACATGAATGTGACCCTCGATGAGAATCTAGTGTGCATTGATATCAATAATATTTGTTTCATTCTTCTCCCTATATTCCTTCTTTATAGGGTAGACATACAATTATTAAAGAGTATGAGTTTCATCATCAATTATATTAGTGTCAATGTGTACCTTGTGCATGTCAACAATGTGATTCATAGAAAATCATGAAATACTTACCAGTGAATGCATGTGCCAATTTTAACCACCCAGATAAGTTATCTATGGGCTCCATCCAAATGCACATGAGTGAATAATGTTAGATCATAAAAGTTTGGGATTGAGTTCCTATATATGTGGGTAACTCTTTGGGGATGTGCCATTCATTTATGAATTCTTACTTAAGCCCTTCAAACCATCCTTTCATTTTTAGCTTGTGGGAAGGGGAGATGGTACCTAAACAGGTGAATTATTGGAAACGTTCCATAAGGGACTTGTTTTCTATTGGGTACAACCACTTCAACACTTGATGTATTATAGAATTACAATCTCATTAAATATTAGTAAAATAAGAATCACACCCCAACAAAATTTATGATTTGGAAGGTAGTGGGCCTTCTTAGCATCCTTCACAATCTTTTCAACAAAATATAAGATGTAGTTGTACTATTGCCCCTAAGACATTTGGATTGCCACATACAGGTGTGCCATGTCAGCCTCTTTCATCCATCCCTAACCCCAAGCTTGGTCATTACGAAGCACAAATTTACTCAAATGATATGATGCTAGAGGCTAGAAATGTACATGGTGTGGCCCTCCTTTTTATACTTTAGGACCACCATTGCCTTCTCAACTACCTTGTGGTGTTCCAAATCCATAGTCCCTTTTACTTTGATAAGCCATTGGGTAGTGATTCACATCCTATGCCTTGAAAAGTAAAAATAGTCCCTGTGGATACACGAGACCAAAAATCGCACCACTTCTATGGGCTTTCCAAAATAAGGAAAGTGGAAAAGTTGGAATACCCCTACGTTGTTTAATTTATTGAATACCATGAGGTTATAGGTGACCTCATTCCTTATGTTATATCACTCAACTTTGTAGTTGTACTATAAGTGTCCCTCATTTTTAGGCTAATAGTGGTTGTAGACGAGAACTTGACAAGAGAACACTTTCGAATCCTAATTTTCACTATGTAAAACCAAATTAGGGTATTGTATTTATTCAATTAAAATAGATGGAGGTGGTGGTATTGTAGACTTATTTTCCATTCATGTGTTATCACTGGTTCCTTCCTAATATATGTCTTTGTTGCTTGTTGTGCCATGTTTTCTACTTGCATGCTGGAATCGCTAAGGGCTTCCTCCCATATCAAAATAAGACATAATCATGTGCCCTCATACTCTTCCTCTTAGTGAATGATTGGTAAAGACTCACTTATTTGGGTCTTTTAATTTGGTCGCATCACCTTCCAAAGAGCTTGAAGGTTGAGGTATGACTGTCTGACTCTTTTGAATGAATATATGTTTCCTAGTTTGAACTTCCTCAAACTTATTATTTTAGTGTCCTCTAATGGTAGATGCTAATAGCTGCAATATAAAACTCTCTCGATAACATTCCTACAATAATAATTTTAATCTTTTCTCTATTCATAATTATCACCTCACTTCTTAGCTTTGAATTTATCACTATATTTTTATGAACACTCCTTTTGGTGGCTTAATAATGCTTCTCTTGATCTCTGCATATTCAAAAAAATCAATAGTAAAATGTTAAAATGAGGACCTTATAACTTTATATAATCTTTAGGACTTGAAAATATTTACTCTCCCATGCCTTCATCCATCACTTAACTCATTAATGCTCTCAAATGGTATGCCATGATGTATGTTTGGCATGCTTGCCATTATGCTTAATACTTTGTCAATTTAATACACTTGTCCCATCCTTGTGATTTTCTTATAGTGCTTGCCAGCTGTAAAAAGATTTAAACTTCTATTTTTAAAGGTAGGAACTAACTTTTCCCTCCTAACCCATTCTATTTTCAAAAGTGGGAACTATTTTTTCCCTCCTAACCCATTCGTAGTGGATTTTTCTTTGTTGTTGTTTTTCCATGCTTCTAGTCATGCCCCACCTCCTGCATGCTTTCTTACCCTTATGTGTTATCACTTCCATGCCCATCATATGTGCATTTTCCTCATTATTTCAATTGTGCACCTATCATGTGTGTTACTTTACACCTCTTCGATGGGTGATTCCTTCCAAATTTTACTTTACGTGCTCTAAATATACTTTATTCATCTTGAAACTTACAACACACTAAAATATTGTTGTGGTCTTCCATGGGCATGACCAAAATGAAAATAAAAGAGAACCACGTGCTAAAATAAATTGAAACAGAAGGGCACAAATAATGTGATTCTTTATTTGAGAGAAAAACAAAAATCCTAAACTAATCTAGTAGCGTACACCTTATTAAAAATATTTGAAATATTACATGGAATAATAGGGCCAAAGCTGACTACCATTAAAATGACTTAGAAGAAATTAGCCATCTAACCATCTTAACTTGCATGCACCTATGGGATGAATGCTATTAATCATGAAAGGACCATCCTAATGTACACAAAATTTACCAGTGTGGCATGCAAACTTGGAATTATAGACCAAGATGTGCATACCAAGAGAAAAAGTTTTGTTTTTGAGATGTCTATCATGTCAGGATTTCTAATTCTACTTTTCAACTCCTTGACTCCAATGTGAAAGAAATTATGCTACATCTAACTATAATAAAGAATCAAGGCATGATTTTAGATATTCTTCATCATCTAGTCGACCAATAGTGCACAATACATAAAGAAGGAACAAGGAGCTCCACTGGTAGACTGCTTCAATGCCAAAGACAAGATGAAAAGGAGTACTCTTGTTAAATATTTGTTATGTGGTTTGATAGACCCATAATACTATAAAAACTCAATCATCCCATTTAGTGCGATCGATATTGTAAAACTTTGTCAATGCATGGCCCAAGATTTTGTTAAAATCTTTAACAATAACCTATATTGATGAGTAGCCCACCAATGAACAATTATGCCTTGAAGTATCATATTGAGTGCATTCATACATTAATCTTTAAAAACATAATAGGCATTTAATTTTTTCAATCACTCCCAAACCTTGAATTGGCCATGATACCTAGGTGTTTGATCCAATTGGAATGGTGGTGCATTCATTAGGCATCCACCAATGAGTCGAATAGACTTATAATGCTTAGTCATCTTACGTGTATCATGTATTTATCAACCAAATTTAGCATAACCTCATCCTATTAGGTCATATTATATGTGTGCCTAGTATTTACAAGTAATGCTAGTGGTGTTATAGATGGAGCACGCATCTCCCCAATGAAGTAGACCATGAGGAGTAGGATCTACATGTGCATTTCCTTGCATTATGATGTTATAAATGTGGTTGAGGTTCTCATCAACATAAACTATTTATATAAAATGGGGGCCTTGATTTTTAGTGAGAGGAATGACTACATGCTAGGTTTCATTCTCAAAACTGACGTAACCTTTAAAAGGGACACCCACAATTTAATGGTGGCATCCTTGATAACTCCTATGGGCACCACTCGAGTCTTGTTGGCCATAAACAAAACATGGGGGGAGGGTTTTAAAGTGGGTTTCCCCATCTTTCTCCAGACATCCTTTGTGAGAACATTAAATTATGTGTTGGTATCCACTAATATATCTCAGATCATCCACCCATGAATGGATTCATTCATAAGTATTTTCTTGTCACATTCAACATTTAGTTGGACATAGGCTTCTTGTCAGTATGCATGGTTCAAATGATGATCTGCAAGAGTCTTGGTTTTTTGTTGTCATAACTAGTTCTTCAAGAGGGGAATAATGTTTTCATTAAGGATTAGTTTGCATAGCTCTTGAAATTCATCTTGCTTGGATTTTGTTGAGATAGTTTCTCTTTACATCTCAATGCATATAGTGTCATCCTTTTCCTTCAAAATCTCAATTTCACCTTGTAATTCACATACTAGGGCCATTGTGTCATGTAATACCTCTTTATATTTTTAGCATCAGGATAGTGATAAGCACGTGGTTCCTCATGCTTAACCTTATTCACAGATGGAACTAAAATGAGTTGGGAATAAGCACCACTTCATTTCATAATATTTACTTTAGGTCCCATTGGTGGGGTGGTAGGGTGCAATATCTACTAAGCACTTGGGGTTTTGATAACATGAATCATCCTAGTGCCCTTTTTATTATGTTCTTTAGTGATGGTAGTATATAAGTTGGGTTATTCTTCCAAATGATTCCCATTATTATAAAAGGTACAAGTTAGGTAAACTAAAAAATTGCACTAATGGTGGTCTAGAGATCCACACTTGTAACATGTCCTAGTGGAAAATAATCATCCCCACACCCATTACCATGTCCTCAACCTTGAAAAGATCAAACTCTACTAGACTCTTGATTATTAATAACATAAGTTTGATGAGTCCTTCTTGTGCATGATTTATGGATCTCATTGATGACTCAATATTCATTATTATCATGCATGTTTTCATCATATATTTTAAATTATAGTGAAAATTTAACCTAGGTAGCATGCTGAAGCAAGGGACAACTCCTTACATCATGATCCTCTTGGTATATCTCACAAGACTCTTTCATTACAATGCGAACATTCCTCCATGAGAAATTATACATGTTATGGCTCTCTACCTCATAGTCAACACACCATAGGTCATGACATGTGTCATGATAATTATTGGCTATTAGCTTCTCTAGCTAATTGGCCATAACTACAATCTAAGCCTCTATAATGGGGCCAATCCTTGTATCTACACTCCCCATAGCTATGATGTGGAGAGTAGCTTTCAATGCCTCCCATGAGTTGATAAAGGTATTTTGGGATAGAGTTCGATGAAATAAAAGCAACAACCCTCCCAAAAAATATTGAGCATGTTATGTTGGGTTAATCTCAAATTATAGTTTTGAAAGAATCATTTTGAAACATGCATTCTCAGTGAGCTCTTACTTAATGTCCTTTAAGGTAATGATGCTCTACTGCTCAGACTCAAGAATGTCAAAATCCTAAAGGAATGTAGTTTTCAATGTTTCATAGCCACAACTACTTGATAAGGGTCAAATTTGTGGTACCATTTATGTGTATGTTCTAATAAAGTAGTGGAAAAATAAGTAGCATTTTATTCTGAAGAAGTGATAATTCATGCTCACCAATTGAGTTCACACTTATGAACATGTTTCAACACATTTTTGAAACCTCAATATTTAGGGATATGAAACATCATCTTGTAGTACACTATAGGTACACTTGGTGGTTATAGTGGACCCTATTATGGCATTCTTCTAGTTCCTCCTAAACTTTGTATTGGAGGTCCTCTAATGCCTCCAGTGCCATCGACTGATCCTCCTCCAACATAACCGCCATCAATGCTTCCTTTTATGCCTCCTAAAAAAATAGGTGCACTAGAAGTAGTGGGTACTAAATAAGGTTGATTTGGTATGGTTGAACCTGTAGTTTTCCCCCTATTGATATTAGGTCCACTTGTCATTCCAATTTGAGCCATAGGTTGTACTTATAATGGAAAATTAAATGTTAAAGGTAGATTATTATGCTAAAATTGTGTTCCCAAAGATTATTCTATTGGCTCAAGTTCATATTCTTCAGATTTTGCATTGTAAATATCCCAATTTATTATAATAGTTCCATAAAATTCAAATTCATGAGCATGTATTGTGATGGGGGAATCGAGTCCATCTGGATTGGGTTTTGATATCAATTCTTGTCTCAGTTCTTTTATGTGTCCCTGCACTATTAGAAATCATGAGCCTATGGTCAAGAGGTACTCCTAATGCCTTTTATTCTCCTACAAATTCCTATGACACTTTTATTATCCTCCCATTATCACCCTGGTTCACTACCTCTTATAGCCCTATGTTTGACCTCATCATACTTTTGTTTGTGCAGTTTGAAAGATGGAATGGAATTCCATTAGCTAGAACACTACAAGAGGTGATTATTTATACATCAACAAGTGAGATTAAATCTCCTAATCTATAGAGGATTAAATCTCATAATGTAACTAATCACACATAGGAAATAACACACTTAACTAACCTATGCTATATGTAAGTCAAAGGTGTAACTACAGCATGTGACATTTATTACATATAGGCTAGGATAAATTAATTATTCTAACATCCCCCCCTCCCCCCCTTAATTGATCATAGCCTAAAGAGAATAAGAAAGAATTTTTGAATGCCTCAAACTTATCATGTACAAGTGACTTTATGAAGACATCATGCACTGATCATGAGTGGGGCAATACTGGAGTTGTATGTTGTACTATTGAACATGTTTACATATTAAATGAATCTAAACATCTATGTGCTTGGTTATTTCATGAAACACTAGATTGTGAACAAGATGTAGAACACCCTAATAATCACAATACAAAACTATAGGTTGAGTCTATGGAACTCCAAGTCCTGAAAGAATGCGACGTATCCATATCACTTCATAAATAGATCTTGTTGTAGCATGATATTCTACCTCTGTGGAAGATCTAGAAACATAATTCTGCTTCTTACGTCCCCATGAAATTGGACCATATCCTAGCAATAACACAAATACAAAAGTGGATTTCCTATCATCAATAGAAGTTACATCATTTGCATTTATGTATCTTGTCAATAAAAATTTATTATTCTTATTGTACTCTAGTCCATACTCAAATGTACTTATAATGTATCTCAATACCCATTTTGATGCTTTCCAATGTGTCACCTTTAGTTCCCTATATGAACTAAGAAAGATAGTTGACAACATAGCTAATATCTAGCCTAGTATATGTGAAGTAAATGAGACTCCCAATCAACTGCCGATAGAGAGTTGTATTTACTTCTGGTGATGTATTTATATGAGATAACTAAAGTCTTATCTCTATAGGTGTTACAATAGGCTTACAATCCATCATCCTAATTTATTGAGTAATTTCTTGGTATACTTCATATGTGAAACAAAAATGTAATGTTCCTTATACCATACCTCCAAACTAGGATAATAGTGTAGAATCCTGAGATCTGTCATGTCAAATGATCTTTTGAGATCATTCTTATTTGCATCGATCATATTCATTGTGCTGCTAGTGATGACTAAATTATTGACATAAATAATCACTATAAAACCTCCCCCCATGTTGTTTAAAGTAGAGGTTAGGATCATATGGAATCTTGTTGAATACATTTTATATGAGATACTCATCAATCTTGATGTACCAGGCTTGGGGAGCCTGTTTTAGCACATAGAGAGACTTGATAAGCCTACACACCTTTTGTTCCTAATTAGGTACCTCAAACCCTTCAAGTTGAGTCATGTATACTTCTTATTGAAATATCCATTTATAAAGGTACTTTTTACATCCATTTGATGGACATTCCATCTAAACTATGCAACTATAGCAAAAACCATTCTAATAGTCTTTATCTTAGCTATGGGAACAAAAGTCTCTTCATATTTAATGCCTTATTTTTGAGCATACCCTTTTGCAACAACCCTTGCCTTGTACTTATCAAAATTACCATCTAATTTGTACTTGGTCTCAAAGACCCATTTACATCCTATAATCTTCTTCCCTAGTGGAAGATCAACAAGTTTCCAAGTGTTATTCTTCATCAGTGATTGATATTCTACATCCATGGCATCTTTCCAAGGTCTAGACTATAGGGCTTCTATTACTATTGAGGGCTCATATGTTTCTTAAACAATATTCATAAGGGCCATATTAACCTCTTCTCGATCCATGCTTTAAGTCCTTAGTCTTGAAGTGGATGTATTTGGTATTTCATCCAAGTTAGCATCTCGTATAATACTTATATACCACTTAGTCATATGCTAAGATATAGATGGTGGTGTTGGAGGTCCTATTTGACTATCTTCCTTTTCACCTTTACCATCACTATTTAAAAAGATTACATGACTTTTGCCTATATCATTTGCCTATGTAGAAGGTGGATTGATTCCACTCTTTTCATCAAACACTACATTTCTACTGATTAAAACTTTCTTTGTTTCTATATCAAGGAGCCTATATGCCTTTGATTGTGCACTATATCCCACACAAATAAATTATTTTGTTTTCTTATCCAACTTCTTGATTTTCTTCTTAGGAACATGCATGCATGACTTATAACCAAAAAATCAAAGGTGAGTATCCTTTGGTTTATTCCTTGTATAATATTCATGTGGTGTGATTCCATCAAGAGATTTGGTAGGTGACCTATTCAATAAGTAGACTACAATGTGACAAGCTTCTACCCAATATGTATTAACAATTTTACATCCTCAACCATGCTACAAAACATTTCCATAATGACTTTGTTATGTCTTTATATAACTCCATTCTATTAAGGTGAATATGGATCTATCAAATGTTGAGTGATTCCATTCACATTGAGATAGGCTAAGAATTATTTACTAGTGTATTCCCCCCATGATTTGAGTAGACAGTCTTGATTTTCCTACCAGTTTCATTTTCAACCATGACCTTGAATTATTTGAAGAATTAAAAAGCTCAATCCTTAGTATTCAATAAATATACCCACATTTTTTGTGAGTAATCATCAACAAAAAGATGAAAGTATTTTTACCCTCTAAGATTGGGACTAAAATGTCTGCATAGATTGGTGTGCACCAAATCTAGCTTACCAAGTGATCTATATTCAATATTTCCAAAGGGAGATCTTATTTTTTTTCCTACTAAAAAATTGGTACATATATCATAATATTTATTGAGTTTGGAAAGACCACAAACCATATCCTATTTAATCAATTTAAACAAATAACCATAACTCAAGTGTCCATATCTTCTAGGCCATAAATTGCCAAGTTATGTATCTTTTACCATAAGTGCTTGATGATCATTTTGAACAAAATCAATCTAAAACATTTTGCCAATGTTGGAACCCTTGACAATCAATTTGAAATTCCTAGACTTGTCTTTGATGTGGCAAAAATTTTGACCATTTTGGTGATGAAATTTAACCATGAGGTTGTGGTCAAGTAGCTGATTAACAGATAACAGATTTTTTGTAAGTCTTAGAACATAGAGAACATTTGAAATGTTTTAATTATTTTTTCCAAGTTGAAGTTTGATGCCACCACTACCTTGTAATGTATATGAGGCATCATCTCCAAGTGATACATTTCCCTTTGATTCTATTTTGGTCAATGTATAAAACCGTTCTTTTCTCCCTATCATGTGTCTAGTTGCTCCTAAATCAACATACCAAATTACACTTGGATGATTGGTAGATTCATGTTTTTGAGTAGCTAAACCATATTCCTCATTTAAAGAATCATATTATTTAGCAACATTTACATGTTGTTTAGGCTTGGAATTTTTTTGTTTCCATTTATTTTTTTGTTGTGGTTGTTTCTTTTCTATTTGTGGTGAATTGTTAAAAGAGGCCTTCTTGCTTGATGAGCCCTTTTGAAATGTGTTATGCCAATAATAGTTTAAGTCATGTCCTTGTCTTCCATAAATTTGACATGATCTAAAAGAACGTGATTTGTTCCCTTGTTAGTTTTGTTGATTATTTTGATTTGGAGACTATTTTTAACCTTTTATGGGTTTCTTTCACTTTTGATTCGATGTGAGTGCATGCTCATCATCTACTTCCTCTAAATTATGCAAAGCTTCCTCTTGTTACAAAAAATTTACCAACACTTTAAAGGTTGGTTTTTATCCTATGACATTCAAAGTGGTCATAAAGATCCTGTATACATGGGGCAGTGCTTTAAGGATTATAGGGACCAAAGAATCATGTCACTAGTTCACCCAAAGATTGAAGTGAAGCCCACAAAGTTTCAACCCTTCTAAGGAATGCTTCTACTTTTTCATTTTATTTGAGATTGAGAGTGTGTAATTGCATCTAAATATGCAAGATTTGTTTTTGATTCTTTGCTTCATATATTGTTTTAAGTTTATCCCAAACATCTTTTGTAGTTGTAGCACTTCATATATGAGGTTGTACCTCATCCAAAACTCCAAACATAATTTTTAACTTATATTTTTTATTAACTATGTCATATTTTTGTTGTTGATCAACATTTATTGCATGTCTAACCCATGTGTTTCCAATAACTGACCAAATATCTTCAAACTCTAAATGTGTTTGGACTTTTATTTTTCAAGCAGCATAGTTGTCACCACGAAGTAATTGTCAGTCAGGGAGGATGAAATGAGGTCCAAAACCAGACATCATGAAATGTAAGTTGTGTATGATAAGAAAGTATAAGTGTGTTTTAAGTATAGAAAGAATGTGCAAAAATAGAAGTTATAAATTCACACACATAATGCAATTCAAGCGCACATAAACACATAAAGGACATGAAACTCTACCAAAAATGTGTCCTAGAATGCAATGGAAAATTGAGGAATATAGATGTTAGTTTCAAATAAAAATGCATTCAATAAGTATAAAATCTGATATAGAATCATAATAAATAGATTTTGTAGTTGTGAATAACACATAAAAACATGCACTTTCAAAAAAGACAACATGCAAATCGAAGTTACCGGTCAAAATTTATGGCCTATTAAAGGTCCAAATACATGAATTGGTCAGCTAAACTAGATATAAACTAAAAATTATGGAAATATGGATGATGAAAATGTAAAAAATAGCCTTACCAATGCATATATATTGAAAAAATAGCCAAGATGAAAAAAATTTACCTTCCCAAGTTTCATGGATCCAAAGTTATGATCCTCAGAAGAAAAGATCTTTAAAGATGGCTCATAGTGGTGAAGGAGAAGCCCTTAGGGGTTAAAAATGCCAAAAAAGTGGTCATATGGCATAAACAAAGGTTTAAAATTTCTATGGGCATGATGGTGGTGCTTCTTCTGGAAGTGGTAGATCTGGGTGGTGTTCCACCCAAAAAAATGACCCTACACCAAATGAAGACTTCCAAATTGTCCTCTACCTTCAAACGTTCACCACAAGTGTCTCAGTGCTCCAATTTTAGAAAATGAATACTTTTGAAAAATATATCGATGAGGAGAATCTGGTAATATAATATTTGATCCATTATTATACAAAAAATGTTAGAAAAATTGCCATTTTTATATTGTTCCTCACTTGTCCTACAAAATAGAAATTTAAAAAAACTCATAGAAAAGCACCAGAAGCTCCAAAAATATTGATTTTTTTAAATTCATATTTTTTTTAGTAGAATTCAAAATAAATATAGGATCAATTCCATAAATTCTATATTTTTATAGAAAATTAAAAAACCAAAAAATAACCCTAAAAAAGATTAGATCTGATATGCCAAGCTAGGATTTAAGATTGGCAGATATGCATGAAAACTTTTTCCTCCCATTAATTATTAGAGATTCAGCATGGGATAGTATAAATTAGAGCAAACTATTTCTATTCAGGCCATCATGAACTTATCTCTTGATCTCTACCTTATCTCCACCACTTTGAAATCTCCTCTAGATTACCTGCTCTGATACCAAATGAAAGATGAAATGGAATTGTATTAACTAGAACACTAAAAGAGGTATTTATTTATACATCAAAAAGTGATATTAAATATCCTAATCTATAGGGGATTAAGTCTCATGATGTAACTAATCACACATAGGAAATATCACACTTAAATAACCTATGCTACATGTCAATCAAAGGTGTAACTACACCATGTGACATTTATTGCATATAGGCTAGGATAAATTAATTATTATAACACAGTTCTCGATGCTTGACTTCCATGTTAAACTCCCAAACTCATGCCAATGCATACCCCTCCACTTCCACACTAGTTGTGATGCTCATGCATGAGAGAGTTTAGCCATCCATATAAAAGTTTTCATGTCTAGAATCAACCATACTCTTTTTAATCTCTAAAGGGAACTATTTGATATACCTTCCATGTGGCTTTCTTAGGAATTTTAATTGTGCTTCTTCTAGGCAAGAATATGTAGAGATCGCATATTCCAAGATATAACTTTTAAGCATTCCTTTCCACTAGATGTCTATTATGTGTATATAAATAGTTTCCAACTTGGCCAAGGCTGTTTGGTGCTCTACCTACTAGGAAGCCTTCTGCCCATGATTTCTTAAATGGTTTTGTGTATATGCCAAAAGCCAAGCATCTAAGTGTATGGGTGATTATATAAAGAATGATTCATAGAAAGAATCATATATATGTTTCTCTACCCATGTACATGCAAAAATTATTGGTTCAAGATATTGGAGTGTAAAATTTTCTTCTACTATACCAATCTAGCATTTGATGTTCTCCAAAGATAGTTGTTCAACCATTTTCCTACCATCGTGCTAACAAGTGCAATGAGTCCCAGTAATAGAACCAACATGTTGGATTTTTTTCTTTAAGTTTATCATGATTTTTCTTGGGCATGTGTGTAAAGAGGATAAGAAGTCCAACTAACTAGCATGATGGCTTGTATGCCCCTGCTCCCTACGCGCGCATGGATAATTTGAACGCTGCGGGCACATAGGCGCGAGCGCAAAAATCCATCTCGGTCCAGTCTGCTGTTGATCTGGTGGCTGGCGTGGCAGAGTCTTTACCAGTGAATGGGGATAGGATCCTGGTCGTGGAAGGGGGTTCTTCTCCAATCATGGATTCAGAAAATGGTTTCCCTATTTTTGGGTCTGTCCCTGGGTCTAAGGGAAGAACTTATGCGGATGTGGCTGTGTTTGAAGCTGAAATCCATGATGTGAAACGCCAGGCTTCTGCTGGGAGACTAAGAGAATCACCTGTAAGTGCTTTAAAACCTGTCAGGGTTAATCTTGATCCTGATACTGTTAAAGAAATCTTTGATCAGGCAGAGTACTTTTCTAAGTCTGCGGCTATTTGTAGATTTCGTGGCTTCTGGCCATCTCTTGCCGATTTACATGGCTGGATATCCCAGACATGGCTGCCACTAATTGATGGAAATGTTGAAATCTATCCCTGTGGTAAAGGTTTTTTTATAGCTTTGTTTCACATTGCTGAGGACAGGAAGACTATTCTCTCCAACAAAAATTTCTTCTGGCAGGGTAAATACCCTCTCTTCGCCAAATGGTGGCACATGGATTTCAATCCTGTAACAGAAACTTTCAACAAGATCCCTGTCTGGGTTCGGCTCCCTAATCTACCATTGCATCTATGGCATGAATCGGTGTTTAAAACCATCAGAAATGCTATAGGGGAATTTTTATTTGTGGATACAGAAACCAAGAGGTATTTCAGATTGACCTGTGCTCGCCTTATGGTTGAGGTGGATGTCTCTAAGGGCCTTCCTGAGGTGATTTGTCTGGATTCCTCTAGGGGATCTTGGATGCAAATGTTAGATTTTGAAGGGCTACCTTTTCGATGTAGAAAGTGTCACCTGATGGGGCATGTTGCTGCTCGGTGCACTGCAAGGAAATCCAGACCCAGAAGATCTCCTTCTTGGTGGGTTAAAGTTGATCATGATCACTATATTGCAGAACAACCCGGAGGAAGCTTCGACTGATTCTGAGAATGAGAATGAAAAGAATATCTTATCTGCTTCGACGGATCAGGAGTCTCAGCTGGAGACTGTTCCTGTTGAAGGTTTGGTGGAGATTGGATTATGTAATCTTCTTGAACCGATTTTCGAGGAGGTGGTGGTTCCTCCACCTGTTTTGATGGATTCTCCTAGGAGCCAGTTGTTGGCTGGTTCTCCTAAGGTTTTGGCTGAGGTTTTGTCGCCTCCTGGGCTTCATGATTCTTGGCCGTCTGAGGAATGGGTGGCTGAGGCAGCTAAGGTAGAGGATGGCTAGACTACTGTTAAGAGGAAAAAATCTAAGCCTCTGGTTCCTCCTCTAGATATGAAACTTCGGTCTTGTAAAAAAAATAATAACTATTAGTTATTGTTTGTCTAGTTCTTGTCTGCTGTTTTTAGATTACTGGTTAATCTGGTTTTGCTTTTGTAGGTTCCAAGTTATTTCATTTCCTGGGTGTGCTTAAGGTTTATATCTTATCTATTGTAAAGGGTTTCGGGGCCCCTTCAAAACCTGTTTTTACCTTAATCTAAAACTAGCATGATGGCTTATCACGTGAGAAATGGTCTCATGCACTCACCAAAAGTGTGCGACTTAAGACCAATTCCTATGGGTTCTATTACACAATGGTGTATATGATGGGCTATCAATACTAGGGTGATTAAATGGGTAATTATTTCTAACTAAAGACATCATAGTAAGCTAATTCTAGCAATCCACTAAGTTCACACTTAAGTTATTTATCATAATAAAAGAGATAGGTGCAAATCAAAAAAAGGGTAGTAGTATCATTAGTTCCATAGTAAGTTTACAAGTGATATTTAAACATCACAAGTAATCCATCTTATTACATATCAATGATCACCATACATAAGTCTCAATGCACATTAGGAACATGAATAAGCTCAAGATTACATTTACAAGATTACCATTATAACATCAACCAACCTTATAAGTAAAACTAGTGATATCTATACATGATTCTAACCTAAACATTCTTTTACAATATTAATATCAATAATGATCACTTGTCAATGATCATTAACAAAAATGAGTCATTAGAAGTCATTATAATGAATTCTTATTAACTAACCCTATATACCTGCTCTATGTGAGATATTTGATGTCATTCTCCTATATTTTCATAGGTCAGTACTAGATATGCACTTTATTATTCTTCTTTGATGCTCACACAATTTTTTTCCTTATTATTTTTGCCTTCTACACCCTTGTCCAAGTCATAATATATTTGCCTGAGTCTTGCATCCTCATTTCCTCAATTTTTTCTACATCCTTGTTCTTCACAACTTTCTTCTTCCATACCAAGGTCTTTCATGCCTTGGATTACTTTTGCATCTAGGTTCACTTACATGCCTATCTCTCCCATTCCATCTTCCAAATATTACTTAGAATAAATTGATACAAAATTTGGGGTCTAACAGTTGTTGTACGGGTTGGACCCATAAGTTAGTTAGGTCATGTAGGCTAACCACCTATGAAAGCTTATATAAGCTTGGTGCATTGTAAAATCAATTAATGAATATTTTTACCTTTTAACAAGTTTTTAATAAATTTAATATTGTCATTCTTATGTTTACTAGTTCTATCAATGGTATCAGAGCCAAATTTTCAAGAAGGTGAACATGAAGGAGGTTGGGAGAACATGAAGAAGCCATTTTCTTTTTGAGTGGTTGATATATGTGTGTATATATATGGTTATTTATGCATTAAAAATTATTTTTTGATACATATGGAGCACCATTGAATACCTTATTTTTTTCATTTTAAAACTAACTTTTTATTTTTCTTGGAGAGGCATTAAAGTATCAAGAGAGCCACAAAAAGTGTTGGAAGGAAATATATACACCGAAACACACACAAAAAAAAAAAAATCAACCCTATATGATGTCAAATTAAGATATTTATGGTGTTGACAAGAGATAATAAATGAAGAATGGCATTTTTTTGTTGAACATGATAGTGTATGATTGAAGCAAGGTGCTTCAAACTAGCATAAATAAAAAAATGGCACTAGAAATGATGTATATGGTGTTGAAAACCAAAATAAAGCACTGATTTTTGTCCTTTCTATCTATAAATAAGGAGTGGGGTCCATAAAGAGGCTTTGAGTACATATTTTTACTCAAAAATTACTTCCCTATTATTTCACATTCCATTTCATGGATATATATTTTTATTTTATCTACATAGTCAAAATAAAGGTTGAATATTAGTTTTTTAAATTTCATGCACCACCCACATGCTTAAGCAAGTTGGTTAAAAGAAATGTCTTAGAAAGAGAAGGTCTTGAGTTCAAAACTCACCCTTCATTTTATTGGGCAATTTTTTTTTTCAAGATCAATAATATATAGGAAGTGATAAACTTATGTTCTTGAAACATGCATAGAAAACTTGGCAACAAGTATTTTATAAAAGCTTAGAGGAAATGAGGTTCACGGTTCAAAACTCTCCAAGGATATTTTTTTGGTCAAAAAGTCAATATGTTTTTTATTTTTTAAAAAAGAATCTTTAAAAGATTATTCTTATTTAAATTTGTGTTATATTTTGTAAAAGGGGGACACAAGGGTGGAATATTGCATGTAAAGACCAATAGGTATCAGGATCCAAGCATTGTAATTAGGTTTTATTTATGGGTAAAGGCAAAGTCCCAATAGTATACATATTGTTCTTTTGTTGATTTGTTATCATTATGTTCAAAATTGTAAGTCTCATATTTGAAGATGGGGAACTAACACTTAAAAATTAAAAATAATAGAGCATGATTATGGAAAAGACTTTGATGATCAATGACTTATGAGAAATAGTTAAAAAAAAAGCCATGTTGCCTACCAATGCTACAAAACTACTTGAATTTAAAAAAATGTGATAAGAATGCACTTGTATTAATTAAATACTTTGGTTTTACACAAGTCATTATTCACATTGAGGCTATTAAAATTGATGCTTGTAAGGTTTGGAAAATATTGAAAGATTTGTATGATAAACAATCAACATATAATAAGATTGATCTCCCCATACAACTATTGAATAACAATCTTAGCGAAGATGAAAATGTCTTTAAATACATTTCATGGATGAAAAAATTAGAGCAAGAATTTGGATTATAGGTGGAAAAATTAATGATGATATGTTCATATCCATCATTCTGAATGGACTCAATTCAAACATACAAATGTTGCAGCTCAATAAAAAGGTCAATAACATAACATTTGATTCTATTTGTGAATTTCTCACTCAACATGAGTGATAATTTACAAAGAAGAGTAATAATCCTATAGAATATGCATACTTCATAAAAGGAGGGAACACTGAATTCAGAAAAGACATGAACAAACACAACATTTTTAGAAACATTCTCTAGAGTCCTCCAAACATAAACATCAACATAATCATAATCAATCATCAGGATCTCATGGTTATTCTTCCTCATCTTCTAGTTTTATCACTCACATGAAACAACCAACATGCTATAAATATGGTGGTATAGGTCACTATATTGATGTGTGCCCTTATAGAAAACAACCCTTTAAACATAAAAATAAGGTATAAGTCCATTATATTGCTCACTCTAGTGGAGTTTTTTTTAGGGTACTCTAGTTACTCTAGCTATTATGATACATCATCTAACCAAAAAGCATCCAACATTATTGAGGTAGGTGGTCTAGATGGACATAATTGCATTTTCTAAGTGCACAAATATTTACCCATCATTGAGTGAGATGCTAACTCAAAGATTGGGTTTCTATTATAGTATCAATTTTGGTTTGGATTTTTTTGTTTTTATATCCATTTTCGGTCTTTAGTTATTTAATATCATTGATGAGGAGTAGATAGATTTGTTTTTATTAGTTTCTTACCTACCAGGACTTCTCACCTCTCACCTGATAGGGGGAAGAGACTGTATTGGCATTCATTTAGACATCATTCTTTTTAGAAGTTGACAAAATAAGAGGTCAACACTATTGGGCATGAGGTTAAATGTGCCAAACATAGTATTAGATTATCACTGGATGAATTTCCATATGAATCCTTATGTGAAATGATGTAGTTGAGTAGGCCTTGATAATGCTTATACTATAGTAAAAATAAAAAATGGTTAGAGGGGATGATTATGCTAGTCAGATATTCATCATTAATGCCATAATTCATGTGGTATTTGGATTTTATGTGAAGTAGCACCAATTGATGAGTACCATGGTGTATAGAATGCCAATTTTTAGGGTTGTAACAAAGACTATTGATGACTTCACAATCATATTTTCTAGGTTTTTTGTTAGGACTTTGATCCAAATGTGTTTTAGGATATTATTTATATGGGGGATGTACACCACTTTAGTAATTAATATGTTAGTGTTGGTAGTAAATAATACGTGTTAGAGTTGTTAGTAAATAATAAATATATTATTGAATAAAATAAGTTAGTTATTATATGGGTTGGAGCTGTAAGTTAGTTTTGTCCCTTAAGCAAATCACCCATGAAAGCTTATAAAAGCTTGAGTGCATTACGAAATCAACAAATATTTTTACCTTTGAGCAAGTTTTTAATAAAATTAATATTGACATTATTATGTTTACATATGTTTAATGGTCCTATCACATAAATTAAACTTGAGGTATCCAAGCTTGCCTACAACCTAAAAAAATCACCTAAGGGGCAATAATTTGATTCATCGATACCACTACTTTCACTAATTGTCAACCCAAGCAATGTATTTGGCAATATGTTGGCACTATATACACAACACTATTTTCTTTCAAAGGTTGAAGTGCTGAGGTTTCATATAGGGAAGCACACTTGCATAAGTCAAAATAACACACTTACAAGGAAAGTAAATAACATGAAAGTAAATAGCAGGAAAGTAAATCTAATGCTATTTTAGAAGTTTCCTCGCATGGTAATGAATTGACTTGTTGGAATAAAAAATGATTATGTATAAAAATAGAAGAACAATGATTTTATGGTTTTATCAAATAATTAAAAAATTAACACACATTACATAATTGAATTTAAACTAATATACATGATATTTTCACAATCCTCTCAAGTGGGCCTTGCCTCAGTTAGAATTATGTCACAATCCCTTCCTCTTATTAGAGATGTTACTTCAAATTATTTCTCACCTTAAAAAACATTAAAAAATGTGAGTATTACTACAAAGAAATTATAGAGTTACAAAAAAAATCAATCTATAAGAGCTTTTATGTTTTCAAAGTCCATAAGAATGAGAGCTAATTTCTAGGTAACTTGTGTGTATAATTTTGATCTGACACATTTGGAATCATCTTGCATGATACATCATCAATAAATTTTATGAATGGAACTCCAGACTAGCCCCACTATAAATATTTGATCAATGTATTTAGGGATGTTGAACAATTTGATTTTGTTATTAATGTTGTAATATCATTGTAAGGTAATCATTGGGGGAGAGCCATTTAACAAAAATAGGTGGAATTGCATTAAGTAGAAAGAAAGGAATTTTTTGATTTGGTAAGGATTACCTAAACCTTAAAGTAGCCTCAGTTAAAATATCTATGGTGTTAATATTCATGCAAATTACAATTTTTAATTTTCAAATTTTAAGTCAAGTTTTTAAATTTTGAAATCTTGGAGCCAAGATAGGACACATAATAGGTCTATGCACACTCACATTGCAAACCATAAACTCAACTAAACATTAAGATGGTAACTTATTTTACGTGATAATGTTTTAATTTATTATACATATTTTTTACCCATAAATCAACTCTCACAAAATTCATGATTTTCTAAAAAAAATCAATTACTAATTTATATCTACTACTTGCTAACCTATGCTCTATTGCCTGATCTTTAAATAGAGAGGGTAGGTTCTTATTTTTATCATCTAGTTACACAATTATTAGCAATTACATTTTGGATATAAATAGAATCTATGAGAAATAATAAGTACATGTATTGTGATAGATTTACAATAAAAAAACAAAGAATAGTAAAAAACATGACATAGGAAGAGAATAATTTGTTACATTGTGGCAATAGTTTTGGAGGCGCGATCCAATAGAGGAAGAGTGATAAGAGGATTTAGGACTAAATTTATTTTTTTAATAAATTTTGGGAACCATCTTGTTCCTTAAAATGTGGAGGAGATCCACATCACACTACTTTCTAGCCATCACAATTACAACTGGGCTTGAATAGAAAGTGTTATAGGTTAGGATAATAGCTACAACTAGTGCTACAGGTTGGAATAATTATTATGGATAGTAATACAGGCCTAAACATCTATTATAGATATTAATACAGGTTGGAATTATAGTCATAGCTACTACTATGGGTTGGAACAACTGTTATTAAACTTACCATGAGTTAGCCACCCGGTTACTATAGGTCGACTACATAATTGCTACGAGTTGGCTTGCTCAGTTGTTATGAGTTGTTCTACTAAGTTACTATGGGATGGATACCTAGTTTTAATAGGTTACCTTTCCCAATTACTATAATTTGGCTACCTGATTGCCATGGTTTAGCCTATAAAGGATCCTGCCATGTTATTCCTATGCTATGGGTATATACTATGCTTCATAGCTTATCCTTAAGGTTTGTATGCACTTGATTAGTAATACAACTAAAATAATAATGATAGTAAATGATATAATATAATTATTAATAAAATAAATAGTTTAATCATAAAACACCAAAGATATATAAAATATGTTCATTTAGTACTATATAGTATAAATGAGTACAAAAGACAACTTTGATATGTTATGTTTGATTGAAAAGACTCAACATAAGGAGTTTTAGAATGTCTTTCATGGTTTATATCTTAGATCATCACATCCCTAAACTAACTGGTTGCTCATCTTTAAGTAACTTAATTATCATTAAACTTCATCATGCATTAAGCAAATAATTGACGAAAATTAAAAGGTTGAGATGAACCCTCTCCTTGGATAAACTAGAACCCCTTATTTCTTTCAATATTTTCCATTCTTCTATTTTTTGCATATTCATCTAACTATTATTTCCCTACCCAATCAAGGAAAGGCAACTAGAATGGTGGAGGATAAAATGTGATGATGGACCAATGAGTCCTATGCTTCCTAGCTACTTCAATATACTTATACACACTTTTGAGTGTTACCCTAATATTATATCTAGAGAAATGTTCATTTTTTTTATTAATTTTGGGAATAATTCTCCTTGTCTTATTGTCCATGAATCAAGAGTTTCTCTATCAATTTGATATAAATATGTGAGATAATGATTTTGATCTTGAACTTGTTTTCTTAAAAAATGTAAGGCCACATTTGATTCTACCATTAGGGTGTTCCAATCATCTACTATCTCAATTGGCCTAATGGCTCCCCCCCAACTCAATTGGCTAATGGCTCCCCCCTATTATTATCTTGGCCTTTTTTCCCCTTTCATGATATTCAAGTATTTCCTTACCTCTTTTGTATTCATTAATATATATGAATAAAATGATTTTAGTAGTACATATCTCACATATATGTTTAGATTCCATTCTATAACATAAATAACAACATAATCATGAAGATAAAACTCACACAATTAATTTTGAATTTTTGGGGTACTCTTCTCATAGACTTTAAAGGAGAAGTGGGGACCACTTACTATTGTAGATATTTTACAATATAGATGCATGAATTTAAATTTAAACTACTACTCCTTAAGGTAGAGGGTATATACTCTTGAAGGTGGTCTGCACTCTATTAACTTGATAATTAGTTAGATGAACTCTACATTTTTTTCGTTCAATTTAACTATTTATTTATATTTGTCTTGAAATTTCAACTTTGCCTCTTTCAATTTTCCATTCATAGTCTTATTTTATTCCATCAATTGATTGTACTGGTTATACAATTAGACTTTTAAGGATTTAATCTTAACATCTATTTTCACAATTATTTTGTCTTGACTTGACCCATTAGTTTGAGTGGAAATAGATGCAAAATTTCTTTCAATGGTGGTTGCAGTTATAGGAGATTCTATTTCCATGGGTTGTGTTGTAGGGAATTGAATGTCTAATTTATGATTTTATGACCTTTATCAATGCATCTAACCCATTATATTGATTTTATAGAACCCTATTCTATGCCCTAAGAGTTTCAATTTCTCTTAGAGTAGCTATCAATTCTTGATTTTATACTTTACTTGGAAGAACATGGGTTTTCTATTTCTATGTTGCCTCTTCCTTCTTAATGAATTTCTCTATTACTTTTGCTTCTTCTTTTGTTGCATTAGGTGTAAACCGCTAATGTTCCATTTCATCAAAGGTTGAAAACCCTGAGCTTAATGAAGTATTATTTTCTTCTCCATCGTTATTAGTAGTTTAGGTTTCTTCTTCTTTAATTTCTTCTTCATCCAAAAATGAACCTCAAATTTCAATATAGAAAACAATAGGGGTCACAAGGGTATGTTGTTTTGTTATCTTTCTTCTAAGCCTCTATGATTGACTTCTATGAGCACTTGGTGGTAGAACTATTTGTATTTTATTGGGTCTTGAGGTTGAGGGCATATCCTATATCTTTTTTTCCTAAATTAGATCCTTGCCCTTGTCTTGTGAGTTTGAGGAGGAAGGAGCTAATATTAGCCTCATTTTTATTCTAGTAGGTTTCTCTTCTCTCACATTATGTTCTCGTTCCTAAACTAACATATTCCATTCTTGTTCTTTAGTTTCTAAACCTTCTTTACCTACCATTTCTTTATCTTGTTCCTCAAGTGGAAATTATTTCATCCCCAAGAAATCTTCCCACACTAAATTAAGTATTTTATCCCTTAGACACTTCTATACTATAAGATGAATTAGGAAATGGTGAGACAAATCCTTTTATCTTTCTTTATGGTATTCTTTAGCCCTTATTTTTAGTATATTTAGTAAAAAATTTGGCACATTTACTCTCCTATTATGATTCAAATGATTAAGAAGTCTAAAATGGACTGCATAGATCATGGAGTGCCTTCCTTCACAAGTGAGGTATTTTATAATGAAGATAGTAAATTCTATCCATATTGAGGTAATGAGGATCAAAGTGCACCATGGTTAAAATACTTTATATGTTTATTAGCTACGTATAATATATCTCTTAATGTAGAATCATTTGGTATTCCTTACAATTACTCCCGTATTCATGGTAATCCAACCACTTTTCCTAATATTTATTCAGTTACCTCAACCCATAGCCCCCTAATGGTAGCTACACCATCTTTTAGGGTTTTTACAAACTCTTTGCCAATCTAATCATTATATCATATCAATTTATCAAAATAATTCAATCAAACTATGTTTTTGAAGATGTCATCTAGATTTTGTTTCCTTGTCAATGGTGTGAGGTTTTTTGACTCTTTATGGATTACACATCCACCCATGTTTGATTAATGTTTCTTCCTACATCAAGCAATAATTCATGATTTGTAGAACAAAATAAGAGAGTTGTATATTTTGGAATGCTTGATATGTTTTTTGTGTTTTTGATGTGATGGTATTTTGTACTTATATTTTCATCATTTTAATCTTTCCTCTTCTTATTTTGTGCATGCTTGTAGCAATCATGACAATATGACTCTCCCCCAAACTTATTATTTCTAGCCCATAGTATCATGATGAGTCATTCCTCCCCCCAACCATTAAATCACTTGACCTCAAGTGTCATGTTATAATGATTGGCCTATGTGGAGAAAAGAATGACATATATGGGAATAATTGAGAATGATTGGATGTGTAGTGGAGTAATTTTATTGATTTGAAATAATGTCAAAAATGTAATGTTTTTCCATAGGTTAAATAATAGCATAAGAAAAAATGCTTAATGCACAAGATTACATAGTTTTAAATGTGTAATATGAAAAACATGATTATTCTATAAAAATAATGATATAATTACCTATTATGTATTGGTTTTCCAATGAATCCAATTTACAAAGTCTAATTTGATGGTTCTTTCCTAGTTTCTGGATTAGTCTCTACAACTTGTTTAGTAGTCATGTAATATGATGTGAGACTTGAAGCAAACTTTATTTGCTGAAATCATTGTCTGTAATATGAAGTCTTTCCATTTGTAGTAGTCCTATTATTTAGAAAGAAATCTATCTTTTATATATTTATAATTCATGATTGCATTCTTTCCTAACCCCATGAACCAATGAAGGGCATTATATTTCATTGTAATTATAAATAACTTCATCTTGTGGGTATCCTAATTTTATTTGTAAATACAACACAAGACATCCAATTCAAAGATGAACATATTAGGGTACTGACTCACCATATGGGAATGTTTTGCATGGTGCATTACCCATAGGAGTGTTTATGTGAAATTTAATTTTTGTGGCCTCAGTATTAGTGGTTTCTCTTTCCACGTCTCCCATGATTCTACAAACCACTCATACACTAGTGACTTTTGAAACCTATGCTTCAAATTCATTATCAATCTTTTTAACCCAAGGTGATTAATGAATGCTATCTCGAGGCATTTTAATGGGAAAGGAATATCTTTTGGGAATTATTTTAGAAATTTGAGAAATATGTCATTTTTATTAGTAGGGTCTAAGACTGTAGGTTCACATATTCCTTTTGGGGATAAAATGGCTTGGTATTCTCTTTTAGAAAGAAGTTTAGGTGGAGGGAAAAGGGACCAAATACTAGACTTATGTGTGTAAAGTGGCCAAGTTGGTACTCCTATAAGTATGTATTTTTTGAGTATGAAACTCATGTCTTTTATATTTAGATTTATTAACTAATTTAGCCAAGAAAATTTAAATTATTTCCTTTTCTACCTCTTCTGATATAATTTCAAGTGATAGGGCTAGACTGGTTACAAGTGTGCTTCTTTGAAATTTAGTTACTGAAGGTGATGCCTCGACTTTTGATCCTATAGAAAAAATCATTATCCTAGGTAAAAATCTACCTAAGTGATCCGTCTCATACTATATAAACTCAGTCAACATTTTTTTTATATATTTTCTACCCTACCATATACGTGGTTAGTTTTTAAGAGAGAACACAAATATTCTGATTAATCTAGTATGAAAAAATTGAGCTTTTGACTAAAAATCAATAAATTACTCTAGAAAGTACAAAAATTATTATAAAAAGTAGGAAAGTTAATTCAACCTTTTAGGATATTAATATTTGACACCTATCCTTGGTAACAGAGCCAAAATGATGAGCATAATCAGAACATCGATTAAACTTGAGTTTTCCAAGCCCACCTATAATCTAATAGAGTCACCTAAGGGATATACATTTTATTTATTAATAATATTAATTTCACTAATTGTAAACCCATAGTTTGTATTTGGAAAGATGTCAACATTGTATATGCAACATTAGTTTATTTCAAAGGTTGAGGTGCTAAGGTTGTGTATAAGGAAATATAATTGCATAAATAAAAGTAACACACTTACATGGAAATTAAATAACATGAAATTAAATATTAGGAAAATAAATCTAATGATATTTTTGAAACTTCCTCACACAATACTTAGTTAACTTGTTATAATAAAAAATGTTTATGCAAAAAAGTATTATATCAATGATTTTATGGTTTAATTTGATAATGAAGAATTCAACACATAATGTAGAATTGAATTTAAACTAACAAATGATATCTTTGCCATAATCCTATCGAGTGGGTCCTACCTCAGTTAGAGTTGTGTCACATTCCCTTCATTTTGTTATAGCTATTATTTCAAAGCATTTTTTATTTCATTAAAAAACATGTAATGATGTGAGTATTGCTAATTTTTTTTACATAGTTACAAAAGAGAATTCAATTTTCTCTCAGAAATTATCCTACTACTTACTATTTAAATAGAGAGGGTAGGTTCTTATTTTTATCATTTAGTTACAACAAATATTATAAAATATATTATAGTTTTTAAAAAAATATAGGAGAAACAACTTGCAGATGTACTATGACATATTACAATAAAAAATCAAAGAAAGTAGAAAATAGGACATAAGAAGAGAATAGTTTGTTACATTATTGCAATGGTTTTAGAGGTGTAGGCCAATAGAGGAAGAAAGATATTATGATATTTTAACATTAATGTACCTTTTTACTAGATTGTGGGAACTACCTTGTTCCTCATATTATGGATGAGGTTTGCCTCATGTTTCCTGCTACCTATCATGGGCACAACTGAGCATAAACAACAAGTGCTATGGGTTAGGATAACTGCTACAACTACTACAATAGGTTGTAAAAACTATCATGGATATTGATATGGGTTGTAAAAATGATCATAGCTATTGTTATGGATTAGAATGACAATCATAATTACTTTTACAAGTTAGAATAACTATCACTTCCATTGCTATAAGTTGGTCAACTAGTTGTTACGGGTTGGCCTGTGTAATTATTATGGGTTGGCTACACATTTCTATAGGTTGGCCTCACTAGTTGCTATGGGTTAACCTAAATAATTGCTACAAGATAACTACCTAGTTTTTATGGGTTGGCCTACCTAGTTACTATGGGATGGATACATTGTTTCTACAAGTTAGCTTGCAACTAACCCAGTCATGTTATTCCTCTATTACAAATACCTACTTTTCTTATTAACTTGTACTTAATATTTATTCACTAGATTAGTAATAAATTAAAGATAGTAATGATAGTAAATGATATAATATAATTCATAAAATACTCAGTTTGATAAAAAAACACTAAACATATATACAACATGTTCATTTAGTACTCTATATCAAAAAGAAGTACAAAAGAAAACTTTGATATGTTATTTTTGATTGAAAAGGCTCAACAAAAGGGGTTTTAGAAGGTCTTTATAAGTTGATTTCTTAGCTCATCACACCTCTAAACTAACTGCCTACTCATCCTTAAGCAACTTAAATTTCATTAAACTCATCATGCATTGAGCACATAATTGATGAAAATCAAAAGGTTAACATGAATCCTATCCTTGACTTAAATATAATCCCTTATTTTTCTAAAAAAAATCAATTATGATTTTTATGGATTCACATTGTTGTTCCTTCCCTGTCTAATCAAGAATTTGAAACCATAATTATGGAGGATGGAATGTGATGGCCAACCATTGAGTCCTTTACCTCATAGCTACATAAATATACTTATACACTCTTATGAGTAATACCTTAATATTATATCTAGAGAAAGGTTCATTTCTTCTCTATTTTGGGGTTCATCCCATCTTCTTATGCATGAAGCAAGAGTCACTCTATCAATTTGATCCGAATATATGAGATACTGATTTTAAGATTGATTTTTTTTCTTAAAAATGTAAGGCCACATCTAATTTTTCCATTAGCGTGTCCTAGTCATTTGCTTTCTTACTGACTTAGTGGCTTTCCCCCTTATTATTAACTTGGCCTCTTTTTTCCTTTCATGATATTAAGTTATTTTCTTGACTCTTTTATCTTCATTGAGAAAGTATGAAGACAAATATTTTAGTAGTATATCCCCCACATATAGGTTTGGATTTCATTCTAGACCATAAATAACAATATAATCATGAAGATAAAACTCACACAGTTGATTTTGAACTTCAAGGGTACTCTTCTCATAGACATTAAAGATGGAGTGGGGATCACATACTATTGTAGGTAGATTAAAATATAGCTACATGAATTTTAATTTCAACCACCACTCCTTTAGGTAAAGGGTATATAACCTTGTAATTGGTCTACACTCTATTAATTGGACATTTAGTTGGCTTAAATCTTTTACTACTATACATCTTGATGTTATAACTATAAGAGACTTAACTGTATGAGCTAGGACTTAAGAGGCTGAAGCTTATATGAAAGGATGGTAGGTACTATAACTGTAGGTGGTGAAATTGTAGTAGATACCACATGAAGCTGAATTATTTTACTTGTAGGAAGCACTTTAGGTAACACTTAATATTGTTTATGAGGTTGGATAGGTAACTTGAAAGGTGTGTCATGAATAGTAAGTACCTTGCCATTATGCATAAACTTAAAAAAATGATGTAGTGTGTATGGTATTGATTTCATTTGATTTAGACATAGGCATCTAAATAATATATTTCATGCACCAATATCTAACACTATGCATAAAATAATAATAGAGTACCTATGATGACTAGTAATGTAATACCACTAAGGAGTGTCCATGTAAGACCGTCATAACTACTAAGTATCATAATTGTGTTAAGTAAAATTTGTTGAGTGTCACCTCTACTATTTATAAATGACAATATAATTAAATTATGACTACATCCATTGTTAACCAGAATGCCATGCATAATTAAAGGATGTGAATAAACAAAATTATGCATATAGAGAGGACCATTATTTGAATCATCATGTGTAATATTGTGGTCATAGAAATTAATAGATGGTGTTTGATTTTGAGAACCTAAAAAAATACCTAAAATACTATCAATGTCATGGTCATTGAATTGTTTAGCTGATGTATAGATGTAGTCATGTGCACATCATCTTGTTTCTTAGTATAATTAGTCTGTAATGGATTATTGATGATTTCCAAGCATTTATTAGTCATTCAAATAGATTCATTCAATGTATTATTATGGCCTTGAATTTGAATAGTATTACTATTGATGATATCTTCTATCTTATGTTTTATCAAAATTCATCGATTGATAGAATGTTTATAACTATATGGTAGTCACAATATTGATTGAAATCATACCTTTTAGGCAAAGGACACAAAGTATCCAATTTAGATGGAAAAGGTAAAGAAATCAAGTCACACTTAAGCAAGCATTTAAGTACTTTGTGAAGAGGTTCAGGTAATCTTATTAATTTTTCAAGGGTGTCCTAGAAGTTGGAAGGACAAGCCTATTAGGTGGTTGTGAAATTGATTTTATAGTTTTGGCCTTATTCTTAGCTTGAAAGTTTAGAGAATCATTTGTGTTATATTTGAATTTTGATTTTCATTGATAAATGGAGGTAGTAGAGGTTAAAATGTTATATGTATACTTAAGATATTGGTCTCCAAAATTTTGTTCTCATAGTTGTGAAGCATATGGAAAAGCTTATTGAAATATTTTATAAGTGTTGAACATTAATTTATACCTAAGTGGTTGAAGTAAAATATGGGAGAAAATATGTTATAACTCACTATCATGGATTTAATGTAACATCTTCATAAACATAGGCTTAAATCAAAGCACATATTTAGTAACAATATCACTAGGTCCTTGTTTGAATCATGCAATTTTTAAAAAGGTGACATTTTAGATAATATTTATAAATAAATGAGTTACAAATACATTAGATAAATAATTATGTTGATGAAAAAAAGCATATATGTAAGGCTTAGAACCAATCCAAGGCATAGTCCTTAAGAATTCTAAGAAAGAGTTTGGCCATCATTGAATTGTCATGAGCAAAACCAAAGCATAAAGCAAAACATGATTTAATGTGATGTGAAGGATCATTTTTGCCATTGTACAAGTAAAATTTAGGAACTAAGAAACCTATGGGAAAAGGATGATTAATGACTTCATGTGTCAATGGGTTGTGTAATATGTTTTGACACGTAACAACATGACTATAATTTTGAGATCTTTGGGACACTAATGTGATTTATAATTACATGTATTAAAATTGTTGTTTGATTAAAGCATCTTGATATGTTGTATCATGTGTGGGAACCATCTATTTACCCTAGTTTTAGAGTAGTGTGAATCATAATAGGATAAAATTAAATGATTGATTTAGATTGTAATATATGACATTTAAGCTTAAATGTCAATGTAACTAATTGAGATTGATCTAGTAATGCAAATTGCTATATTTTAAAAGGAAAAAGGAGATAAAGATACTTTTTTATTTATATTTTATCATGTTTTGATAGCAAAAATGGATTATAAGTAAACTTGTGATTCATCTGGGTTTTGAACTATATCTTTGTGCATGTAGGGTCACTAAATTTTGGCTTGAGGTAAATTTATCAAACACAAGTGATTTGAGGCTAATGTTACTTTCCTTGGATAGTATTCTTCTTTTTTATTATAAAATGTGATGTGCCTACTTGATCCGGGCAATATTCTAGGTGACAATTCGGGTGATGGTTCTACCCCAATTGGTGGCAGGACTTTCGGGAGCCATAACTTTTGCACCGTAGCTCCAATCGACTCTCCATTTGAACCGTTGGAAAGATAAGAATGAGGAGAAAATGATAAGATGGAATTTATATTTTCTTGACATATTTTTAACCTATAAAACCCAATATAAGTGCCCCAAATTTTAATTTTAGTAGTGCAGTCTAAAAATAGTAAGTTTCTAAAAATAGTAATTCCTCGAATTCTGTGTTGTTGTAAATCATGGAAGTCAAACCACTTAATCTCCCTCAATATTTGTGACCTTCCACATCCTTCTCCTACCTTAAAATTTTTTATAAATGAAGATGTAACCCGAAATGGAAATCATACATCTCTTCTTAGAGATAAACATATGTTTGGATCTACAACTTTTTATGAATAAAACATCTCTTCTCAGAGATAGCATTATTGTTATTGTGTTGTTCTTGTTTCTTAAATTATATTTCAACCAAAGATTATAATTTTTGGATCACTACTTGATATGTCTCTGTATATGCGATCTTACACCCTTGACTATGAGTGTAGCACTATAAATCAATGTCTCTCTTTGAATCCCTAGGTCTATTTATGAAGGATAATTCTTGTAAAAAATCAGGAAGTGTAATTGGGATAAGATAACTCCAAATAACCTTGATAATAATTGAATGATACCTATATATTCAATAATTTGAAGAGGGAAGTCAAGCCACATGTAGTTCATCCCCTAAGTGTAATTGTGTAATTATGCTCTTTCGCTATATGGATGCAATTGGAAATATGGATTTTATCTTGAAAATGTTGGATTTTGACTTATCTTTGTATGTTTTAGAATTGGTTGATAATTTCTCCTAGTGATTGATTTTGGAAGAATAGGGAATATTTTCTCAATGTGTAGTACTGTATTTGATGTATACTTGAGAATGCTATATGGTGAATAAGCTGGACCTTGATTTGTATTTATACACACTCAATTGGTTAATTTTCCATGAAATTGACATGTTAGGTGAATGGGCCAACCTAAGGAAATTATTTGATTTCAAAATATGGCCTTTGTTAGGCAAAAGGTGGTAAGGTCAACCTTAAGATAATAACATTAAAATTAATGTCTAAGTATGATGTTACTATCTAAGAAACAAAATTGCCAATGTGGTGACCTAAAAATATTTGAGTAAAATATTTAACTAATTTAACATATATTATAAGGTTCATGGTGACTTATAGCAACTTATATTGGATCGGGATCATAATTAGCATGTAGGTGTACAAGAATAGTGAATACGATATTTTTGGAGATACACAAGTCATGTAAAATAAATGTAAGCCTAATTTTACATTACCAAGTGTCAATTACCATATTTTAATGTCTATAAATTCCACACATTTTATTCTAGTGTTATAATGTAATGAAACTACTAGAGTAAAATGATAAAGATATACCTAAGTATTGCAAAATACTTTGTCTTTCGGATAAGGCTCTAATTATGCAAGTTGCTCCAAGAAAAACCTAAAATGAAAATATAGTAATCAATGTCCATAAAATAAAACTTAAAATTTGAACTATTCTTGAAACTTGAAATTTGAAAGAGCAAGGAATGAGTACACCTATATGTGAGTAAACCATTTTTTTCTGTAACTTTTTGGAGATTATTCTTCCTTGTTAAAGCATTGGAGAATTGTGCTTCTTCGATGAAGCACATGGATAACATGGAGAAATTTAGGATGATCAATTCATAATTTAAAATTTGACTGAGGCAAGGGCCACATATTTGAAGGCAAATGTGCCCAACCCACATGTAACTAATCCAACATTAATCTTGTAACCCAAAGATGATAAGGTGGGAACCACAAAATGTGTTTACTATAGGTAATGTTATGGCCATTGATAATTGATAAACCTAAATTTACATTAACTCAAAAATCATAAATCAAACACTACATATGGACATATAGATTCAAGTTTGCTCCATACCCAAAAAATACTTGATAAATAACTGCAAAGGTGAAAATGTGCAAATATATGTGAACTAAAATCATGCCACACTAAATTAGGGCCAATTGAAATTTGTCATAATGTGCATGAACCAACAATATGGCCAATTTAAATCTAACATAATGTGCATAGATTGGCATCATGCCCAATTGAATCTGTAATAGTGTATATGTGCATGAATCAACATCATGTCTGATAGAATTTGTCCTAAAAAATAGAGTATATGTGCCCTACACATGACCCAAAATGTATTTGAATATGTATTAATTTGAAAATTTTCACTCATGGAGTGTAAAAAGGAGTACACATGCCTTACACATTCCCCCAAAATATGTCTATAAAGTGCAAATAACTATTTCAATTTAATATTTTAATCACATCTAAGATCTAAAATCTATATAATATACACAAATATGCTCATCGAGGCTTTAGTAGCTATGAAAAATCTTAGTCATATGCCCCCATTTTGAGGTGAGGGATGGATCCTATAACTCAATCATCTCAAAAAGGGAACTAAACTACATAATGTCATGTATAAATATAATATCATGTATAAATCATGTCAACATATGGAGAGTATGCCATCATAGTAATGTATATAACACCAAGGCATGTATGTAACCAATGGAATACAAGGGAATATAAGTGGTAAGTCAAGATAAATGAATATATGAAGCACAAAATAGTATTTGTCACTAAATAAGACTATGCAATAATGAAGTGCATTATGTAAAACATGATACAACACACATAGGGAAGATGCATGATATCGATCACGGCACCTAAAAACATAACAATGTCACAAGCTCATCAAGATCAACACACAATAGTATAAAATGTAACACATAAGGACAAGGGGGTATATACAAGGGACATAAAGATGTCACTAATAATAAAGGCTAAGGAACCAAAAAAGGGAAATGAATTCCATGACAAACAAGAATAAGGAGCCACAAACAAGGGTATTTTTTTTCAAAATAAATATCACCAAGGAGATATAAATAAGGGGTACCAATGCTACAAAAAACAAGGCTAAGGAGCCATGAAAATGGGCATAAATACCACAATAAAAAAGGATAAGGAGCCACAAACAAGGCCAAGGGGATAGACAAAATAGACAAAAACAACTAGCGTATCTTGTAAAATAACAACATTAAAAAAGCACAAAATAAGTGAAAACTAGTCTACACTCCATAAATGTCAATATCACATTGTAATAAAATAATATATCTATGTATCATTGTATTATATTTGATTAACCAGTAAGGAATGTATAATAAATCTATGTAATTCAAAATGATAAATAGGTCATAGAAAGATATAACATGTGATAATGTAACTTGTAGAAGTAGATGGCCCCAACATTGACATGGCCCCTAGGTATAGGAAATGTTCATCATCTACATGTCCATGTATGATTTGTATGCCCTGCATCACACTCGTGTAACTTATGAAATGCATGTGTGTATGAAAATAATATGCCATCTACCAAACATGTGATAAATAACATATAAGAATGTTTTAATCTAAAAACTCATCTCATGCTTAGAAACTAATTTTTGATTGTTTGAATATATATGTATAATAAAATATAAAAATATTTTAATCAAAAACTTCATCTCATGATTAGCAACTAATTTTTGATTGTTTGAGATGATTTTCTATATATATATTCAAACAATCAAAAATTAGTTGCTAAGCATGAGATGAGTTTCTAGATTAAAACACACACACACACACACACACACACACACACACACACACACACACACACACACACATTCAAACAATAAAAAATTAGTTGCTAAACATGAGATGAGTTTCTAGATTAAAACATTTTTATATTTTATTTATCACACACACACACACACATTCAAACAATCAAACATTAGTTGCTAAGCATGATATGAGTTTCTAGATTAAAATATTTTTATATGTTATATATATATATATATATATATAATGTACACTTAAGGGAATTTTTTTGAAGAACCCTATGAATATCATGCACTTGCATTGGTATTATAAATAAGCACTTATTCAAGTAAATTAACAATACAAAAAAATAAAAAAATAAAATACATTATATATATATATATATATATATATATATATATATATATAATTTACACTTAAGGGAAATTTTTTGAAGAACCATATGAATATCATAGATACCAACTGTTAGTGGTATCAAGCTATGAGCCAACAACCTCGCTCTGATACCAACTGTTAGGAACCCAAGGAAACACCATTGATTACCATATACAAGCAACTGAATATGTGGAATTAACCAGAAGAAATAAGCAACTAGAATCAGAAACAACATAGAATATGAGAGACAATACCCAATTGTATTAATACTCATCCAGAAAAGAATACAATAAAGAAGATGCCACTTCTTCTTCACACCTCTCAGAGGCTTCCCACATCTCAAGTGTACAGTAATTCTTTCCTCAAATCTCTCTCTCTTACGGTCCCAACACACAACTCAAACACAGAGTTGGTGTTCACCTCCAACCAGTCAGTATCCACTACTACCAGTACACTAGTGCTCCACGCACTCCACAAGTGCTCCACGCACTCCAAGTACTCAACCTACTCCAAGTAGATCTCCCCTGAACTTGCAACAACCTAAAACTCAAATGATATTACTTATGGAAGGAACTACCTTGCCTTCCTCTTTGCTCTCTAATTGAGTACACACTGTACTCCAAGTAGATCCTGCCTGATCCTGCTCCCTGTTGTGTTGCTCTCACCTTGATTCTACTGCCATCTATAGATCACCCTGGTTCTGCACACCTGCAAACCTTAGAACTCGCACCCACATACACCTATAGATCAATGATCTTACTTACCATGTAGATCTCCAAATGTGGCCTTGCACACCTGCTGACCAAGATCCTACATACATGAAGAATCCCTCTGATTCTCCAAACTAGCACCCATACTTGGCACTATGGCACTAGGAGGAACACACCTTGCTCTCATCACACATAGAAGGAGCTAATATTTTCTCTCTTTCTCTCTAGCACAAATTACAATACAACTAATGAGTCTATTATATAGATCTCATGCAAACAATAATTAGACACCTAATTACAATAATTAGATCCGCAGCTCAAGACTATAATTAGCCTTCTTACATGCAAACAACCGGTTCATTAACAAACTATCTGTAACACTCATAATTTTGATCCACACAGGTGACCGACGTCGGTCCCTGTCTGCCTGGAGATGACCGATGTCGACCGAATACTGCTGATGTCGGTTTCCTTCCTATCTACCACTGACCGACGTCGGTTGGCCTGACTGACGCTGGCGACTGTGACACTCAGCACCCTCCTTCCCTATTTGCATCAGTGAAGCTTTTAGCTCCACAACCTAACAATCTCCCACTTAGAGATAAATAGCTGCACTATACCTGTACCTGTACCCCATCTAATCTATATCCTGGCTTGTATCCCTCTTCAAAATCAATCCTGAAGACCACCCACCACACAACTTGTGGTGTACCTCCTGTCATCCAAGTAACCTGCCGCATCTGCATCTACAAACCCATGTAGAAAATAACTTGACCCTGCAGAACATGTCGACCTACTACTGGTCCCTCTCTGATACCTGAGAATCCACTGAACTGCCCTCCAGTGCTTCTTTCCCAGATCAGCTCCAAACTTTCTGACAACACCCACTTCTTGGGCAAACTCAGGTCTATACCAGACCTCATGTGATTTTGGACACTGAACTATCTAGCCCTTGGTGTGCTCTAGTTCTGCATCCTGTGTATTGAACCTCACAAACACTTGATTCACATCAGCTCCCACTGGAGACAAAATCACCCTGTGATCTTCCATGTCTCTCATGCCAAAGAATTTGGCTGCTCCAAATTCCTCATGACATGCCACTGAACTAACCTTACCCTTAGCTCAGCAAAACCCTATATTTATGAACCTTCAGCATGCATACCATCCACATACAGTAACAAGATAATGTTGCAATCATCATCCACCTGGTAAGATAAACACAATGGTTACATTGGCATTGACTAAAGCCCTACTTTGTCATCCACCTGTCAAAACCTGTACCACTATCCTGCAGCTTCCTCAAGACCATATGACCTAGCCTTCCGTCTCACGTGTCTATTCTCTCTATTCTTTAACCAAGGTATCCATTCATCTCAGTGCTTTCATACTAGTTGGCAACCCTACCAAATCTCCCGTTTGGTCCTGCATCCTGTTCATGCCATGCTCCCACTGTTTCTTGGATCCTTCCTACTCTATAGTCAGAAACTAGTATAAAGAAGAGGAACAAAAAATTTGAGGCTTACTTGCACTTTCAGTCCTCCATATGGGCGTTTGAGACTCCTTAACAACTTGCTGTCCACCCAAAATCTATCTCAGTGATCGACCTCGATCACCACACAGTCTGCATCTGACTGACATCGGTTTCATGTGACTGTCTAGGTCGTTGATGCCGATTATCCTACCGATGTCGGTCTCCACCTGCCTGACACCACCGACTTCTCTAGTCTGTACATGACCAACGTTGGCACCTATCTGTTCAACGTCGGTTACCTTTGACCAATGTCAGTATCTGTGCATGCCTGTGAGTGATGAATTTTTACCCGCAAGCTCCTTTGAATCAATCCCATGTCCAAACTACCTTGCTTAGAAATATCTAGCCCCATCCACTAATATCTATCTGTCATCTCCTCCAAGAACACCAAGGCTTTCCAGTTCTTAAGTTTATCAAATACATCAGTCTTCCTTTTCCTGCAATAAACACAATCCTTTCTTATAACATCCCACTGCTCACAGAAATCTCGATCTATGCTCTCTGAAGCTGATCTCTTACCATCTGACTTAAGAACACCCATTCCCTTCTCACTTATGTGACCAAGCCTACAAAGCCACATCTGTGCAATAGAAGTGGAATCAGTAATACAAGCAAGTCGATAAAGAGTACCTACTTTCTTATCACATGCTAATTCAAGTGCATCCTTGGTAACATTCCAAGAATCTGCTGTCAGAGTTATTGTGCATCTCTCATCACCCAACTTTTCTAAATAAATTAGCCGCATCTCCAAGACTGGGACCTGCATGACCTCCTTCAACACCCATGTGTTGGTCACCTGTAATTTCAGCTGCACTTCCCCTTTGCCAATACTATGACAAGGCTCACCAACCCCTCTAATTGGGGCTGCATGGAAAGAGGCAATAGAATCTATTAACCAAGATTCAACTTTATCCAAGAAACATCCCAGAGCATCCTATGCAACAACACCTGCAACATCTGCTTCTTCAGTTTCTTCATGCTGATCTGCTACCAACCAACAATATTTCTGTACCTGCTCTTTCTTTCCATAACACCGTAATTGACCATTCGTGCTATTCAGTTTCTCCATTCTTAGTGTACTTTATTTTGCCGTTGCTATACTCCCACTCAATTAAAAACCCCTGAGAGTGACATGTAACCAAACACAAAACCTACTCCCTGCAACCTGGCTCTGATACCAATTGTTAGTGGTATCAAGCTATGAGCCAACAACCTCGCTCTGATACCAACTGTTAGGAACCCAAGGAAGCACCATTGATTACCATATACAAGCAACTGAATATGGGGAATTAACTAGAAGCAATAAGTAACTAGAATAAAAAACAACACAGAATATGAGAGACAATACCCAATTGTATTAATACTCATCGAGAAAAGAATACAATAAAGAAGATGCCACTTCTTCTTCACACCTCCCAGAGGCTTCCCACACCTCAAGTGTACAGTAATTCTTTCCTCAAATCTCTCTCTCTTACGGTCCCAACACACAACTCAAACATAGAGTTGGTGTTCACCTCCAACCAATCAATATCCACTACTACCAGTACACCAGTGCTCCACGCACTCCACAAGTGCTCCATGCACTCCAAGTACTCAATGTACTCCAACTAGATCTCTCCTAAACTTGCAACAACCTGCAACTCAAATGATCTTACTTATGGAAGGAACTACCTTGACTTCCTCTTTGCTCTCCAATCGAGTACACACTATACTCCAAGTAGATCCTACCTGATCCTGCTCCCTGTTGTGTTGTTGTCACCTTGATTCTGCTGCCACCTGCAAATCACCTTGGTTCTGCACACCTATAAACCTTAGACCTCACACCCACATACACTTGCAGATCAATGATCTTACTTACCATGTAGATCTCCAAATGTGGCCTTACACACCTGCTGACCAAGATCCTACATACATGAAGAATCCCTCTGATTCTCCAAACTAGCACCCATACTTGGCACTGTGGCACTAGGAGGAACACACCTTGTTCTCTTCACACACAGAAGGAGCTAATATTTGCTCTCTTACTCTCTAGCACAAATTACAATACAGCCCATGAGTCTATTATATAGATCTCATGCAAACAATAATTAGACACCTAATTACAATAATTAGATCTGTAGCTCAAGACTATAATTAGCCTTCTTACATGCAAACAATCGGTTTGTTAACAAACTTTCTGTAACACTCATAGTTCTGATCCGCACAGGCAACCGACGTCGGTCCCTGTCTGCCTGGCGATGATCGACGTCGGCCGAATACTGCCGATGTTGGTTTCCTTCCTGTCTACCACTGATCAACGTCAGTTGGCTTGACTGATGCCGGCGACTATGACACTCAGCACCCTCCTTCCCTGTTTGCATTAGTGAAGCTTTTAGCTCCACAAACTAACATATATATATATATATATATAATGTACACTTAAGGGATTTTTTTTGAAGAACCCTATGAATATCATACACTTGCATTGGTATTATAAATAAGCACTTATTCAAATAAATTAACAATACAAAAAAATAAAAAATAAAATACATTATATATATATATATAATGTACACTTAAGGGAAATTTTTTGAAGAACCCTATGAATATCATGCACTTGCATTGGTATTATAAATAAGCACTTATTCAAATAAATTAAAAATACAAAAAAATAAAAATGAAAATACATTATATATATATATATATATATAATGTATTTTCTTTTTTATTTTTTTGTATTTTTAATTTATTTGAATAAGTGCTTATTTATAATACCAATGCAAGTGCATGATATTCATAGGGTTCTTCAAAAAAATTCCCTTGAGTGTAGATAAATAGTATGCTCATGTTACTACATTTTATGATACCATAAATGGGTTCAACCAATTGGGATAAATTTTACTTTGTGTTCCTTATCTACATTAGTATATTTTGATTCTCTTTTATGATTAAGTCAATCACGTGAAATTATCAGTTTTTAATATTTTTTCCATAGGTGTATTTGATAAAATCTTGATAAGCCTTAAGATGACCAATAACTTGTATGCATTTTTCATCAATCATCTCTAACTCATGCAACCATTTTTATCAATATTCATTATCTTTCATAATTTCCTTTAAGGAGACTTAAAAAATTGGTATTTCTAGTTATACAGATAAAATAACTTCTGTTCCATAAACTAGAGAATAAGGCATGGTTTTGGTGTGTATGCAGAAACTTATGCGATATTCCCATAGTGTATAGATAATTTGACTATGCCAATCTTCATAATATTTGACAATAATCTTACTTAAAATTTTAGAAATTGATTTATTAGTTGCCTAGGCTTTTCCATTTTCTTATCGATAATAAGGAGTAGACAAAGTATGAAGAATATTGTAGCACAAAAACTCTAAATTATTTTGTTTTTGAAATATAATCTATTATTTGTCATAATATCTGAGGGTCATCCAAATTGTGAAATGATATTTTTCATCAAGAATTTACATAGATATTCTCCTAGAATTGATTATAATGGTATAGCCTCTACCCATTTTGTAAAATAATCGATAGCGATAGTAATAGATATTTGTCATTATGATGATTTTGGATTTATTTTGACAATCAAGTCAAATCGCCCAAAATAAAATGGCCATGGTGAAATAATATGTTGTAACTCTTGTGAAAATGTGTGATTTAAATTACTATGTTTTTAACATTGTGGTCATAGTTTGGAATATTTGCAACATTTCTACTCCATTGTGGGCCAATAGTATCATTGTTGTGAAATTTTATAAGACATCATTTTTTAAATTTAAATGACCTCCACATTCACTCTCATGTACCTCAAGTAAGGTTGTTTGAGCTTCTTCACAATTGAGGCATCAAAGTAATTTTCCATATAGTGATAGTTTGAGTAGGGATTCCCCTAAGAGTATGTAACACATTAATTTGAATTGAAATTTAGATTTATCATCCCATGTAAAATTCTTAGGAAAATTAGATTTATATAAAAAATAATGTCACTATACTATTCTAAATTAACTACACCTTGAGTAACTATGAGAGCCTCTAACACATTAACAGCCTTTGTAATGACTGAAGATTATCTTAATTATTGTATAATAAAAAATACATGATCATCATTAATGTAAATGTGTATCATAGATGTAACACTAGACATATCATCATCATGTCAGTTATCTTTCTGAGGGATGCTTTCTATGGAAAAAGGATCGAAATTTATCATTAAGTGTTGTACTATTTCCTTATATGATATTAGCTTCTCTTATTTTGTTTGATGAATATCTAGAAATTGGTTGATCACTAGTTTAGAATTCCCATATACTCATAAATATTTTATCTACAATGTTCATGCATCCCAATGTCAAGACCTCATATTCTTCTATATTATTTGTACATGAAAATCCTAGGTGAAAGGCAAATGACATTGGCTAGCCCTAAAGAGTAATGAAAATTATACTGGATTTAGCACCTGTAGTGTATTTGGATCCATAAAAATACATGGTCTAATTACCATTATCCACATGATAATAAGTAAATTCATCATGAAATTCATTATTGATTGGTAGTGTATCCATTAGGCAACATCTAATTTTTTAGTAATAACTTTTCCTTTAATAATTTTTTGTGATATGAATTGTAGATAAAATTCTATGACTAACATTATCCATTTTGCTATGCGTCACAAAAAAGGGGATTTTGACATGATAAAATTGAGTGTATCTACCATAGTAACAACTTATGTCTCATTATTAATCATCCAATGTTGTAATTTTTAATCCAAAAAATAAGTGTTAAACATAACTTTTCCATGACAAAATAATTATTCGCATAATAAGCTATTGTATGGATGATTTAATAGATTACACACTCTCAATGATGATCATTATATTATTCCATTAAGGCCCATAAATCATGATCCACAATGGAAATATATAACAATAAGGGCCTATTTAGTATAGGCATCATGAGGATAGGTGGATTAAGGAGATAAATTTTATTGCATTAAATCTTATTTGGCAGTTTGCATACCAATTAATCTTTGTGTCTTTATTTATTATCTATGTGAAAGGTTGTGTCTTATTTACTAGCTGATCCACATAACATCTTATAACATGAATCCTTCCTTATAACCAATGCTATTGTTTCAACCCTTTTTGTGGTGGCATGTCTATAATGGCTTTAACCTTTTTTAGATTAAATTATATGCCCCTTTAATAGATGATGCAACCCAATAATTTTATATAAGATAGATAAAATACATAATTTTTGGGATTCAAGCATACATTGTATTTCTATAAACACTTGAATATCTGTTGTAAATTGGAAGCATGATCCTATCGAGGTTTGGATTTTTCTAGTAAAGCATCCACATAATCTTCTACTATCTTATGTATGTAATCATGAAAAATATGTACCATACTTCAATAGTAAGTGTTTTCACTTGTATTTTAACCCTTTGAGGAGATGGTAAATCTCTCCTCATCCAAGTGGTACAATGGAAACACCTATAGGCTTGTGGGTAGCCTAAGGATGAGGTGAATCTCTAGATAGGGCTAGATCCCTTGATGTAACACTTTGGATCACAACTACACTTAAAATTTGGGTTGGGGGGGGGAAGGAAGAGAGGTAAATAAAAGAAAACTAATCTAAGGGAGGTGATAAACCAAAATAGATGATGACTTCCAACCAAAAACATGTTACACATGAAATCAAGGGACAAACTGAACATACACTTCTCCAATTTGCATTTTCTCACATTAATCTTACATTATTAGGTTATGGATGAATGTGAAAATATAGGCAGAATAGACAAGAGGAATTGAATGACACTAATTAAATGAATAACTCAATTAATCCTTGAAATTTCCTAGAACACTTCACATGCCCTACAAGAAGAAGCTTTCCAATTGTAAATAGGATGAAAGAATGAGACAACATGCTAAGGAATCCATAGTCTTCACTAAGCAAGATAAAAAATTAAATTAAAACCACTAAGAATAGTCATGACGAGGTAAAAATCAGTAGTATTATTGATCAAATGATATACAATTTAGTAGGGCTTCACCATACTTAGGTGGAGCATAAGTTACAATCACCAAAATGGCTAGTTCTTATGGAACTTGAGAGAGAAACAAGAAGAGAGAAGTCCAAGGATCACAAGGACACTTGTAAATATGAGAAAATAAATTAATTGTTCTTGAGAAGAGGATTTGGGATGAACCATGCAAGGTAAGGGAGCACAAGTGTTCATCCAAGTCATCAAAATCTTACAAAGTGGCATAAGATTCCTCATTATGGCTCATAAAAACTACCTTCATGATTTGGGCTTCTTGAATACCTCATAACTAACTAGGAATAGGTCTAATTATTGGGGTGAAGGTTAAATATTTCATACATTCATCTACATGCATTGGTCATAGTGATGGTCCTCTAGAATCATCCTAAAATTATATATCATCATCTATTGTTAAGAAAACTCCTCTTTCATGCACCCTGCACACTTGGCTTCAAAAAAGGCATCAATTGATCATAAAAATACATGGGATGGAGTGGATGACACCTATAAATACCCTATATGTAATTATAAGCATAAAAAACACCTTAAAATATCCTCACTTGAATATCTCCACCCTTCTTACTAGCTTGTCTACTATGCCAGTTTTGACTAACTGAGATGAGAGATCTAGTTTGGACACTTAAGATTTTTTTTATAGAAATTAAGTGACCATATGGAGTTATAATATATATATATCTTCCTCCCAAAATTTATTTCATCCTTATAATCCTTTTAGAACCTACAAAATACACAAAATGGTAAAAAAATACCCTATTTTGCACCCTCTCCGTACAAATATGTACAATTAAAAAGTATGGGAGGGATCCTTAGTGAGTCATATAGAAGGTAAAATAAATTTCATGATCAAAATATTCCATTATAATTCATCTCCAGTTTCATTTCTCCAATTGGGTCTTTATTGAGGGTTTGAAAGGGTTTTAGGCTTGTTTGGCTCTTAAGCATTGTTCATAAAAACCTGACATTGGAATCTCATACAAATTCCACAAACATGATATTTAGGGCCCCTTATAACACATACAAAATCCTTTTTCATCCATGAAAATACTCATAAAATATATGAGCATTTGAATTTGACCTATTGAGCTTGTTCTCTTAATTTTTGTAGGTCTGATGTTGCTCTCAAGCCAAAATTGGCTCTCTTGATGCTTTCTTTACATGTTTGATGTTTATCTCAAGCCAAAATTAATTTTAAATTTTAAAGATTTAACATACCTTTAATGACCCTTTGAACATGTTTCAACATGTTATATATCTCATCTCATGCTATAAGTGTAGAAGACCCCCCATTTGGACACTAAACCTAATGTTGGTCTTGTAGCATGTCTATAACTTTTGGTGTTTTAGACCTTCCAATTGAGCTTCCTTATATTCCATCAGATTTATCAACTATGTTATGAACCTATGATCATAACCAAATGCATTAGAATGCTCTGCCAAGGTTGCAAGTGAGAATGACCTTCCATTTGACCTTTAGGCCAAAACCCTGTCCTTAAGCTTGATTGCAACTCTAGCATTTTAGATCATATTGATAGGTTACATAATAATATGAGGTGTTATACACATTTTATTTATTTATATACAACTACACACAACTCCTTGAGAGATTTAAACATCACCTGGTCCATCACTCATCAATTTCTTCCTAAACCTACTAGTGTATGCATAAGGGGAAGTACCCCCTATCTAAGACAAAATAAGAGGTAATTCCCATATTTTATCAACAAATATGAGTATATTAAGATATTATTAAATTATTATATACCATATACATAAAAACCTATCCCCTATTTAAGTCATTTGACTATTCAAAGCTTCAAGTTCCAAGATTGGTTTCTATGCACAAGGATTGTGTGCAAGAATTTCCAAAGTGGACTGTGTATTGCATTTAAAATGGATTATATATACTTGTATTACATGTAAAAAATTATAAATAGACTATAATGATAAATATTAGATTTTTCTAGGTCCATTTACCATTTGAAACTTTTTACATATCCTTCTCATCTTTGAATCCTCAAGATTGAGTTTTAACATGATTGACTGTGTTCTACTCCAAGGCTTATGCTTGTAGGATTTCTTAGATTGAATATGGATTTGTGTATATACATCAGATGTTTAAAAATATTATTATATCATTTTAAGTTTTTTCTACCTTTTCACTCATGTTTAGATCATACCAATTAATAAGGAACCTCTCTCTCTCTAGCTCACTATCAACACAGTCAAACATAGTTGGCTGTAGGTGAAAAATAGATTGGAAAACCATTTGTAGGCCTGTTTCACACATAAAAAAGATAATATATTACATACTTTTATTCAAATTTAATACCTAAAAATACCACCTGTACATCAAGTTTAGGTCACTCCCTGCTGTAGGTAGATGTCTAGGCAACTTGTACGTACTATAGGTGAGTTTGAGGAATATGACACCAATTATCATCTTGTATTGATAGTATTTTATATAATGAGTGTCACATTAACCATTTGGAATAATTAAATCATAGTGGCATATTCAAGTTTTTCAACCTTTAGATGGAGAAGGTATTTTTGGATCACAGTCCTGTAGACAATATTGAAGGAATTTAGTGTTTTGTAGGCAATTTTAAGACCCCAAAAAACCAACCTCCATTAGTTATATTCCATTAATTATTTTAAATGTTATTAAAAATGATATATTTTAAAAAACCAAGATATTAAAATTCCCAAAAATTCCTCATAGTTCTATCATATGCCATTCACAAAATGCTTTGGGCCTCTGTTTTCACAGTTCAGGGACAAAGGCCCTGAACACTGTCATTGCTCCCTAGGGGTAGTTTAAAACTTTAATTTGTTAAAATATACCTCAAAATTGGTATACCATGAATTATTAAAAGTAATATAACTCCAAAAAATATTTACCATGCTCCCATTTTCTAATACAAGTACCATTACATCTCTGTCAAGGACCTGTAGGTAGACATGTTTAACATACAAGCAAAAAATGAAACATGTAGGCAGTGAGCGGGTTCACATATTATGATAAAATATAGGCCTTAAAAAAGATATAAAATGAATGTTTTAAACTTTTAATACCTAAACCTAGCTCCAAACCTTCTTCCCATATGCTTACTCATAAATAGTGCCTGTAGGTGCAAATGTAATGTTGTAGGCCTGGTAGTGAAGGGAAAATCATGGGTATATGCATGTTTTATGAGTTTTAATGTTGTTTGTGATATTTTAAATGATTATTAGATGAAACATAAAGTTTTTTCAAGGTAAAAAACATTTATTCAAACTTTTTTTCACTGTTAAACCCTTTGTAGGTACCTAACTGACTGATATGACAGTCATATGGCAAATTGGTTGCATGTTTTGGTTGTGATTAAAAATTCAAGGAGAATGATGCCTTGAAGGATAAAATTCAGAGGTGATGGGATTTATAATACTTTTAAAACATTATGATGAACCAAAATACACCTTATTAAACCATTACCAAAGCATGAAAGTATTGTAAATAGTAGAAACCTGCCAACCACATAAAATGATGCTTCTCTTGTAAATTTGATGTACTTAACCTATCAAAACACTTTGAAACATGAAAATATGAATTTAAATAATATAATAATATATCCCACATCCCCTAGATTCAACATCACCAATTTATTCATATGGATTTGACCAAAATGGAGTAAAACTTATATACTGCATGAAACAACTAGCAAAAATGTAAAATCAACTTCATGAGGATGATTCAAGAATAAAAGGCCACCATTATTAAAAATATTATAATTTAAATGAATTTATATAACTATAATAAAAAATTTCAAAATCAATTGTTTTGAAACCTCTTGAACTGTCTGTATTAAGCACAAACCTGAAGGCCACTTTTGTATGTCTAAGAAAGCAAAGATGGAGCAAAATGGTTTTGGCTTAAAAATGGTACTTAAAAGGAATGTAAATTATTTATATGAGTTTTAGGAATATTAATAGGCCTTAAATTATCTTTTTCCATGTGTCACACTTCCCCATGAGTTGTACAAGTGCTAAATGCTCTCTTTTTCAATTGGATTCTTGAACTTCAATAAAGCAACCTGCAAGATTCTAATGTAACTAACATCCCTGATAGGTAAATTGAAATCTTGTATTATTTAAAGTAAAAAATACATCTATACACCTTTGGAAATGTTACACTTGAATTTATGACCCTTAAAAGCCCACTAAATGACCCAAAATGACAAATTTACTAATATGACTAAGACCATGGATAGGATGACATTAAATGACATAAAATAAAATATAATACACCCCATGAAAATATATTAGACCCCCTAAAACATATAAAAATCATGTTTTTACCTAGAGGGGTCCTAATTTTACCTAAAAGTCAAATTTGGTCAACAAATTGGTGACTCATAGGGGAGTATGCCTGTTATACTAACTAGACCAATAGCCTTATCAGTCCATTGGGTTTAGGAGTTGACTGAAGTCTAAGACAAACAATAAGGATTTGAACATTGACTACAATATTTGATCAAGGCAAGACCAATGACTACCTCAACCACACAAAACAAAAGACACACACAAAGCAAAATCAAACACACGTGTGCTTTATGAGCACTTATAGAACACATACACTAAATTAAATTAAATAACTCAAACACTAACTAACTTGAGATGATAACTTCATCCTAGATCAAAGGGGAATTTTGAAACTCTTTTTACTTTTTGACATGAAGGAATGAATGAGGCATATAGCCTTTTGTCCTTTCGCATTGATGCCTCCAACTTTTTCATGATGTTTGCCAACTTCGTTGGCATGATGTTCATTGAAAACTAGGTAGCTTCAAATAGGTTGGATATAGAAATGAACTCTTCTTGCATCCAAACAACCTCAACCTTTTCATGTGGATCTTCGATTGCAACCTCAATCTTGATTTACATAGGGCTCTCAATAAGATTGGGTCTCTTATTAGTTGCAAGTTATTCTAGCTCATCAAGGAGCTTTACATACTCTATCCAATCTTGATCATTATACTCAATGGAAGATTATTTATTCACCTTGTCATGTAATTTTACCTCAACTTGGCAAAGCTCTTCAAGCTCTTGAAATAACTTAATTTACAGTTGCTAATCATCCTTGTCGTCTTTATCATCTAAAACCACTACCTCTTCAATATTCTCTTCTTGACATGTGATTTCATCAAACTGATTTTATAAAATATACAGTGCATTTGATGGTGGTTCAAGATCAGGCTGAGGTGTTGGGTCATCTTCAAGAATAACATCTTGCACATTGGTCTCAAGAAAGTTTTCTAGGGTTTCAACCTCTTTGGAAAAGACTTGAAATTATTCTCCATCCAGAATATCACATTCATATTAATAATTTATATGATCATCCAAAACCTTTTGATCAGATGTATAGTCTTATTTAAGGGATACAAGACCTTCCATCTCTTTCTCCTTCATGGTGATGCCAAGACTAGGCATCTTGAAATCATGTGACCTATCCCAATGAGGCTGCCAAGGAGGTAAGTCTTTTTCAAGGAGTTTTGAAATTTTATGAAAAAATTAATCCTCTTTAGGTTCCAATACCATAGGTCCATCAAGGCAAAGGGTGATGGGGTGAGGACAAAATGAAATAGTAGGTGGAGGTGGCACATAGAACTCAAAATCAAATTGAGAGTGAAATGTAAGGGGCTCTTTTGGAAGCTCTTGAGGAAGGGGAGGTAGACCTTGGGATAAAACAACTTGATTTTATTATTCCCACTCTAAAATCACTTTATTCACATATAATTTAGATTAATGACTCTCTTGAGGAAGGGTGGATGGGGCGTGTTTAGGCATAGGATCTTCTTTGGGGTCTAAACCTTCCATCACACCTTGACTTAGCGATTCCATCTTTGCCTCTAATTATTCAATTTGCTTGTCTAGGTTCTCTTGGAAAAGTTTCTCTTGAAGTTCATAGGCATAATCATAAGGATGAGGAGTACAAGAGGGCTGACATGGAGAACAAGAGGTGTCTTGAGGAAGGGTGGGAGGGTCTTGCATAGGATCAAGTTTTTCTTCAACTTCATAGTCTTTATCTAATATTTTTGCCTCTTTCTTTCCCCATGATTCCAATATATTAATATAACTTAGGATATTGGGATTAGGAGTCTTTTCTTGAGGTGGTGATTTAACTTGAGGAGTGGATGAAGTTTTCAATAAAATTGGAATCTCCTTAGGCTTGAAATCTCCACGTTGTCTCCATCTTGGAATGTCATATCTAGAGGTATCCTTTTAAAGTGGGGATGTACTGATAGAGGGAAATGAGGTTTTATATTCCACTTATTTTTATACTAATATATACTTCTAAATTTTATTATTTTCCAACTCAATTTTCCTATCAAGGTTTGCTTCAAACATAAGGCTAGTCTTTTCAACTCTCTCTTCCACTTGATTTGGAAAAGGATGACTTTGAAATTTTTTATTGGGCTCATGAGTAGGGATAAAATATGGATGATAAAAAACTTGGAGAGGTCTATATTAATGTTGATAGACTTGGTAAGGATACCTCTCATGAATGCTTAGCTTATCCTCCAAGGATGCAATCAAGTCACTCACATCTAACATCTCATTTGTAAGCCTATACCAATTGGATCTCTCAATAGGTGCCCACTCTATTTTGACCAAATATAAGGCATATCTCACCTTGTGAATGGAATGTATAGGGACATCCTAACCATGTCCCCTTAGTATATCAAGCTCCAACACATACTTTTCATATCCCAAGAGTGTCTTCTTGAAAGTTGCAATGGATTGATTGGAGAATTGGATAGGTTGACTAGGAGAAAGATATGGAGAAGGTTGATACAAATCATGACAAGGCTGGTTATATGGATTATAATTATTATTATAAGGTTGACCATGGTTATATCAAGACTGGTAAGAATCACACCAAGGTTGTTAGGGAATACCATGAGCTTGATATGTCTCACTAACTTATGTAAGACAAAAATCAACACTAAAATTAGCCATGAAACCTCATTGAAAGAAACAACACAAAGGAAAATTTTGCAAAAAATATTAAAAGGATAACTTGGGATACTTGACTAGATAATATAGCTTTGGATTTACCATTTATTCTCGAATAGATGCCCCGAAATACTGATTATTTAAAGACAACACCAAAAATATTTCAACCTCTTGTACTAAGAGTCCTACTAGGCATGCAAAAAATTGTTGTCACTTGGATTTTCACCCTTTGAGGAGATTTTAAATCTCTCCTCATACAAGTGGCACAATGGAAACACTTCTAGGCTTGTGGGTAGCCTAAGGATGAGGTGAATCTCTAGATATGGCTAGCTCCCTTGATGTAATACTTTGGATCGTAACTACACTTAAACTATGGGGGAAAAGGAAGAGAGGTAATTGAAAGAAAACTAACATAAGGGAGGTGATATACCAAAATAGATGATGAATTCTAGCTAGCATCATGTTACACATGAAATCAAGGCACAAACTAAACATACACTTCTCTAATCTACATCTTCTCACATCAATGTTACATTATGAGGTTATGGATGAATGTGTAAAGCTAGGAAGAATATTCAAGAGGAATTAAATGGAACTAATTAAAATAATAACTCACTTAATCCTTGTAATTTTATAGAACACTTCACATTCCCTACAAGAAGAATCTTTCTAACTATAAATAGGATGAAAGAATGAGACAATATGCTAAGGAATCCATAGTCTTCACTAGGCAAGATCAAACATTCAAGTAAAACCACTAAGAATAGTCATGAAGAGGGAAAAATTAGTATTATTATTGATCAAATGGTATGAAATGAGTAGAGATTTTCCATACTTAGGTGGAGCATAAGTTACAATGTCTAAAGTGGTTAGTTCTTTTAGAGAGAGAGAGAGAGAGAGAGAGAGAGAGAGAGAGAGAGAGAGAGAGAGAGAGAGAGAGAGAGAGAGAGAGAGAGAGAGAGAGAGAGAGAGAGAGAGAGAGAAGTCCAAGGGTCACAAAGACACTTGTAAAGTTGAGAAAATCAGTTACTTGTGCATAATAAGAGGATGTTAGATGAACCATTCAAGGTCAGGGAGCACAATTGTCCATCTAAGTCATCAACCTCTTATAAAGTGGCATAAGATTCCTCATTCTGGCTCAAAAAAATTGCCTTTATGAATTAGGATTATTGAATGAATCATAACTAGCTAGGAATAGATATAATTATTGGGATGAAGGGTAAATATTTTATAAATTACTCTTAATGCATTGGTTTTAGTCTTGGTCCTCTATATTTATCCTAAAATGAGATATCATCATCTGATGTCAAGAAAACTTCTCTTTCATGTACCCTACACACTTGGCTTCAAAAAATGCATAAATTACTCATGAAAACACATGGGATGGAGTGGATGACACTTTTAAATACCATAAATTTCATTATAATCATCAATTACACCTTAAAATCTTCTCATTTTAATATCTCCACCCTTCTCACTAGCTTGTCCACTATGCCAGTTTTGATTGGCTAAAATGAGAGCTCTGGTTTAGAAAATTAAGAGTTTTTTATTGAAATTAAATGAACATAAGGAGTTATAAAAAGTTTATATATTCATCCCAAACTTTATTTCATCCTCATAATCCTTTTATAACCTAAAAAATACGCAAAATGATAAAAAATACCTTATTTTGCACCTTGTTTGTATAAGTTTGTATTGCTAAAAAGTGTGGGAGGGAGCCTAAGTGAGTCCTATAAAAGTTCCAATAAATTTCATAATAAAACTATTCCATTATGATTCATATCCATATTAATTTCTCCAATCAGGTTTTGTCTGAGGGTTTGCAAGGGTTTTAGGTCTGTTTTGACTCTTACGCATTGTTTATAAAAACTTGACATTAGAATCTCAAACTAATTCCAAAAACATGATCTTTAGGGCCCTGATAACACATCTAAACTCATTTATAATCCATGAAAATCCTCATGAAATATATGATAATTTGGATTTGACCTATCGAGCTTGTTCTCTTATTCTTTGCAGGCCTGATGTTGCTCTCAAGCCTAAATTGGCTCTCCTGATGCTTTCTTTATAGGTCTGATGTTGATCTCAAGCCAAAATTTGATCTCCTAATGCTTTATTTTCATTTTGAAAGCTTTAAAATACCTATAATTACCCTATTAACATGCTTGAATAGGTTATATAGCTCATCTCATTCTATAAGTGTGGAAGACCCCCCATTTAGACACCAGGCCTAATGTTGGTCTTATAGCCTATTTGTAACTTTTGGTGTTTTAGACCTTCCAACTGATCTTCCTTTAATTAAATAAAATTTATCACCTTTTTTATGACCTTATGAGTATACCCAAAGTAATTTTAATTCTCTACCAAGGTTTCAAGTGAGAGTGACTTTCCATTTGGCCTCTAGGCCAAAACCTTGCCCTTATGCCTAATTCCAACTCTAGAATTTTAGATCATATTGATAGGTTACATAGGAATATGAGGTGTTATCCAAATTTTAATTGGTGATATACAAATCCACATAACTACTTAAGAGGTTTAAACATCACCTAGTCCATCATTCATCAATTTCTCCCCAAACCTGCTAGTGTATGCATGAGGGGAAGTACCCCTTATTTGAGATAAAATAGGGGGTGATTCGCATATTTTATTAGGAAATATGAGTATATTAGGATATTATTAAAGTATTAGATACCATATACAAAAAAAAATATCCCATTTTTAGGTCATTTGACCATCCAAAGCTTCAAGTTCCAAGACTGGTTTCTATGCACAAGGACTGTGTGCAGGAATTTCTAAAGTAGACTATGTATTGCATTTAAAAGGGATTTTATCTACTTTTATTACATGTAAAAAAGGTTTTATATACTATCATGATCAATATTAGAGTGTTCTAGGGCCATTTACCATTTGAAACTTTCTACATATCATTCTCATCTTTGAATCCTCATATATTTCACCCATATTATTTCGAGACTCCAAGACCTAAGTTATTTCATGTTTATTTCTCCCTTGCATGAGGGAAATTACATGTTATTTTTTCCTATATGTACCTAGTGCATGACACTTCTTCATATCACATGATATATTCAAAGTTTTTTCCAATTATATAAAATGGGCATATATTTCACCCATATTATTTCGAGACTCCAAGACCTAAGTTATTTCATTTTTATTTCTCCCTTGCATGAGGGAAATTACATGTTATTTTTTCCTATATGTACCTAGTGCATGACACTTATTCATATCACATGATATATTCAAGGTTTTTTCCACTTATATTCTCCTTTATATTACTTTAGATTTGTTTATCTTTAATTTTGACCATTAAAACTTGTACCTAGAAATGCATGCAATACTGTGTATAGGTTTATAGATTAAAATTTTTATAATGAAAATCTTATTTAGTACATATTCATAGATTCATGGAATTCACACATGAGTACCCTCACATTTATCAATAAAAAGAGACTTTGTAAACATATCTACATAAATCTAGAGATGTTTGAGACTCATACATAAATCATAAATAAATATTTTATTAAATTATATATTACAAATACATTATAATTATTATAAAATTTTCAACAAAAAAAAATTATATCTTTTATTTTACATATATCAAAATAAAATTTTATATAAACATTTAATTTAAATTATTAAAAAATAATTTTTAATTATAAATTTTATTTTAATATATTTTAATATTTATTAATCACCAATTAAAATTACTCTTATTAATACGTTTTCCTTTCTATCCTCTTTGTCAATCTTCCCATATGTTTCCCTATATATATGAAACTTTCTGAACTAATTTCTCATCTACCAAGGATTTCACTTGCTGAGTCCATAGAAAACCAAGCTCTGTAGAGTCTGTAGAAATTCCTAGACTTGTGTAAATTAAAAAAGTGAATTGGCCTTAAACAATAGGGGAAGAAGGGGACCAACTTTTTTCCCTATTGGACAAAAAATGGTCAACAAATTGGTGACTCCCAGGGGAAGCATGCCTGCTATGCTTAAAGACCAGTTGCCTTGCAGTCCATTGGGCATGGAGTCAGATGCAACTTTGAAGAAAGTTAGCAATAGCCCCAAAAGATTTGAGAATCAAAACATGAAGCTTCTTATGTCATATGTAAAGGGAAACACACAAGGCTAAAAAAACACTACCTGTGTAAACTGCACTTAGGGAAAATAGGAAAGGAAACTAAAAACAAAACTACTATATACAACTAACCAGGTGTATTTGCTTTCCTCCTGTAAGTCCCCTTCCTAGCAAGAAGACTTATGGTGTCAGGCAAATGGCTGAATGAAAAGGAGATTTAGTGACCTGCTTCTCTTGCCCGTCACCTAGATTGGCTGATATCCGATTGGAGATTCAAACATGCTTCCAACATATACGTACTTTATTTGTTCTTGGAAGCTTACCTCATATTGGTTCTTCAGGCTAGTGTATCTCATCAAGAAATCAATTGCTATCGGCTCATCACTAGAAGCCCCTTGATACGCACCCTTGATTGGCTTGTTCTCTTCTACCTCATGCTCAGGTTCCATGGTATGACCATCCTCTTTGACGATTTCAAAGAAAGTATCTTCAGATTCACCAACCTCTCAGAGGGATAAATCTAAAAGCCTGTAGCCCCCTTGTAAACTTGTTTGAACCCCAATGCTGCCTTCTCCACTCTTAACCAACTCATAGCCTCCTTGAAGAACAGTGTAGCCTACCTCAATGACTTCAAATGAATCATTCAAAACATGAAAAAGAGATTGTCCATGCTCTTCCATGTCACCTAAGGTGATCTCCTCCTCATCCGTACTCATGAAGTCTCCCTGGTCAATCATAAACTGAGCATAATCTATATCAGGGAAGGCCTGATAGCTTTTTTGGAGGTGTATGGATGGAGCGTATTCAGACATAGAATCTACTATTTGGTCTAAAACATCCATCACACATTCACTAAGGAGACTTGCTCTAGACTCCAACTCTATAATCTGCCTATCCATATCTTCTTGGAAAAGCCTTTCTCAAAAGTCACAATCATCATCGGGAGTAGGAGCAGCCTTATCTTCTTCAAGGTTTTGCGCAAAACCTTTCTCTTCTTCTTCTTCCTTTTTGCCCCAAGATTACACTATTTTCTTCCAACTCATGATCTTGGGATTGGAATCTTGCTCCTATGAATAGGCAGCAACTTTATCCTCTTCAAGGTCCTGAGCTGGTTCATGATGTTCCTTCTTCTAGATTGGAATTTGGAGATCATGTTGAAAGACTTGTGGAGGTTGGGGAAGATTTGGGAGGGTCTACTCATGTACAGGAAGAGCTATCTGAAAAGAGGTGTGCTAAAAAGCTAGGCCCATGGGATTGAGGGTAAGATCGATTAATGCATCGAATGAGTCAGAATGAGCAAGTGCCATTTGATAGAAAGGATTTGGCACACAAGAGGGAGTTTTCTCTAGAATAGGAGAAGGCAGACCTTGGGCCAAAAATTCTTGGGTTTCATCCCTCCACTTTACCAACACTTCATCAATATTGAAATTAGCTTGTGGATTGGTGGAAGGGGTGCTTTTTAGCATCAGCTCCTCTACAGGGTCTGAAAGCTCCATCTCTCTTTCTCCAAGCAGTCTCATCTTCTTTTCTAATTCCTCAATCCACCTAGCTAGATCATCCTCATTTTGTACATCTTGGAGCTCGTGGGACTCATCATAGAGATGGGGAGTGCATGAAGATTTCCATGAAATGCAAGGAGCTTCCTGAGGAAGAGTGGGAGGGACTTGAAAAGGACTAACCTCATTTTGTACCTCACACTCTTAGATAATGCCTTTCTCCTCCTTGCTATTCCATGACTCAACCACTTTATCCCAGCTCAAGCAATTCAGACTGGGCATCTCGTTTGGGGGTGATGGGGCCACAATGTGAGAGGGTAGTGAAGATTTAGATTCCACTTCCCTTGCTGCCAAGATGGACTGCTACATCTGAAGGTTTGCCAATTTGATCTGTCTATCAAGATTAGCCTTAAACACAAGATTTGCTATTTCAAAACTCTCCTCAACATGATTGGGGAAAGTACTTTGACAGGCTTGACTTGGCTCATAAGAAGGGGCTATATATGACTGATATGACACTTGGGGCAGTGAGTATGTAGGTTGATAGACTTGGTAAGGCTGCCTCTCATAAATACTCAGCTTCTCCTCCAAAGATGCAATCAAACCACTCACATCCAACGTCTCATTTGTAAGCCTGTGCCAATTGGCTCTTTCAATAGGAGCCCATTCCTTCTTAACCTGATCCAGTGCATTCCTCACTTTATGGATGATATGATCAAGAATTTCTTAGCCACATCCCCTTCTAGTGTCAAGATCTATTACATACTTTTCATATCCCAACGGTGCTCATTTGAAGGCAAAAACAGGTTGATTAGCAAAGAGACTGGGTTGAGTAGGAGAAGTGACATATTGAGAAGACTGGGCATAAGGCTGATATAGCTTATGGTAGGGTTGAGACTGGCCATATTGAACTTAATAAGGATCAACATAAGGCTAGTAAGGATCATAGCCATGCTGTCCAAGGAAAATAGGGTCCATGGCTCTGCATGATGGGGGTATACATACTAGAATATTATTTCTTGATAGTATGGTACCAGAACTGCTTAACCAATTGATTTAACTTAGAGTCGCCATTGGTGTTTGATGTAAAAGACTCCAAAGGCTGGTTGGTTGAAGAACACACCAAAAATTCTTCAAATCTTTGGACACAACTTGTCCTAGTTGGTCCCACTGAGCGTGCCAAAAACTATTGACACAGTGGATTGATCCTAGGGCAAGGAGATTGAGTTCCTGCCTTCCACACGCAACAATGGAAACTCCCCTCTCACTTGTGGGACTGGGAAAGCTAGAGGGGAGAGTCTCTAGGTAAGGGCTATCTCCCTTTGATGCATTTGATTTGTTCCAGTAAGTGCTAACATATATATATCTATATATATATATATATATAATGGGGGGATGAAAAGGGAGAAAGATTGAAGGAAAACAAATCTACTCTAAGGAGGTGATGCACCAAAATAAATTGACCTTCTCACACTCACACTTAAAATTAGACAAACACATACATACACTTCAAACTTGGCAGAAGGACCAAGCTGCAAGAAACTTGGCAGGGAGGCTTTAATGGAAAATATAGAAAACAGAGATTCACCAAAGGTGCTATGAAATGCACACTGTATAGTAATTTATTCTATTTCTGCACTTCCAAATAAAACTCTCCTTGTCATCTGCAAAAATGGCACTAGGTATGTTAGTGTTGAACCTGTGAAAGCACCAAGAAATAATGACTAAACACAAACTAACACTCAAGACATACATAGAGATATCTAACCAAGATAGAGGTAAAAAATGCATTTATTGATTCAAGTGAAATTTTGCTAGGGCTACACCTTACAAATGTGGAAGATGATTACAAAAATGACAAGTCCTTAATATATAGGAGAAGAAAGGAGGCCTTTTGGTGCCCTTTTTACAAGTGACCCATGTGCCTTATGAGCATTGGGAAGAGCAAGCTACTTAAAACATCAATGAGCTATGCCCTTTATCTATTTGTAAGGCTGCTTCTTCAAGGTGATTACACAGTTTGTCTACTCATTAATGTGAAATGAGGAAAATTGGTTGCACTGATAGCTATTTATGCCACCTAATGGTCAATTTACAAGCACTGTATCATATGCCAAAATAACTTCTTGAGTCGGTGCCTCCTAATGGTCAATTCGTAAGCATTGTATCATTTGCCAAAATAAATTCTTGAGTCGATGCCTTCCTTTGCTACTTGGGCTATCTGTCTGTTCCTACACTTGGCATCTCTCTCTTTGTTCTCTGGGATTTTGTCCTTTTCCTACTCCTTCAGCCCTTGGGGGTGATCTTCTGGTGGGTCACTACATTTTTGGGCCTTTTCCATGGTAAGCACTTGGGCATTTAAAAAACAATAGCCTTTTTTCTGGCTTAAATTTAACGTTCATGCACCCATCATCGCTTGAAAACTAATGGCTAGTTCACCCTCTTAAAGTTGACAGCTTTCGAGACATCACCATCCTTGGCAATTTCCTTCGGGTTTTCCTGCTTAGCACCTTCCCTACAATTTTTCTTCAGACGAAGGCCCAAAAGAGCCCTGTAAACCCCAACACTTTCTGAACTGATTTCTCATCTGTCAAGGATTTCACTTGCTGAGTCCATAGAAAACCAAGCTCTGTAGAGTCCATAGAAATTCCTAGACTTGTGCAAAATCAAAAAATGAATTGGCCTTAAACAATAGGGGAAGAAGGGGACTGATTTTTCGCCCTGTTGGACAAAAAATGGTCAATGCATACTTGAAATGATATTTATCTAGAGGACATTTCTCTCTCTCTATGTGTGTGTGTGTGTGTGTGTGTGTGTGTGTGTGTGTATTTGATAATTGAATTTTAGGCATGCATAAAATTTTTAAGGTATTGCATTTATCTCATGTTTCCATGGTCTTCGCAATAAACTATTATAGTTGGGATCATTAGGCATGACTTGTAAAATTATACCTATTGTTATAAGACTCAATGTTAATTTTTAGGATATTTTCAAATCTTCAAATGTTCATATCATAATAAGCAAGATATTTAATTTTATACCAATTAAATTAAGAAAGGAGATATTAAAAATATTTTATTCTAGACCCATTATCCACCAAAACCCATTTAATAATATTATTCTAAACTTGCACATGTATATACAAAGGGACGTGTTGAATTATAATGTGTTTATGGAATAAATCCTCTTTTTCAAAAGAGATGTTATTTTTTGTTCATCATAATGTGTTAATAATAGAAGCTACATAAGGTGGTTCTACATCACTTGGTAAAATTGTATCATGCAGTGTTGCATGAAGAATGTCTTTGTACATAGTTGTTTATGATGAATTTGAATCAATATTGTAATTAACCCTAAATCACATAAATGAAATTAAAAAAATAGGGTGTTGTAAATACCATTTAAAAAAAAAATTGAAGATAAATAACTGAAATTGATAAAGCAAAACAAAAAGAACAACGCTAAACTATGCAAAATATATATGAACTTAGATTTATGAGTCATCAATTAACTGAATAAAAAATAGAATATAGGAACAAACAAGATGCAAAAAACCTAGAAACCTTTCAAAAGTTGAGCTTGATTTCCCTAAAGGACATGAATTTCAAGTAGAGGATAGGAATGACTGTCTCTATTTACCTTATTGGTTGATCTTTTATTTTTATATAAAATTGTAACTTTAGAGTAATCAAGTGTGATAGTGAAAAACAAGTCTTATTGCATTGATTTCATCTTCAGAACTATGTGAAGACCTGTTGTGTGCCTTCTTGAAATTGAAAACTCTAGCTTTGTGCCACAATGAGATAAATGGAGTGTAGGAGTAAAAATAGGTTAGTGGTTGGAGTTTTTCTAGACCTCAACACTCCACTGTGTTGATCACTACCTACATACCAATACTCCAAAGAGGGATCAAACCTTTATGTAGTTCTCCCACCTAAATGATTTATGCAATTGTGTTCCTTTGACTATATGAATGCATTTAAAAATGACTTGAATACTTGATCATGTGGGATTATAGATGCATAAAACTAGATTGATACTTGGTGGAGGACTACTTGAGGTTCTTGGAACCTGATTTGGGAAGAATAGGGAAAATTTTCTTAATGTGCACATACGTCAATAAGCCTTGTAAATTGAAATGTCTAGTTTACCTCAATATGTGAAATTAATGAATTGAATGTCATTTTATAGTGATTCAAGTGGGAAAATTACACATTGGATATTTTATATATCTAAAGGCTAGGCCTAAGGATACTTTTATTTTTTTGAAAATTTAACTATTTTGATGGAAGGATAGTAATGACAAATAGGGACATAAACATTGGGTGTGCTTTCCCTTTAGTCAAAGTGTTGAGTTTGGGGTCTGAGTCAAGACATATAGATGCATAAATGTGTTTTTGGCAATAAGCTCATTTATGTAGGTGACATATGATGATTAGAAGATAGAATAGGCCCTCTCTTAGGCTTATGATAGGTAAAAATGGTGAAATAGGTGTTAATTAAATTCAAAAGTTATTTAAGGATAAAAAAGGTTGAAATAAGCATGATCAAATATTTGTGACTATATTTAGGTTACTACATTTTCCCCACCCTTTAGTCTAGACTTGAAATTACTGTATTAAAAGAAAGTTATACCTTAGTGTGTAAGACACGCTTTGTCTTTGAGATGCATACTCAAATCATACAAGACACTATATAGTTTGGAAAACCCTTAAAAACACACGAAGTACTTATCTCTTTCCTTTGAAAACTGAAATTTGTTAACTTGAGTTTGAAAATTTGAAACTTTTCTTGAACTTTGATAATTTTTAATTTGAAATGAAATTTAATAAACTAAAAATTGATTGTATTTGAATAATTTTAAAATTGAAATGAGAGTATGGAATGAATACACCTATATGTGTGAAATCGCTGCTAATTTTTATGACTTTGCTTAGTGATGACACTTACTTGAAGAATTGGATAATCTATGCCTCCCATGTAGTTCCTTAGTTAAACCATTGGAGAAATTTGGGCATAAATCCCAACTTGAATTTGCTCTTTTAAAATAAAATAACACTCATTGAAAGATGCTAAAAATCAATTTAATTTTACTAATATATTTGACCTAAAGATGTGAAATGGGTTGAAATCCTAATGGATTTATACACATAATGTTAGATTGCACAATGAACCCCAAGTCATGCACTATGCACCTAAACTAAATCAACCATTGTGGATGAATTGTAGATTCAATTGGGATTTTTTCATATAAACTAGTAGAGTCTAATTTTTTGAAATCACAATCACAAGAGAATGGTGTACACCCATTCTCCTACCATTTCTGTAGCTAGTAAAATAGAATAATTATGGCATGAAACTATAGTATGCCTCTATTGTAATTATATAATTTAAAATTGTATGTGAATACTCATTATAAATTTTATTTGAAACTATGTGCATTTTCTCTTTTAAAATGAAATAGGAGTAATATGCAATGGCATATGCCCCCATGCTTTGTGCCAATCAAGAATTTTTGTAACATTTTGTTACTTTGAAATTGTGATTGTGTTAAATGACTAAATTTTGCTTTTTGAAAATGCCTTATCTCATACTTGATAATCCCACTAAAATGCCCCTCTTTTGAGCTGAGGGAATTGTTACTAAAAAATCACTCATCTCAAAATAAAAGTTAACTTGAAATATGCGTAGTAAGGATGTTATCATTGAAAATTATAGCATAAGGAAAAAGTGTGTTAGCATAATTTGATTTGAATTTTGAATATAACTTAAGAGGTAAGGCCTATAGAATGTATCAATAAAGATCATGAAATTAGTAAGTTAGTATGTGAAGAGTGCATGATATGAATCATGACACTTATCAAACTCATCAATCTCAATAAGCACACACACAAAAAACACAATAATATATATGTCAAGTGAAAAGACTAAGGGTTGCATACATGGGACATGTTCAAATGTTGTAAAGTGTAAATTTTGACACATATGACATGAATAATGTCAAAAAATAAGGAACATGTTCAAATGTTTCAAAGTGAAAATTGTACACTTGATAGACATGAATATTGTTGAAAATTAGGTAAATGTTCAAATGTCACACACACATAAGGCTAAGGCCCAAAGCAAGGACGTGTTCAAATGTCACACACAAATAGGGACAAAGGCCAAAGCAAGGACATGTTCAAATCTCATAACAACACACAATATCTCATAGAGATGCATCAATAAAGGACTCTGACATAAGGGCTGAGGGCCAACACAATATAAAAGTAAGGTTATAATCTACCATGTATAAATAAGCAACATCAATGGAACATAGAGCTAGAAATGTAGTCTAAAGAATCACATAAGTAATGTGATCATATGATATAAAATAACATAAATTTGTACAATATATAAGATATAAATGTTAACAAGACATGTGTAGATAAGATAATCTCAACAATATAGGGGTTATATAATGATAACAACTACATATTATCACTTATGAATAAGATGTTGCCCAACTTGGAGAGGCCCATGGGTAGAAGAAAGTCCAACATCTTAATCATTATAAGTGTTTGTATGTCTTGCATAAAAATCATAAAAATTAGTGAAATTCATGTGTGATAGAAAAAGAATATTCTATTTACTAATCATGAGATAAAATAACATATTACAAAGATGTAAACTAGATTGCTAATCATGATCATTCCTGATCTTAGATTTTTGAAAATATTTGAATGTTTTTATTTTTTTTAAATATGGAACAAAAAATAATAGATACTATAATGTAACCAATGTATCAAAAATAGAAGGAGACAAAAATGGATAACTCACATAAATGTCAGTGAAAGATATTTCCTAGCAATGATTTGAATGCCCAAATACAAAGAATTTCTCCCTATGGAATGTGAATTAGATTTATTATAAGAGATTGAAATATGTGTGAAAATAATCTATTGTATGTTATCATTTTATCAAATGTAAACCTATCAAAAGATGTCGCATGTATGAAAAATAGAGCTTGAAACAAAGAGATTTTGCATGACAAACTAGAAATTGCATATTATCACTATGTAAGATATCTGAAAGTTGAAATAATTATGGATCTATTTTCCAAAAATACAAATTATGGGTAGAAAGAGATAGAGGATAATATCAACTACTAGGATAGTAGTGGTCAATGATTTTGTCCTGTACCTGGAAATTCTATCTTATAAGTAAAATGAAATAATTTTGGCCAAAATTATGCAAGCAGATAAATGAGTGTTATTGTTAGCAAGATTTATCACATTTTTGAGACTATCCAAATCTTTAAATTAAAAATATATAAGGGCTAAAAGGATAACAAGTCAATAAAAACCAGGGGCATAAAAGAATGGATCAAAGGATCATAAATGCAAATATATAGAAGAAGATGGAAGAAATATAAAGCTATGTACAATTAGGTTTTTATTATTTAAAATCCAAGGATATCATCAAGGAGATGTCTTTGTGAAGGCCCTATATTATGTGTGTCATAACCTTATATTAGGTTGAAATTTTAATCTTGCATTTTTTTTTATCGATACTAGCTTTTGATCAGAGTTACAACCAGTTTTGGGGCACAAATTAGGGGCATAGTCCCCAAGAGAACTATAGAACCAATATAAATGGCTATCACTTTAGTCACTTTTTGAAATCACCAAGTAAATGGCCACGTCCAGCCTATAAATTCCCTATGAGAATCGATTTTAGATGGGCCTGGGCACAACCAAACCACTCACTACACCAATCCTTCTACATTTCATTGGTAGTTTTAATCTTGGATGTTACTTTTATTATTCTAGTCATATTCTACAAAATCATCATCATAGTCATCATAAAAAATGACTAATTTATTAATTTGTATTTAAACTTGTGATATGTTATTTTTATCATATTTTATACTTGTGTATGAAAATCCAACTACACCATATATTATAGTCATCTTCTTGAAATTTTATTTCTCCTAAATATGTTCATCATTGCCAAAATATTGAATCTCATTCTGATCTAGATCAAAATTAAGTATCTTTGCTTGAACACTAGGAAATAAAGTAAATTATGCCTTGATTTCTTGGTTTGAAGGTGTAAGCATTGATTTTATAGTAATATCATGTTTTAAAGATTTGTTTATGAGAAATGTTTTGACACGTGTTTTCTTGTTCTTTGGAAAGTAGTTCTTTTAATATTCTTGCTTTTCCATCTTGTTCTTTTTGAAATTTATTTTTTTCTAATTTTTCCATTGCTCTAAACTTTCCTTTTGTATCCATATTTTTTATTTTTATTCTTTTTGTTTTTTTACACTTGTTACTTAGGAGATGCATTATGAGTGGATTTATTAATTGATTTATCTATTATGAGATCACCAATATCAATTATATTTGTATTTTTTTTTAAAAACAAAACAACAATATGTATGATGCCCATACATTTTATGATATGAACAATAGTATTTTGATCTTCTAAGAGGGTGTATATGAGATAATTTGATATTTGTTTCGAAGCATTTCTCTTAGAATTTCACTTGAGTTTTTTTTTTAAAAATTTTGTGCACTTTTAAAATCACTAGTTGTAGATGTATTCTGTTTTGGCTTCCAATATTGATATAAAGTCTTGTTAGGCATAAAATTGCTAGATGAATAGCATGATTAACACTAGCATATTTTAAATTATTTGTGAATGTGATCTGATTTTTCCATGATGTGATCTTTGAAACTAAATACTAATTTTTATTTTGTAGCTCTTCTATTCACCTTCTCATAGTGATGATTTGATCTTTAAGGGTTTCACAAGCACAAACTCTACGTACTTGTGATTGAATATGCATATAAAAACCATCAATAGGAGATGTGGGAGGTGGATGTGGCTAAGGAAGGACATGTTGGTTACCTTTATTTGACACTATAGAGTGGCTCAACTTACCTTATGGGATAGTGATAACATGAACCTAATTAGAGGGAAAATAACTATCACCATATTTAGAATTAAGAGGAGACTTTATATCAACTTGAATAAATGACTATGTTTATTCCCATGTTATGCTTGACTTGAAAAAATATTGCATTAATGAAGCTTGTGTAAAGTTTTGTATATCTATCTTATCATAGTCATCAAAGAGATCTATATCATCCATTGTAAAAGACATGAAAAAGATATGCAATAAAGGAAAAAATGAGATGCATAGAAATAAAGAGAAAATTTTTAAACCCAAGGATAATAATTTTAAAACACAAGGACCAACTATTTTGAAACACTAGAAGGTTAAAACTTTAAGGAAGACGTAGGGTTTGGCAAAGTTCAATTAATACATGGGTTCACCAAATGTTTATGATGATTTTGAATTAATATGGTGATTGTTTTAACTTTATAATATTTAGTAAATGTAAATCCTAGGTTGTTAAAGGGATGAGTATAGTTATACCTTGAAATAAATACATGAAATAGTTAATTTGACAAGTTATTCTCAAAATACTAAAGATGGTGAGAAAGTGTACTTATCTAGAGAAAAATAGGTGCTTCTATAAACCCGAAGGCTGGAATGGGCTTGGAGATGAGCTAGACATCTTTCATTCTATGATTTTAGTTGACAATAGGCTTAAAAAAATAGCACCTTTATGGGGAGAGTAGTCCTAATGGTGCTAGTGTTCAATTATGGTGCTAATGTCCCTTTGTTGAAGAGTTGCTTGAAACTTTTAGAGATGATGTGGGAGAGTTTTAGGGACTTGTAGGTGATTTTATGAGTTTTGAAAGTTTGTCTTTGTCATTATTTTACATGGATCTCTTTCAAAACCCTAATGAACAATTACACACATGAAATAACAACTAGATCAAATGCAAAAGAAAGGGGAAAAATTGGGTTATAAGATATTATGATCACGTAAGATGGAACCCCTATTGTCCTAGTCATTGTATACATTAACCCTACCTATTGTTAGGGGTCTCAGATCACATGTAGTTTTCCCTTAGGGAACATGTATAAAAAACATGCATGGTATGCTAGAATGAATTTTACTTAGGTCCTTTAAGCAAGCATGTAAGTCTATATGTGATAGATGAGTAATATGCAATGTGCTGAGTTATACCATTGATTGATTTTATGTAATTATGTGCCAATATAGTAAGTGATATATGTAAAATTAATTGTGAGTCTCTTTATATAGAAGTAACTTTGATTTAAATGTAAGATCCTTGTTTGTCTAACAACAAGATGCAAAAGAGGGATAAAAACATAAGATAAGGCTCAAGGGAGGGTTAAGACCCAAAACATGGAAGAGAATGACCATTTAAAACTAGCACCAAAAGTGGACACTAGCACCAATAGTGATACTATCTAAATGAGGGCTCTAGTGTCCTGAGATCCTAAAATAGAGAAAATATCAAGAAGAATAGATTAGAGGGCCCTGTGATTGGGAGGGGATGACTTAGGACCATTGGGAGTGAAACAAATAAGGAAAATGAGACATAAGAAAGACCAAAAGACCCATAATGACCATGTAAATAAGAGATACATTCATCACTAAGACCTTCATGTGAAAGAGAAACACAAGATATAGTACTTGTGGTTGTTTGACCAAATTAGGGTGTACACATTTTCCCCCTTTTATTCTAGTAATGTAATGAAATGAAAGTACTAAGGTAAAAGAAAAAGATGAATGAATACCTATACTTACCTACATGAATGTGCTCTAGACGTAGCCCACTTTTTGTCCAAATAAGTGGACAAGAATTGGAATGAAGTATGTGAAGACAAAATCCATAATATGGGTGCCCCCTATACTAAATTTAATTAGTAAACTAAATTATAAGGAATAAAACCCTAATTTTCCCCAACCCTGATATTTGGGTTGAATTTGAGAATGTAATCTAAAAACATGGAGATAAGCTTGTTTACCCCCACTTTGATATTTGGACTAAGTTTGAGTTTGTAATCTAAAACTTGAGGTCAAAATTATTGCTTAGCCTACATAGTATGGGTTTGGTGAAAGGCTATGGATTAGCCACTATAGATGGTCATGTAACCCAAACTAGTGAAATCCTTGTGACATCTTGATGGTGATATGAGTGTAACCTAGAAATATGAATATAGAGAATGGTATAACTTTACATTACATCTATACAATTTGGTGGATCCCCACGGGATCGAGGATATTTGATGTACATTGTGCCCCCAAAATTAATATTTGAGTAATGTAATAGTGTATCCAAATTTATGTATATCTGAGTCAAACTATGTAATATGTATATCTGAGTAAACCTGTGTGTCTAAATATCTATATATATGAGTAAACCTATGTATCTAAATATTTGTATATCTAAATAAACATGTGTATCTGAATATCTATATATCTAAGATGATTTGTGTGTCTATGTGAATTTGTATCTGAATCGATTTGTGTGTTTGTGTGAATTTGTATCTAAACTGATCTATGTGTCTATGTGAATTTGTATATGAACCGATCTATGTATTTATGTGAATCTATATAAATAGTGTATATATGACCACATTTTAGTGAGAGAACTAAAATTGTGGTAAGGGTGTCCAACCAAAAATGATACTGACTGGTATGTTAATGATAGTTAGTTGGGGTAATGTTGTTTTTAAGTTTGAATATTTTGTCAATTGTAATGGAGTTGGTTTTTTAAATCGATAGTAGGATAGACCTTTCGTCTATATTGAGTTTTTTAAATAAATATTAGTTTTGTTATTTTACAAAGTTGAATTTTATTGGGATATTAGTGGAATTTATATGGGGAGAGGTACATCGGGGTCAAGTCCCATGAATAAGAAATGATCACAAATCAGAGTTATAGTTATCTAGATATCATCTTTGAAAGAAATTGGTATTAGTTAGAAAAATTAGTGCACAAGGTCAACCTTAGGTAGGTGGCATTTTTAAAATGTGGCTTAAATAGGTTGGTTTATTGGGTTGACAATTCATTTAAACAATTTAACTTGATAGTGATTATTTGTTCTTAGCTAGAGAGTATTCTGAGGAGATGAGGAGCAAGTATGACCCAGTATGAGGAGGTAGAGATGCTTATCTAGGTTGAGGAGGTTACCTTGGTAAGGGATCTATCATTTTTCCTTGATTTTGACATATTTAATATGTTTTATATCATTTATAGTGAAAATTTAGTAGTTTAGGACCATTATTATATGGTGGAGCCAGATCTTATTAGAATGCCTAGTTCTCAATGGGGATTTGTGGGGGGGGCTTGCCCCCCACTATGGTCACCATGGGGGTCCAGGGGGTGGTGCCCCAAAAGCATAATTTTTGTGAAAAATGCATTGTAAAATATTGTAATTTCATAGTAAATCTAGATTGTTCACTACTAGGTTGCAGATGTAACGGTAGAAATTATGTTGGTGTATTTTTTGCCCTAATAGGTAACCCTCCTTTGATATGAGGGAACTGTAATCATGGTGGCACACTATGTGTGAGTGAAGAAGAGATTGTAGTGGATATATTATAGGTTTATCCTTTCATTTGTTGCACTGAATAAGAGAAGAACTATCTATTTCTGTGTGGACATAGCCTATATCAGGTGAACCACATTAAATCTGTCTCTCTTGTATTGTGTTTTCTACATTTTTATTTCTATCTTTATTTTATTAATATTAATCTATGTTTTATATTCCTAATAGCCATTTTGAGAAATGTGGCACTATTATCCTGAGAATGGTGCAAGTGTCTAGGACATTGTGCTAGTGTCATGGGTAGGGTGTTACTATCCAACACTATTATCCCATATATAGTGCTAATGTCCATTAGGCCAAGTTTTTAGTGCTTGTTGTTTCTTATTGGTGTTTTAATATTATTTTTGTATATTTATATGATATTCCATAATGTAAATGTTAGATTTGGCTATATTTTGTAGGTAGATATGCATATGATAAAGTTACATAGTGGTCAGATGATGGGGTCATTATGAAGATTGCCATTGACATATGAGGAGATGGCTATGATAGATAGAGCTAGTTTGGGTCATGCAACATCATTAGTTCTGATGCCCCAAGATAAACATATGATGAGAGCTTTATGTGAGAGGTGGAATGTAGATACAAGTACATTTTAGTTACCTACTAGGGAGATGACTATCACATTGGAGAATGTCTATAGGATCTTGAGGTTGCCAATTACTAGTAAAAAAGTAGTGCTATAGGAGGTCACTTGTGACCAAGCTATAGAGTGGGATATGAGGTAATTTTCAAAAATGCCCTTAGGGACTCATCAAAGGCAGGGAGTAATAATGATGTAGTATTGTTGTTGATTGTTATAGTGAATTTTCTATGGTTACAAAAGTTTTTAGTAGTTTTGATAGCTTCATTTGTTGTTATGGATGGGAGTAGGGTATCTGTCTCATATAAGATACATGGGATATTATAGGATATAGAGGAGCAATGCACTATGTACTCATGGGGTCACACTATGTTATCTCAATTATATCAAGATTTACTGATTTACTTAGGAGATGAGTGTAGGTGGTATTAGGTCTTATACATTATTACATTGTTGGGATTATGATCATATAATTATGAGTATACTAGTATTTCCGTGATGAGGTGATTGGGATCAACCCCAAACATTTGTAAAGACGTGCACTAGTACAGCCTACAACCCCAAGAGGAGCATGATGTAGTGTCGATAGGTGTTGGATAGGTTGACAATTGGAGATATTATTTACAGACCCTACATGGGCTATAATGGATGGTCTGAGGATGTGCTTTGTTGAGATAGGTATGGGTGAGTTGTTGGTTACATGACCATTGGGTCAATGTATTCAAGAGGTTTCAATATGAATGAGTGATGTGATAGTTTGGTGTTACTCAAAATGTGCCATCAAAACCATTAGTGTGGTTGAAGATTTTTTGGGATCTAGTGAGGTTAAGGAGTAGGCACAAACCATCAATGATAGAGTTAGCTCTGATTCTATTTACAAGCAAGATCTAGTGCTTAATATGCTATATGTGGATTATGTATAAATGACTAATGCCTATGTAGCATGGTGGAGGGAGCATAGATGACATTATTTTTCCTAAGAGGTGGGATCATCATGGAAGATGTGTTGGATGTCAATTCCCTTAGGGTTATTGAGGGTAGGTTACCACTATATATTTGTATGTTCTACTTACTTCATTACTTATTTACTTGGGTAGGTATTTGATGTATTGTGTTGGTATGTGTAGGTATAGGTGATGATGAGTATTGCGAGACTACCATTGAGTCTATACTCTAAGTATTGACATGGCATATCCCTGATGATGCCTAGATAATGGACTAGTAGAGAGGGCCATGTATATTGTTGACATCCATACTCACTTATTTGATCAAACAACCATTGTTACTATGGAATATAGGTGAATAACTATTTATAGGGTTAAGGCATGTGTAGAGATATAGAGATGAGCTATACCCACACCCGATGCTCTAGGTGGGGTAGGTAGTCAGATAGTGGATGACTATATATGTCTATAATGAGAGTATACAGAGGTGATAGTCAAGTTGGGGGTGTTATGGGAGAGAGAGTAGATGTAGGCCTCAATTAAGGTCTCAGAGGGATAGTGGTGCCTCTAGTTACATTATGTACGTATCAAAGAGTGAGAGTGAGAGGGTTGGTCCTAGTGACCAATCCCATATTATTGAGTGATTTGTTGTATTGTACTAAAACTATGTTCTAAATTATAAATATATATGGATGGTTATTTTTATATAGGTATCATGTATATTGGTATCTTGATTTGTTACATCATGCATTTTCACATGTGTTTGGTTATATTCATTATTTTAAATGATGACATGGATATATGTTATGTCTAAGTAATAATAATTAATTATTTATCTATTTATGAATGTTTAAGTAGACATGTATAGTAGATTGAGAATGTTTATTGTTAGTATGGGTGTTATAGGAGTATCATAGGATATATAAGTGTGGATCATGTAACTGTGGTATGCACTATCTGAATCTGGATGGCATGGTGAACAAGTGACCATACTAATGTTGTGCCAATGTAGATTTAGAATCTATAACTAGTACTACTCATGGTATACTACTAGTATCTAAGTGTGTAGAATCTATAAAAATAGCTTAATCAAATATTGTACTAATTTAGTTGTGATTTTATCTTTGTGATCTCTAGAAAATATCTTAATTGGTTGTTGAATTGTGTCTTGATTTCTATGATCTCTGGCAAATATCTTAATTGGTTGTTGAACCATGTTTTGATTTTTATGATCTCTCACAAATATATTAATTAGTTGTTAGACTATATCCTAATTTATATGATCTTTGGAAAATATCTTAATCATTTGTTGAATCATGTCCTAATTTCTATGATCTATGGCAAATATCTTAATTAGTTGTTGAAATGTAAATGGGGATTAAATTACTTTCCATTTTTGTACTATGCTTTTATAAGTAAGTGGATCTTTGTGAATTGGATGCCATCTATGATAAATATTTGGTGCATGAGATATCTCATAAGTAGGTGTCTTAGAAACCACATGGATCATATGATGAGTAACCAAGGGTTCCTTAAAAGGAACATCCTGGGTTAACTCAATTGTAGAGGAATGTGATCTAGGATATTATGGAGACTGAGATCTTGATGCCACCTATGTAAATGCTATAATGCATCTATCAAAATTCTATTCAATATGATCTTGGAGTGCATACCAATTTTTATTTAAAAGTCCATTTATCTCATGAAAATTATAATATGGTTTATTTTGTATCTTGTGCAGACAGTGTGCTGGATGGTGATGATTAGAAGGAAGTGTGATAATCTCCTTATCTAGTAACATAAGTAAGATATCATGAGACCTATCTCTATTTGAAAAATATAGAGCCCCTTTCTTGGTGTCATGTGCTCTACTCACTATAGGAGTTGCTCTGTGAAGTGGTTATTTTCCCTTATTGAGTATCTTGATTATTTGTTTTTATTCCACCTATTTTGAAAACATGGTTGGATTATATTCATATACCAGATTAGATGACTATGGTTATGGGAAATATACATCCAAATATGAATTTTAATGTGTCTCATTTAGTCCCAACTTTTTACTAATCTCAGAGCTATGCAACATAAATATTTGAATGATTTGGATGTTTCATATAGAAGTTTATCATTAAGAGGAAGAATGAGGCCTCTAGAAATTTTTTATTATACTTATAAATTTGTCAGTTGGTAGATCAATTTATGCATACATGTTTTGAATATTAGAATGTATTCATTCACTATTTCTGATTGGCCCTTGTGTAGTGAAGGAAACCTCTCATATGTGACTTGAGGTCCCTTATTCTAAATATATTACATGAAAAAGACATCTTCTAACTCAACATATGTGTATAGTGAACCACTTAGGAGTGAATGACGAAACCACTCTATTGCCTAACCGTCTAGAGTCCTAGGGAATAAATGTAAGAGAATAAAACTACTAGTGACATGTGCCATAAATTTACTATAAGATTAGAGATGCAAGTATGGATCTCCATGTCCATCAAACTTTGGTAATATGGGTATCTTTAACTTTGATGGCAACATTGAATTGAAAATTCTTCATGGGATGGGATTATTATGGATGGCATTAGAATCCTCCCATGAGTGATACACTTTACTTTCTAATGTGAGATGGTGTGCTTATTTTTGTAAAGCACCCACAACATGCATCAAGGAGATTACCTCTTATAAATGTATATGCAAATTATCAAGGGGTTCATTTAATTATTTAATCTTATTATTAATCTTAGCCATTGGTAAACTACATCATAAAATGGTACTAGGTTTGCTCCTTGTAACCTTTGGAGGGGTAATAGCTTGGACATGGTTAGAGGGAAATAAGCCATCACCCTCATGTAAGTTAGGATGAGAAACATATTCTAATGTAGTAAGGGGGGTTGAGGGAGATTCATTGTAATCTATTTTTTTTGTTAATTTGTAAAGAAGAATCCCTTGCTAATGGGCTATAAGATACATTATTATCATGTGAATGTAAGCTATATAAAATATGAACATAAGAATAAGTGTGTGTGTGTGTGTGTGTGTGTGTGTGTGTGTGTGTGTGTGTGTGTGTGTGTGTGTGTGTGTGTGTGTGTGTGTGTGTGTGTGTGTGTGTGTGTGTGTGTGTGTGTGTGTGTGTGTGTGTGTGTGTGTGTGTGTGTGTGTGTGTGTGTGTGCGTGCGTGCGTGTGTGCGCGCGCGTGCACTTTAGTATTTAAACTAGAATTAGTTTGAACATGAGATATGGGTGAAGTAGGGAAAGAAATAGAAGGTTTAGACTCAATGTATTATTCAGTAAAATCAAAGTAATCAATGTTATTCCAAGGTTCATCAAAATAAGAGTTTAATTCACTTGTATAATTAAGAGTAGAATAATTATCATTTGTATGCTCACCAAGAGAGAAAGAGTAGGATAATATTTTAACTTTTTACTAATATACAATATATCATAATATGTGGGTGTAATGCAATGCATGTTTTCACTAGATATATGTGGAGTGCATGTATGATTATTACTTTCAATCTTGGAATCAAGGGTAGAAGAAGTAGCCACCATGTTTTAATTTGACATATTAAGACATGTAGGAGAAGAGTTAGACACATTTGCATTATCAACATTTAGTAAAGAATCATTGTGTTAAGCTTTGAATGTAAAAGGTGATAAACTAATTTTGTTTACTTTATTTTGTGCATTGGTAAAAGATGTAATATCACTTTTACATGTTTTTTCAAATTTAACTGAGAAGGGTAAAGAAGATGCATTACTCTTTTCTATGTTGCTTGAATCATGTGAAATTATATTTTATTTATTGCACTTATATTATTTTAATTTGAATAAGGATGTAGTGAAAGTGGTTTAAAATATAGGATCACATTGGAACAAAGCACTACCAATAAGAGGTTATTTTGGCATTATATTGTTAGTTTGATTTTGAGGTGTAGGAGAAGAAGGGGAGGAAAGAGAAGAAGATGCATCTAGTATATCCTCATCAACATTTTCATTGAAATGCTCATAGTAATCATTATATCCATAATTACAAAAATAATAATCATCATCATTATAAATAAAATCATGATCTTGTGCTAATGTGCAATCTTGAAATTATTTCCATTTATTATTATAATAATGAGAACAATTTAGAAATTCATCAACTAGGTGAGGGGTAAGAGGCTTCTTAGATGTCATTTCAAACTTGACAAAGTAGATAATGTAACTAATGAATATCAAGCACAAAATAGGTATAATGTAATATAACATAGGTATATGTGCAACTATGGGAAATATTCAACCTAATGTATGAAAAAAATTAGGATTATACTTGAAACCCTAAAGGCTACTATTTGGATGTATAGGGATTTATTATGTGGATCTAGGGTTTAATGAAGGTTGTTTGGAAAAATTTAAATTATATTAAATTAATGCAACCTTAATATAGGAATTATTTATATGAGTTAAGTTGTAACAGAAATAAATAAAAAATAAAAGTTTGTAACCTTGATTTAGTGCACAAAAAATGAAGAAAGTAAACTTAGGCTAAACTGTTAGGTTGTGGAGCTAAAAGCTTCAACTTGTTGCAGACATGGAGGAGGTTGCTGAGTTCCAGGGATACTAGCGTCGGCAGTGGGACCGACATTGGTCAGATTTAGTGCAAAAGGCAACTGACATCGGCAAGGAGTCGGCCTATGTCGGTCACCTCCAGTTAGACAGGGACTGACGTCGGTCGCCTGTGTGTTCCAGAACTGTTCATTACAAGAATAGTCAGTTTGTTGAACTGATTGTTTACATGTAAAGGCTATTTCAAGTGTTGAGCTGCGTGTCTATTATTAGTAAATTAAGAGTCTAAGTTATTGTTTAAGTCTGGGATCTATTTATAGACCCATTGGCATGTATTGTAAATATGAGTTGAAAAGGAAGGCAAGGAAGATCCTTCCATTGTAAGATCATTGAGTTGTAGGTTGTTGTAAGCTCATAGGAGATCTACATGTGTAAGTATGGTCTATTGAAATGCAAGGTGCAAGTTCATGGGAGATCTACTTGAAGTACTATAGAGTGCTTGGTGTACTGGCAGGGTTATTACTGACTGGTTGGAGAGGTGAACACCAATTCTGTGTGTGAGTTGTGTGTTGGGACCATTTTTGGTAGGAGAGTGAACTGTTGAAGAAGAATTACTATACACTTGAGGTGTGGGAAGCCTCTGTAAGATGGAAGAGTGTGGCATCTCTTGATTTTATTCTTTTCTGTATGAGTATTAATACAAGATTGTATATTGTCTCTTATATTCTATGCTATGTGTGAATTCTAGTTACTTGTACTTCTAGATATTTCTGCATGTTTAATTACTTGTATTTGGTAATCATATTGTGCTCTTTCTGAGGAGCAAGATCCTAACAAGTGGGATCAGAACATGTGTGTTTGTTCTTGGATTCCCTACCAATTGGTATCAGAGCTTTTGGTTGGGATACTAACAGGTTGTATCAGATCTGGTTAGTGTGTGTTGATTACAAGTTACTCACAGGGGTTAATATTTGAGTGGGAGTAGAGCAATGGCAGAAGACAGTAAGCTAAGAATGGAGAAGTTTAATGGCAAGAACTATCAAATATGGAGGATGCAGATTGAAGACTATCTGTATCAAAAAGATTTGTACTTACCGTTGGGTGGGGTTGATTGCAAGCCTTAGGATATGAAGGATGAAGAATGGGAGCTTCTTGATCATAAGGCTTTGGGATCTATAAGGTTGAGTCTTGCATCGTCTGTGATTTCCAACTTATCACATGCGAAGACAACAGTAGAGTTGATGGAATCTTTGGCAAATTTATATGAAAAACCCTTAGCTTCGAATAAGGTATTTCTTACGAAGCAATTATTTAATTTGCAAATGTTGGAAGGTGGATCTGTTCATAGTAATCTTAGTGATTTTCATGGTTTGGTAAACCAGTTAAGTTCAGTCAATATTGTTTTTGATGATGAAATTAAGGCTCTCTTAATCTTATGCTCATTACCTGAAAGTTGGGAGAATTTGGTAATGGCAGTTAGTAATACTGCATCTGCTTCAAAAATCTTAAAAGTGGATGATGTTGTGAGTGTAATCTTGAATGAAGATATACGCAGGAAAAGCACAAGTGAATCATCAGGAAATGCTTTGAGTGTTGAAGGCAGGGGAAGGCAAAGAGAGAAGATCAAGCATGGGAGATCAAGGAGATCCAAGTCTAGGTATGGCAGAATAACCTACTGGAAATGTGGAAAGAAAGGGCACTTAAAAAGAGATTGTAGGTCAGGTGAAGATCAGCATGAAGGACATGAAGAAGAAGCAGATGTTGTAGAGTTCATTGCACAGGATGCTCTGGTATGTTCCTTGGATAATGTAGAATCTTGGGTTTTAGATTCTGGTGCCTCTTTTCATGCATCCCCAAATAGGGAATTTTTTCATGAGTATGTCTAGGGAGACTTTTGAGAAATTTGTTTAAGGGATGGTAAGCCTTGTCAGATGGTTGGAAAAGGGAAAGTGAAGCTAAAATTGCAAACAGGTAACACATGGGTGTTAAAGGAGGTCATGCATGTCCTAGTTATGGAGCGGAATTTGATTTTTGTAAGAAGTTTGGGTGATGAGGGTTGCACAGTAACTCTCACAGTGGACTCTTGGAAGGTTACCAAGGGTGCACTTGTTGTAGCAAGAGGTAAAAAAGTAGGTACGCTTTATCTATCTACTTGTATTACTGATTCTCTTTTTGGGTTATCTACTTCAGCTGTAGATTTGAAGATGTGGCTTAATAGGCTTGGTCACATGAATAAGAAGGAGATGCATGTTCTTGAGTCAAAGGGTATGCTTTCAGATTTGAAAATCATGAATCGAGATTTCTATATGCAGAAGAAGAAAGTGACGTTTCTTGAGGAATTCGATGTTCGTGACAAGAGCAGGAAAGCCTTGGTTTTCAAGGAGAAGATGACGGATGGTATCAGTCATAGGGGCTGAGGAATTTTGAGTAGAGCAGGGTTGATTTGGACAAGGGTTTGATCCAAAAGGAGCTCGCAAAAAAAAGTCATTTCTCACAAGAAAAACACAGAGACCGATGACAGTTAGAAAATTGACGTCAGCATCCAGACAGGGACCAATGTCGGCTATGTGCAGCCTGATGTCAGTGACTTAGGGTAGATAAACACTGGCATCGGTTAGGGGGAATCGACGTCGACAGTAAGGTAGTCGCATGGAATCGATGTCGGTCGGGTGTAGACTGAGATGTGACCGGCATCGGTCACTGAGATAGATTTTGGGTGGACAGCAAGCTGTCAAGGAGTCTCAAGTGCCTATATGGAGGACTTAAAGGGTAAGTAAGCCTCAAATTTGTCATTTCCCTTCTTTACACTACTTGTTGCTCACTGATGGTAAAGAACTAGGAAGTTGTTAAAGAAGCAAGTAGGTAGATCCAAGAAATAGTGGGAGCTTGGCATGGATGAGGATGTGATTCCTTGGAGGAGAACCAAATGGGAGTTTTTAGAAGAAAGCACTGAGAGACAAATGGATGTTCAGGATAAAGAAGAGCGGGAATGGATACATGAGATGGAAGGCCTGGGTATATGGTCTTGAGTAAGCTACAGGACAATGGAGGTTTGATCATTGTGTTTCTCTTTACCAGGTTGGATAATATTAGCTACATTATCCTATTACTGTATGTTGTGCTTGTAGCAGGGTTACAAATATAGGGATTTGCTGAACTAAAGGTAAATAAAGCTAGTTCAGATGTTTGTCATAAGGAATCTGGGAACAACAAGATTCTTAGGCATGAGTGTGTTCTAGGGACATGGAAGGTCACAGGTTGACTTTATTTCAGGATGATTATGTGAGACCGGTTAGCACGCCGATGGTTGGACAGTTCTATGAACAGTGTCTTGATTCACATAATGAGGTTGAGTACATGTGTACTAAACTTGAGTTTTTCCAAGCAGTGGGAGTTGTCAGAAAGTTAGGATCCAATCTGGGAAATAAGCACTGGAGGGCAGTTTAGTGGATTCTCAGGTATTTGAGAGGGACCAGTAGCAGGTGCACATGCTTTGCAGGGTCAAGTTCTTTTCTACATGGGTTTGTAGATGCAGATGTTGGAGGTGATTTGGATGACAAGTTGTGCACCATAGGTTTTGTGGTGGTTGGTCTTCAAGGGTGATCTTGAAGAGGGATACAGTGCCAAGAAACAAACTAGACGGTGTACAGGTATAGGTACAGTTGCAGCTGTTTATCTCCAAGTGGGAGATTGTTAGGTTATGGAGCTAAAAGATTCAACTTGTTGTAGACATGGAGGAGGTTGCCGAGTTCCAAGTATACTGGCATCAGTAGTGGGACTGACGTTGGTCAGATTCAGTGCAGAAGGCAATCGACATCGCCAGGGAGTCGGCCGACATCGGTCACCTCCAGTTAGACAGGGACCGACGTCGGTCACCTGTGTGTTCCAGAACTATTCATTGCATGAACAGTTAGTTTGTTGAACTAATTATTTGCATGTAAAGGCTATTTCAAGTCTTGAGCTGCGTGTCTATTATTAGTAAATTAAGAGTATAAGTTATTATTTAAGTCTGGGATCTATTTATAGACCCATTGGCATGTATTGTAAATATGAGCTGAAAAGGAAGGCAAGGAAGATCCTTCCATTGTAAAATCATTAAGTTGCAGGTTGTTGCAAGCTCATAGGAGATATACATGTGTAAGTATGGTTTGTTGAATTTCAGGGTGCAGGTTCATGCGAGATCAACTTGAAGTGCTGTAGAGTGCTTGGTGTACTGGCAGGGTTATTACTGACTGGTTGGAGAGGTGAACACTAATTCTATGTGTGAGTTGTGTGTTGGGACCATTTTTGGTAGGAGAGTGAACTGTTGAAGAAGAATTACTATACACTTGAGGTGTGGGAAGCCTCTGTAAGGTGGAAGAGCATGGCGTCTCTTGATTGTATTCTTTTCTGTACGAGTATGAATACAAGATTGTATATTGTCTCTCATATTCTGTGCTATGTGTGAATTCTAGTTACTTGTACTTCTAGATATTTTCGCATGTTTAATTGCTTGTATTTGGTAATCATATTGTGCTCTTTCTGAGGAGCAAGATCCTAACAAGTGGGATCAGAACAGGTGTGTTTATTCTTGGATTCCCCATCATAAACTAGGGTTTTAAGCAATATTTGAAGTAAGTTGGGTTCACCAAATGTTTTAAATTTTTAGGACTTAGTAAATGTCAATCCTATATTTATAAAGGAATTAGTATATTCATAAATTGAAATAAATATACGAAATAGTTAATTTAACACGTTATTACTAAAACAATAAAGAATGTGAGAAAGTGTACCTATCTAGAGAAAAATAGGTGCTTCTATAAATCAAGGGGCTGAAATAAGCTTGGAGATCAGCCAAAAATATTATGTTATGAAAATTTAGTTGAAAATAGGCTTTAAAAAATAGTTCCCTTATGGGGATAGTAACACCAATTATGCTAGTGTTCAATTATGACACTAGTGTCCCTATGTAGAATAGATACCTACAAATTTTAGATATGTTGTGAGAGAGTTTTAGGGTCTTGTAGGTGATTATGTGACTTATATAAGTTTTCATATGTCATTTTTTTTCAATTCCCTTTCAAAACCCTAATGAACACCTACACACATGAAATAACGACCATATCAAATGCAAAAAAAAGGGGGAAAACTACACTATGGGATATTATAATCATGCGAGATGGAACCCCTGTTATCTTAGATACTACCTAAATTAATACCAATGTGAGGGGTCTAAAATCACATGTATTTATACCTTAGGGAATGTGCATAATCCATGTGCACGGTATACTATAATGACTTTTGCTTAGGCCCTTCTTTGATAACGCATGCAAGTCTAGATTTGATAGTTGAGTAATATGTAGTGTGTTAAGCTATACTATTGACTAATTTTATGTAATTATATGCCAAGATAGTAAGTGATATATGTCAAATGCATTGTGAGACTCAATATATAGAATGAACTTTGATTTTAATGTAAGACCCTTGTTCGCTAGCTAACAAGACACAAAAGAGGGATAAAAACATAAGAGAAGGCTCAAAGGAAGGTTAGGACTCAAAACATGAAAGAACATGACCATTGGACACTAGCACCAAAAGTGGACACTATTACCAATGGTACTACTATCTATATAAGGGCACTAATGTCTTGAGGTCCCATAACATAACAAAGACCAAGAAGAATAGACTAGGGGTCCTTGTGATTGGGAAGGGATGACTTAGGACCATTGGTGGTGAAACAAATAGGGAAAATGAGAAATAATAAAGACCAAAAGACCCATAATGACCACGCAAACAAGATTTACATTCATCACTAAGATCTTCCTTTAAAATAGCAATAAAAGACATAGTACTTGTGGTTGTTTGACCAAATTTGGGTGTATAGAGTAATTAACTCTAATTCACATAAATTAAATAGAATAAATGAGGGTGTTGTATATATAGTTTTAAATAGAAAATTGATGATAAATAACTAAAATTAACATAGAAAAAGAGAAATGAACAAGGCTAAACTATGAAAAAGAGAGATGAACTTAAATTTTTGAGTTGTCAATTGACCAAACATAAAACATAATGCAAGAATAGACAAGATGCAAAAAACCCATAAGGTTAAGATAAGCCTAAGTGCCCTCAAGTATAAGAATATTTAGTAGAGGAAATGGGTGACTACAACCATTGTCCTTATTGGTTGATCTTGTCTTTTGATAGAAAACTATAACTTTTAGAACAATTAGGTGCAATAGTGAAAATTTAGTTTTCGTGCTAATTTCATATTTGAAACTATGTAGAGACCTATTATGTGCCTGATTGAAGTTAAAAACCCTATATTTATGTGACAAGGAGATAAATGAATGTGAAGGAGTAAAAGGGTTTAGCAGTTAGATTTGTGTTATAAGTCAACACCCCATTGTGTTGAACATTACCTGCATATTAATAATACAAAGAGGGATCAAACCTCCATGTAGCTCTCCTACCTAAGTTATTTATGTAATTATGATCCTTTGACTATAAGAATACATTTAAAATTGGCTTGAATACTTGATCATGTGCGATTAAAACTGCATAAAACTAGATTTAAACTTGGCTAAGGACTGTTTGAAGTGCTTGCAACTAGATTTAGGAAGGATAAGGAACTTTTTCTCAATGTGCACTCATGTTAATAAGACTTGTGAATTTAAATTATTAGTTTATATGATATGTGAAATGAATGGTATTTTATAGTGGTTCAAGCATGAAAAGACCCATTGGATAGTTTAGAAATCTAAAGGCTAACCCTGAGAATAATTTCTTTTTTTAAATATTTACTAATAATGATAGAAGAAAAATAATGTTAGGTAGGGAAATGAACGTTGGGCATTCCTATCCCTTCAGGAAAATTATTGAGTTTGGGGTCTGAGTCAGGATATACAGATGCATAAATGTGTTTTCAATAGTAAGCTTATTTTTTTTAGGTGACAAATGATAATTATAAGATAAAATAGGTCCTTTCTTAGGCTTAGGATATGTAAAAATGGTGAAATAGGTGTCAATTAAATGCATAAGTTTAAGGATTAAAATGGGTGAAATAGGCATGATCAAGTATTCGTGATAGATTTAGGTTACACAATAGAAAAATTTTCATTTATTAATTCCATATGTAATTTGTGATGTCTGGAAAAATCATAAATTAGGTTTGAAAATAAAACCCTAAGGAAAAAATCTTAAAATCTTAGAAAGAAAGATGAAACCCTAAGGGAAACTTTGGGTTTGGAAATATTCAAACAATATATGAGTTCACAAATATGTTTACCCCATTTTTAGATTAGCGTGAATCATAATAGGATAAACTTGAATGATTATTCTTATTATAATATATGCCATTTAAGCATAAATCTGAATATAACTTATTGAGATTGATATGGTAATGAAATTTGGTATATTTTGAACGTAAAAAGGAGATAAAGATACTTAGCTTTGTTGTTTGATTGGTTGGGTATGATTGTGTTCTAACTACAAAAATGGAATAGAAGCAGGCTTATGATTCATATGGATCTAGATCTATATTTTTGTGTGTATAGGGCCACTAACATCAATCTTGGGGTGAAATTGTTAGATTCAGGTGACTTGAGGGTGACATTATTGTCTTGGGATATTATGCTTCTCTATGATTACATAATATGATGCACCTAATATATGTCTTTGTATATGTGATCTTCAACCTTTGACTATGTAGAATTGTTAGAAACACTAGTGTCACTAACCAATGTAAAATCAAAGATTGTAATAGGATTATTATAAGCATTAAAGAGAATATGGGTAACATTGTTAGTTATAGAGTCCTTATCCCTAATTATATTTTATACTTCCCTTAACTTAAACAATATAAGTTCTAAGTATGTAGGTTTTTTGTGAATTAAATATTTGAATCTATAAATTCTATTAATTTTATTAGGATAGACATCATAAAAATCATTTTCATCATCACAAGAATTATCCACATAATCATTAAAAAATTGTAACTCTCAACACAACCATTCATAGTTGTATGATTTGTATTAGCAACAATAGAAGTAAGAGTGGTATAAGGAAAAACATTGGTAGCAAAAAATTTACAATTCAATGAAGCATGGCTAGGAAGCAAAGGAAGTTGAATCAAATCACAAGTAACACCACTCAATTTAACACTTCACCTAGTAGGGTTTGTAAATCTAGGTTTTTTATTAGCATAATATGTAACCATGAACAACATGAAGGAAGCTAGGGTTAATTATTGATAAATGAATCAAATAGAATAAGACAAATATGAAAATCAAATCTGAAATGTAAAATCAGGGCTTAAGGGGATGAGAGCTATAAAACCTTAGGTTTCAATATTTGAAGAATAAAGGGTTTCACCAATATCTGAGAAGTATATTTAAATTTTATGAGAAAAATTAAAGATGAATGAAAGATAAAAGGCTAAGGAAATGGTAATAATAATAAACTAATCACAAAAATAATGGAATAAGACCCTACAGGATGAGATTTGTGAAACCCTAGATTAGATGATCAAAAGATGGGGTTCAACAAAATGTTTTAACTATTAGGCACATACTAGGAAATAATTGTATGTGTAATGAATTAAAACTAGGACACATGCTAGATATATGATATAATAGTAAAATAAAATAATTATACCTATCTTATGTGAAAAATAGTTATTAAAAGTATGACAAAAGATCAAACAAACAATGGAAATGACAAAATACAAAGAGATGAAATTAGACACACCTGAGTATAATTATGGAATTATGGAACTAGAAACAAGTTATAGAAGTTGACTATACTATCACTTGGACAAAATCAACAAGACATTGATTGTGTACTGGACAAAATAGCAAGCCACTAATTGTGTACCCCTAATATTTTTGATTGTGTACTTAGGTTCTAATTCTTTAGATTATTCCTTTTCTCATTCTAAATTTTTTTAAGAAAGTGCTCAAGCTGATGGTGAGAAGGGATGTTTGTTCATAATGAATTGAATTTATTATTTTCTGATCCTTAAACCAATACTAAAATATATCAACAAAATAATGTGTCAAAGTTAATTAAATCAAACAACCTCTTGAGGAGTTATAGTTGTTTAACCATAGATTGGATGGGATCCTAATATAGGGTAGTCAGGGTAAATAATATAGAAATGAATAAGCATAAGGGTAATAAACATATCTATAGTACGCCAATTTTTTTTAAACTCAAATAAAACATATACTAAATTTATTATACTAAGATATGCTAAAAATAAGAAACACAACTATGTTAGGTATTATAAAAATAATGAAAATAAGATACTTAGCTAGTTTTGATGCTAATACATATCTAGATCTAGAAAATACATAGTGGAAGAATATTATAGAATAGTCACTAAATTATGGATTAAGTTCCCCTATATCCATAGACAATTACATCATCCTGGGATGGTTGAGTCAATGCTACTATCTAGATCAGATGCATGCGTCCTATACAGAATAACTACTAAAACTAGATGTGACCACCTAAATGATTTTGGGTTTGTCATTGTGATGTAGGGGCATCACCAAATTTTTTAAAATATTAGTCAATGCCATGTTTTGGTGTCTTTAGTAGGTTTTTTATATCTTTCTAAGTCTTTAGGAGTCAATAGGAGGTATTAGATTTAAATTTGAATGGTAATTGGACTTTCCCACCAAAAGTCATTCATTTGAATTTTAAAATTTGTTATGAAATGTAAGAGATATCCATCATGTGTTAATAGGTATCAATGTGTTGATAGGTGGTTAGGTTAAAATAAAGGGCTAACAACACCCATGATTAGTCATTTTGATGAGTAGGAGGGTAGTTGGTTAGTTTTACAACGTACAAAGTTAGTTATGGATTTTAGAATCCTTTTTAAAGAGATAATTATGTTTTTGTATGGACCATTGTATAAATACTAGAGTGATGGGGTGGATTTTAATGTGTAAATAAGGAAAAACCCCAAAAGGAAGGAAAACACATTTTTTGTTTTTTTAAAATCCACATTACAGTTCTTATTTTTCTATATATAATGAAAGTGCCTGTGTCACAATAGAATTTGTAAGATTTTTTTTTTCAAGTTAATCAAAATTAATCTTACATATTTGGTACATTTATTTATTTTAATTTTGGAATTAATTGATGTATCATGAGGTTGTTTTCACATTGGCAAAATAAGAAAGGTCAAGACAGTCTTGATGACTATGTTGTATGAGAGTGACTATATTATGTGTTGAGTGGAGAGAACTTTTGAAATATACGTGTGATTAGTAAATTATACTGATGGGATTTGAAGGATTATTTATCTTATTCCATCATTCTTTAATAAATGGTTATTAATAAGAATGCATGTAAACCCTATTTCCTTATGTAAGGTAACAATAAAGACAAAGTAAGAGTTTTTGTGAGATAAATGATTGTGCTAGAAAGATCAATGAAGGAATATTAAATGAGATAATAATTTAAAGGATAAGATAGATATGGTAATCTTGTATTTTTTTTATAATCTTTATTCAAGTTCTTGGTTATATGGTTTCAAGGACTATTGTTGCTTAAACCAAGTTAGACCAAACTGTGCCCTATTCTCTATATTTCAAGAGACTAGAAACATTATGAAAGAAGGAAATCCAATTGAAACATTCCCAAGATATATTATGAATTAAAATATTATGTTTAAATTTTCCAAATTAATCCCATGAGGTTACAAACCATTTTGGATATGTGAAGCAGGTTGGAAGACTGCAACAGTCAAATAAAACTATACAATCTAACACAAAAATAGTTATATATGTCTAGTAGATGTGTGAAACTAATGACCAAATAGTTGGAAAATATGAATAATAATGGAACATACATTATAACCCAAGAAAATTAGTTTAAAATTACTATGTATGATCAAACAATAATTTTAACATCTCTCAAGTCTAACAGTCTGCTTACAACCCTGTTGCTAGGGTTTCTATACTCAAATGCAATTTATAAAAATTATAACCAATATAATTTGAAAAAACTTGGTGAAAATATTGGGTTTGATATTATTGAAAGTATTTTTAGGGTTTCACATTATATAATTATGTATTATTATGGTTTCAAAGTGACTGTGTGTCTCTAGAGAGGTAATAGACCTAAAATACCTTATCAATGAGCAATAAGTGACTAGAAAGGTGGTTAAAAGATTAAAATAAGTCATGAAACTTTATGCATAGATGGAATATGTTAGAGGGTATCTTAAAAAATGATTGATTTCTTGATTTGGGTATGTATAATCTTGTACAAGACAAAAAAAACAAAAAAGGGACTACTAACAAGAGCCTGTGCCACAGTTAGGAGACAGTGAAAAACAAGATATGTATAAAGTGTTTGTTCATGAGATTTAAAGATTTTAAGGGAGGAATAACATATCTTATTAAACCTAAATTTAGTTTTATACAATTTTTTACATATTATGGAATGAAAATAAGAGTGATTAGATGCATAAAATGAACTGTAGAGATGAAGTGTGGGCCGAGTGTTTGTGTGCAGGGCTTAAAGCTAAAACCCAACAAAATTAAAAGGTAGTGATATAGAACCTGTAAGAAAGTTGACAAATCAAAGTTAGAGAGGGAAGATTTTTGGTAGAGATACAAAATAGGTGAAGTTATATGAATTTCTTATTTTTATACATTGATGATAAATATCGTAAGCCCTCTACATCATTTGGTATCAGAGCATGAGAGTTATGTGGACAAGGTATATTTGTGTTGATTTCATATGCATGAAGATTTTTTTTGGTACATATTGAATGTTTTGTTGAGAAGATTTTGTGAGAAACTAATGAAGATTGCATGAATGCTAATGAAGAGGCTGTAGGTATGTGAGAGGTAGAAATAGTTGAGAAAGTGAAAGAAAAGATAGGTGGAAAATCCCTTAGCCAAGAAAGATTAAATAAAAAGATAAGATCTATTGATAAGCTCAAGAAGGAAGCTCATAGATGAGCTTGAGAGAGTCTTATAGGTAGGACAAGAGAAAAATAAGACCCAAGTGAGGTCATGATGTGGCAAGTATGATAAAGCTTGTTAGAAAGAAGAATAGGTCCATATGAGACCAAAAAATTGATAGGCATCTTAGCTGAGATGAGGAGAGAGAGATAGAAGAGGAAAAAAGGCAAGGTTGAGAAAAGCCACCACAAAGAGAAGATGGTTCGTGAAGACACCAAGAAGAATATTGAGATGGAGAAAGATATGGCAGAGATGAGGCAACAAATGGATGAGACGCTGACCAAGATAAAGCAAGCTAAAAGATATTGTGAACCCACATCTTGGATGGGTCATGAGAAAGAAGAACTTAAGTGGCCAATAAATAGTTGATGGATAAGAGAAGAAGACAAGTGATAAAAAATTTAGCAAGGCAACCTACATAAAGATGCAAGGAGGCAAACAAGCCTCACAAAAATTTGACTAATGATTTCTTTGAATGTTTGCATACCGGTGAAGAGTTGCAAGAAGGATTGAAACATGAGTAATATGCTAATGATGAGGAAGTTGTGTGGATAGCAGAGTATGGGGAAAAAATCTTGTGCTACCCTAAATAAGGTGATCTATTGAAGGATGAAGAAGAAAGAGAAAATGAGTTTTCAATAGTACTGTGCCTCATGAAAGGCAAGAAGGAAGAATATTATATCCAAGAAAGGTTGGAGGAGAGTCCAAAAATACAAGGTATACATTTTAGTGTCATTTTTTATGAGTGTGTTAATGAGAACATTGCTAAATATTATTTGTATGAGAGTAATTTGGAACTAGTGAATGTTTTAGTTGAAGAAAAATAAGGTACAACAATACCAAATACAATGTTGGGCACATATGAGGTGGTAGAAATAGGATATAAGGAAGAAACACAAGTTGGAGTGCTTAACAAGATTGAGTTGCAAAAATTAAAGGTGTTTGTTTTGTCACAAATAGAATATAAAGGTGAAGAGGATGAGTATACAATAGATAAGAATGAGATATGGTAGCATATCATGAAGGAGTCAGAATATTTGAGTCTCATAGGAGACCAAACAAGTATTGTCACAGTTGAGTTTGCATTGCAAACAATCTTGAGCCAAGAGGAAGAAAATTTGGAAAGTAATGAATAAGGATAACTCCAAGGGAACAAGTAAGAAGTGGTTTTAGTTGACATGTTTATTTCATGTGTAGGTCATTTGAGGAAAGAGAATGAAAAATAATTACCAAAGATTAGGAAAATCTAAAGTAAGAGGAAAATCAAGAGGAGGAACATGAGAAAGAAGATAAAGGAGGATCCATCATGAAAAAAAATAAAAATGGCCTATATGTTTCAAATAGGCCTTGGGATCTAAGTGGGCATGAGCTTGGAAGGAAGATGCTGTAAAGAATCATCAACACCAAAACATCTTATCACTTTCATGCATAGTTTCATTTTCCTCTTATAGTATGATGTAGAAGCATCACCTACCAATTGTAAATATTGGTCAATGTCATGTTTTGGAGTCTTTAGTAGGTTTTTTTTTAATCTTTATAGGTCTCTAGGAGTCAATAGGAGGTGTTAGAACTTCATCAAATTTAAATTAGAATGGTAATTAGACTTTCCCACTAAAAGTCATTCATTTGATTTTTCAAATTTGTTGTGCAATTTAAGAGATCTCCATCATGTGTTAAGAGGTATCAACATGTTGATAGGTGGTTAGGTTCAAATAAAGGGTTAACAACACCCATTATTAGTCATTTTACTAAGTAAGAGGGTAGTTGGGTAGTTTTACAATGTACAAAGTTAGTTATGGATTTTGAAGTCCTTTTTAAAGAGATAATTATGTTGGTGTATGGGTAATTTTAGACATAATAGAGTGATGGGGTGGATTTTTAACATGTAAAGAAGTAAAAACCCCAAAAGGAAGGAAAAGAGATTTTTTTTTTGAAATCTACATTGCAGTTCTTATTTTTTCTGTGTATAATCAAAGTGACTATGTCACAATAAAATTTGTAAGAAAACTTTTGTCGAGTTAAAAATCATGAATATTTCATCCTTGGTAAGTTGATTTCTTTAAATTTTTTAATTACTTGATGTACCATGATGTTGTTTTCACATTGGCAAATAAGAAAGGTCAAGACAATCCTGATGACTATGTTGTATGATAGTGATTGTATTTTGTGTTGAGTCGAGAGAAATTTTGAAATGTATGTGTGATTATTAAATTATATTTATGGGATTTTAAGGATTATTTAACTTATTCCATTATTATTTGAAAAATGGTTATTGAGAAGAATGCATGTAAACCCTATTTCCTTATGTGAGGTAATAGTAAAGACTGAGTAAGAGTTTTTGTGGGAGAAATGATTGTGCCAGGAAGATAAGGGAAGGAAGATTCAATGAGATCCTAATATAAATGATAATATAGATTTGGTAAGCTTTTATTTTTTTCTAATCTTGATTCAAGCTCTTGGTTATATGGTTTCATGGACTATTGTTGCTTAAAATAAGTTACACCAAATTGTGCCCTGTTCTCTATATTTCAAGAGACTATAAAAATTATGAAAGAAGGAAATATAATAGAAACATTAAAAAGTTATATTATGAATTAAAATATTGTGTTTACATATACCAAATGAATCCCATGAGGTTAAAAACCATTTTGGATATGTGAAGCAGGTTTTAAGACTATAACAGTCAAACAAAACTACGCAATCTAACACAAAAATCATTATAAATGTCTAACAGAGGTGTGAAACTGATGACCTAACTATTGGATAAGATGTATAATCATGTAAAAAACCTTAGAACCTAATAAAATTAGTTTAAAAGTAATAAAAATGATCTAACAAGAATTTCAACATCTCTTAGTTCTAATAGTCTGCATGCAGCCCTGTTGCTAGAGTTCCTATACTCAAATGCAATTTATATAAATTGTAACCAATTGTGTGTGATATATTTGAAAGTATTTTTATGGTTTTTAATTTTATAATTATGGATTAGTACAATTTCAAAGTAACTATGTGTCTCTATAGAGGTAACAGATGTAAAACGCCTTATTCATGAGCAATAAGTAAGTAGAAAGGTGTTTAAAAGAATAAAATAGTTCATGAAATTTTGTGCATATATGGAATACATTAGAGAGTATCTTAAAAAATGATTGGTTTCTTGATTTGGGTCTATATAATCCTGTACAAGACACAAAACTAAAAATTGGGCTACTAGAAAGAGCCTATGCCACAGTTAGGAGGTAGTGAGAAGCAAGATATTTATTAAGTGTTTGTTCATGAGATTTAAAGATTGTAATGGAGGACTAATAGATCTTGTTAAACCTAAATTGAGTTTTATATAAGTTTTTACATAGTATGGAATGAAAATAAGAGTGATTAGATGCATAAAATGAAGTGTAGAGATGAAGTGTGGGTTTAGTGTTTGTTTACAGGGCTTAAAAATAGAACCCAACAGAATGAAAAGATAGTGATATTGAACTTATAAGAAAGTTGATGAAGTAAAGTCAGAGAAGGAATGTTTTTGTAGAGGTACGAAAGAGGTGAATTTATATGAATTTCTTATTTTCATACACTGATGACAAATATCATAAGCCATCTGCATCATTTGGTATCAGAGTAGAAGAGTTCTGTGGACAAGGTGTATTTGTGTTTCTACATTGTGTTGATTTCATATGAATGCATGAATTTTTTTTGGTGTATATATATAATGTTTTGTTGAGAAGATGTTGTGAGAAGATAATGGAGATTGTAGGAATGATAATGAAGAGGCTGTAGGTATGTGAGAAGTAGAAATAGTTAAGAAAGTGAAAGAAAAGATAGGTGGTAAAGCCCTCAGCTAAGAAGTATTAAAGAAAAATAGAAGAGTTTTTGAGAAGCTCAAGAAGGAATCTCATAAGTGAGCTTGAGAGAGTCCTATAGGTAGGACAAGAGAAAAAGAAGACCCAAGTGAGGTCATGATGTGGCAAGTAAGATAAGGCTTGTCAAAAAGAAGATTAGGTCTAGACGAGACAAAAGAATTGATAGGCATCTTAGTTAAGATGAGGAGAGAGATATAGAAGAGAAAAAAGGGAAAGGTTTAGGAAATCCACCACAAAGAGAAGATGGTGCATGATGACACCAAGAAGAAGATTGAGATGGAGAAAGATATGATAGAGATGAGGCAATAAATAGATGAGATGCTGACCAAGATAGAGAAACTGAAAGAGATTGTGAACCCATGTCTTGTATGGGTCATAATAAATAATCCACTCAAGTGGCTAGTCAAATAGTTGATGGAGAAGAAGATAAGTGATAAATAAGTTATCAAGGCAACCTAGAGAAAGATTCAAGAAGGAAAACAAGCCTCAAAAAAATTTTACTAATGATTTCTTTGAATGTTTGTATACATGTGAAGAATTGTAAGAAGGATTGAAACATTAACAATATGCTAATGATGAGAAATTTGAGTGAATATCAGAGTATAGGGACACAATCTTATACTACCCTGAAGAAGGTGAGCCATTAGAGGATGAAGAAGAAAGAGAAAATGAGTTTTCAATAGTATTGTGCCTCATGATAGGCAAGGAGGAATATTGGAGCCAAGAAAAGGTGGAGGAGAGTCCAAAATTACAAGGTATACATTTTAATATCATTTTTATTAACTGTATTAATGAGAACATTTTTAAATATGATCTATATGAGAGTACTTTAGAACTAATGAATGTGCTAGTTTAATAAAAACAAGGTTTACCAATACTAAATACAGTGTTGGACACATATGAGGTGGTAGTAAGAGGATATAAAGAAGAAGCACAATTTGGAGTGCTTAAAAAGATTAAGTTGCAAAAAGTAGAGGTGATTTTTTTTTCACCAATGGAAGATAACTGTGAAGAGGATGAGTATATAGTAGAGGAGAATGAGATATGGAAGCATATCATGAAGGAGTTAGAAGTTTTGAGTCTCATAGGAGACTAAGCAAGTATTGTGGTAGTTTAATTTGCATTGCAAACAATATGGAGCCAAGAGGAATAAAATTTGGCAAGCAATGAACAAGGAGAACTCCAAGGGAGCAAGCAAGAAGTGGTTTTAGTTGACATATTTATTTCATGTGCAGGTCATTTGAGGAAAGAGAATGAATAATAGTTGCCAAAGATTGGGAAGATGAAAAGCAAAAGGAAAAACAAGAGGAGGAATGAGAGAAATAATAATAAATGAGGACCAATCATGATAAATAATCACAAGGGCCTATATGTTTCAAATAGGTCTTGGGATCCAAGTGGGCATGAGCTTGGAAGGAAGATGTTGTAAAGAATCATCAACACCAAAATATTTTATCATATTCATGGAAAGTTTCTTGCTCCTTGGTAGCATGAATTCTTTAGTAGGTTGTTTAGATCTTTCTAGGTCTTTAAGAGTTAATAGGAGGTGTTATAACTTCATAAAATTTGAATTAGAATGGTAATTGGACTTTCCTACCAAAAGTCATTCATTTGAATTTTCAAATTTGTTGTGAAATGTAAGAGATATCCATCATGTTTTAAGAGGTCTCAACATGTTTATAGGTGGTTAGGTTCAAATAAAGGGTTAACAACACCCATGATTAGTCATTTTATTGAGTAGGAGGGTAGTTGGGTAGTTTTGCAATGTACAAAGTTAGTTATGGATTTTGGGGTCATTTTTAAAGAGATAATTATGTTGGTATACATGTCATTTTAGATAGAATAGATTTATGGGGTGGATTTTTAATGTGTAAAGAAGGAAAAACCCCAAAAGGAAGGAAAAGAGATTTCTTATTGTTTTTGAAATCCACATTACAGTTCTTGTTTTTTCTGTGTATAATGAAAGTGATGTGTCACAATAGAATTTGTAAGAAAATTTTTGTCAATTTAAGCATGATTAATATTACATCCCTATTAAGTTGATTTATTTTAATTTTTAAATTAATTTATGTACCATGAGTTTTGTTTTCAGATTGGCAAATAAGAAAGCTCAAGATAGTCCTGATGACTGTGTTGTGTGAGAGTGACTGTATTTTATGTTGAGTGGAGAGGATTTTTGAAATGTATGTGTGATTATTAAATTATATTTATGGGATTTGAAGGATTACTTAACTTATTCCATCATTATTTGAAAAAGGGTTATTGAGAAGAATGTATGTAAACCCTATTTCCTTGTGTATGGTAACAGTAAAGACCGAGTAAGAGTTTTTATGGGAGAAATGATTATGCTAGTAAGATAAGGGAAGGAAGATTCAATGAGATCCTAATATAAAGGCTAAGACAGATGTGGTAAGCTTCTATTTGTTTTCTAATCTTTATTCAAGCTCTTGGTTATATGGTTTCGAGGACTATTATTGCTTAAACCAAGTTAGACTAGATTGTGTCATGTTCTCAGTATTTCAAGAGACTAGAAAAATTATGAAAGAAGGCAATCCAGTAGAAACATTAAAAAGCTATCTTATGCATTAACATATTATGTTTAAATGTTCCTAATGAATCCCATGAGGTTACATACCATCTTGGATATGTGAAGTAGGCTAGAAGACTGTAATAGTCAACCACAACTATATAATCTAACGCAAAAATTGTTATAAAGGTCTAGTAGTGGTGTGAAACCAATGACCTAATAGTTGGAGAAAATGTATAAGCATGGAATAGACACTAGAACCCAATCACAGTAGTTTAAAAGTACTAGAAATTATCAAACAAGCATTTTAACATCTCTCTGCAACCTTATTGCTAGGGTTTTTATAGTCAAATGCAATTTTTATAAATTATAACTAATAGAATTTTCCAAAACTTGGTGAAAATATTGGGTGTGATATGATTGAAAATATTTTAGTGTTTCACATTGTATAAGTATGTATTAGTATGGTTTTAAAATGACTATGTGTCTCTAGAGAGGTAACAAACCTAAAATACCTTATCAGTGAGCAATAAGTAACTAGAAAGGTGGTTAAAAGATTAAAATAGGTCATGAAACTTTGTGCATAGATGGAAGACGTTAGAGGGTATCTTAAAACATGATTAGTTTATTGATTTGGGTTTGTACAATCCTGTATAAGATAAAAATCTAGAAAATGGGATACTAGAAAGAGTCCATGCCATGATTAGGAGGCAGTGAGAAGTAAGATATATATCAAGTGTTTGTTCATGAGATTTAAAGATTTTAAGGGAGGACTAACATATCTTGTTAAACGTAAATTGATTTTTATACAAGTTGTTACATAATATGGAATAAAAAGAAGAGTTATTAGATGCATAGAATGAAGTGTGAGTTGAGTGTTTGTGTGCAGGGATTAAAGATAGAACCCAAAATAATGAAAAGGTAGTGATATTCAACCTATAATAAAGTTGACAAAGCAAATTCAGATACGGAAGCTTTTTGGCAGAGGTACAAAAGAGGTGAAGTTATATGAATTTATTATTTTCATACACTGATGGCAAATATCATAATCCCTCTACATCATTTTGTATTAGAACAGGAGAGTTCTATGGACAATGTATATTTGTGTTTCTAAGTTGTTTTGATTTCATATGCATGAAGATTTTTTTGTGTACATATTGAATGTTATGGCGAGAAGATGTTGTGAGAAGCTAATGGAGATTGTAGGAATGCTAATGAAGAGACTGAAAGTATGTGAGAGGTAAAAATAGTTGATAAAGTGAAATAAAATATGGGTAGTTAAGCCCTTAGCCAAGAAGGCTTAAATAAAAATAGAAGAGTTTTTTAGGAGCTCAAGAAGGAAGCTCATAGGTGAACTTGATAGAGTCTTATAGGTAGGACAAGAGAAAAAGAAAACCCAAGTGAGATCATGATATGACAAGTAAGATAAAGCTTGTCAGAAAGAAGAATAGGTCTATATGAGGCCAAAGAATTTATAAGAATCATAGTTTAGATGAGGAGAGAGATTTAAGAGGAAAAAGAGTAAGGTTGAGAAAACCTACCACAAAGAGAAGATGGTGCATGAAGACACCAAGAAAAAGATTGAGATGGAGAAAGATATGGAAGAAATAAGGCAACAAATAGATGAGATGCTAACTAAGATAGATCAATTGAAATACATTGTGAATCCACATCTTGGATGGGTCATGAGAAATAAACCACTCAAGTGGAAAATAAAATGGTTGATGGAGAAGAGAAGAAGACAAGTGATAAAGAAGTTAGCAAGATAACCTAGAGAAAGATGCAAGGAGGCAACCAAGCCTAACAAAAATTTGACTAATGATTTATTTGAATGTTTGCATATAGGTGAAGAGTTGAAATAAGGATTAAAACCTAAACAATATGCTAATGGTGAGGAAGTTGAGTGGATAGCAGAGTATGGGGACACAATCTTGTGCTACCCCAAAGAAAGAGAGCGATTGGAGGATGAAGAAGAAAGAGAAAATGAGTTTTTAGTAATACCATGCCTCATAAAAATAAATAAGGAAGAAGGTAAGAAATATCTTGGAAGGAAGATGTTGTAAATAATAGGCCTATATGTTTCAAATAGGCCTTGGGATCCAAGTGGGCATGAGCTTGGAAGGAAGATGTTGTAAAGAACCATCCACACCCAAATATTATATCACTTTCATGGAAAGTTTCTTGATCCTCAGTGGTATGATGTAGTAAAATAACCTACCAATTGTAAATATTGGTCAATGTCATGTTTTGGAGTCTTTAGTAGGCTGTTTAGATCTTTCTAGGTCTCTAGGAGTCAATAAGAGGTGTTAGAACTTCATCAAATTTGAATTAGAATGGTAATTGGACTTTCCCACCAAAAGTTATTCATTTGAATTTCAAATTTGTTGTGAAATGTAAGAGATATCCATCATGTGTTAATAGGTATCAATGTGTTGATAGGTGGTTAGGTTCAAATAAAGGGTTAACAACACCCATGATTAGTCATTTTACTGAGAAGGAGGGTAGTTGGGCATTTTACAATGTACAAAATTAGTTATGGATTTTGGAGTCCTTTTTAAAGATATAATTATGTTGGTGTACATATAATTGTAGATATAATAGAGTGATGGGGTGGATTTTGAATTTGTAAATAAGGAAAAACCCCAAAAGGAAGGAAAAGAGATTTCTTATTTTTTTTGAAATCCAAATTACAGTTCTTATTTTTTTGTGTATGATGAAAGTTACTATGTAACAACATAATTTGTAAGAAATTTTTTGTCTAGTTAAGAATCATTAATCTTGCATCCCTGTTAAGTTTATTTTTTTGAATTTTTTAATTACTTGATGTACCATGAGGTTGTTTTCACATTGGCAAATAAGAAAGGTCAAGATAGTGCTGATGACTGTGTTGTATGAGAGTGATGGTATTCTATGTTAATTAGAGAGAAATTTTGAAATGTATGTATGATTAATAAATTGGATTGATGGGATTTGAAGGATTATTTAACTCATTCCATCTTTCTTTGATAAAGGATGTAAACCATGTTTCCTTGTGTAAGGTAACAATAAAGATTGAGTAAGAGTTTTTGTGAGAGAAATGATTGTGATAGCAAGATAAAATAAGGAAGATTAAATGATATCCTAATATGAGGATAAGATATAGGTGGAAATATTTTATGTGTTTTCTAATATTGATTAAATATCTTGGTTATATGTTTTTAAGGACTATTGTTGTTTAAACCAAGCTAGATTAGACTGTGCCTTGTTTTTTGTATTTTAAGAGACTAGAAACATTATTAAAGAAGGCAATCCAATAGAAAAATTACCAATATATATTATGAATTAAACTATTGTGTTTAAATGTGAATAATTAATCCCATGAGGTTACAAACCATTTTGGATATGTATATCAGGTTAGAAGACTGTAACAGTCAAATAAAACTATACAATCTAACACAAAAATCATTATAAATGTCTAGCAGAGGTGTGAAATAGATGACCTAATGGTTGGATAAGATGTATAAGTATGGAAAAGACCTTATAACCCAATAATAGTATTTTAAAATTACTATAAATGATCAAACAATAATTTTAACATCTCTCAGGTCTAATAGTCTGCCTACAACCCTATTACTAGGGTTTTTATACTCAAATATAATTTCTAGAACTAATAGAATTTGAAAAAACTTGGTGAAAAGATTGGGTGTGATATACTTGAAAGTATTTTTAGGGTTTCACATTATATAAGTGTAGATTATTATGGTTTCAAAGCAACTTTGTGTCTCTAGAGAGGTAATTGACTTAAAAGACCTTATCAGTGAGTAATAAGTGACTAGAAAGGTGGTTAAAAGATTGAAATAAGTCATGAAACTTTGTGCATAGATGGAATACATTAGAGGGTATCTTAAAACATGATTGTTTTATTGATTTGGTTTTATACAATCCTATATAAAACAAAAAACTAGAAAAGGGGCTACTAAAAAGAGCCTGTGCCACAGTTAGAAGGCAGTGAGAAGCAAGATATGTATCAAGTGTTTGTTCATGAGATTTAAAGATTGTAAAGAAGGAATAAAAAATATTATTAAACCTAAATTAAGTTTTATACAATTTATTACACATTATATAATGGAAATAAGAGTGATTAGATTCATATAATGAAGTGTAGAAATGAAGTGTGGGCTGAGTGTTTGTGTGCAGGGCTTAAAGACAAAATCTAACATAATGAAAATGTAGTGACATTGAACTTGTAAGAAAGTTAACAAAGCAAAGTCAAAGAAGGAAGATTTTTGGTAGAGGTACGTAAGAGGTGAAGTTATATGAATTTGTTTTTTTCATACACTGATGACAAATATCATAATCCCTCTACATCATCTTCACTTTGGTGCATTTACATATGGGTCATGGATTGTTGCTCCTTATAAAATGATAAAGCCCTAGTTTTTTATCTTCATAGTGACCTTAAGAAAAATGGGTTAGTGGGAACATGGTGTCGAGATTCCCCAAATATACATCTATCAATGAGTGTTTCCTACATGTATAATACTCTGAAAAGAGCCTCATAGTCATATAGTTCTCACATATGCATCGGCCTGTGTGTGAATCATACAATGTGTGATAAGCAAGTACAATAATGACCTAATTTGTAACTTGAAAAGTATAAATCTTAGTTTACTCCTTTAGTAATTCATACTTGTAGATGTGTTATCCCTATGACTGATATGGAAATAGGGAAAATAGGGAATCCTTGCTCACTTGAGTGCTTGATTGAGTGTTTTTAATAAGTCGCCTTGGTCTCTTTAGGTATTTTATAGGTGAGTAATGAATGAGGGTTGATCTTGTATTTATACCAATCCCTTTAGATATTATATTGCATTAAAGCACTTAAGTCGACCATCAGGATAAATTTCATTTATAAATTGGATGAATTTATGGCACTAGACACATGCATTAGAAGAGGACACCAACATCAACATAGGTGTTTGTTTAGGACACAAGTGTCCAAGGAGTAGGAAAATAGGTATAGGCTCCGAACTTGTAGAGGCATATGATAAACAAGTTTTAAGCATTCTATACAAGATATAAGGTCTAGGCCATCAACATAAGGCTAGCTAGACTAAGAGATAAACCAAGGGGTATCAAAGAGAGTAGATGCAAGACTTGCAGAAGTGGGAAGGGTCTAGAATTGAGAGGAACATATAAGGTGTGAGTTTTCAAAGTGTATAACACTGAGGTACTATATAATTCATAAATATCATCTACATTTTTCCTACCTTTAAAATAGTAATGAAATTCTAGTTTAAATAAAAGAAACACATACTTAGATGTGTATAACACACCTTGTATTTAATTGAGTCCAACTTGAGTGCTTTGATGGTGACTAACCTGAAACCAAGAGCATGTTACATTATATAATTAGTGCATGCAATCTAAAATTGAAATAATTGAAATGATTTAAATTGAAATAAAGTAAGGTTTAGAAGTACACATGTGTATAAATGCAACCATCTTGTCTTTTGGTAATTTTATTTAAAATATATATCATTATGAATCACTAAAATTAAGATTAAGACAAATATAAATCTAGAAAATGCATATATCTAAGGAGATAGAGAGCGATAAGAGGTATTATGACCCCAACCTTGGAGAAAAGATAGATTGCCACTTGATAGTTGAGACTAGCTCAAACATGCAACCCAGTCATACTTATAACCTAGTGAGTATGAGTGAATCAAGTCAACTCACACTATCAAATTGGCCAGGCTAGATGATACAATTGAGTCTAACCTACAAACTTGGAAATATTGAGTGATTTATATTATGATCCTAATGGATGGATTTAATTAATGCCTCAAGGTTTTGGTGTAGCGGTTCGTTACAAGTGGTATCAAAGCTACGATTTGGGAAATCTTGTGGGCGAAAACCTAATTTTTTAAATTTGGATATATATGAAAAAAGGTTGAAAAATTATATGCAATTTTTTTACTGGAGGGGTTAAATAATTAAATTAAGCTTCCATTAAAATTTCATATTATTTGGATCTAGTTTACAAAAGTTATCTCTATTTTAGTGTTTTTCATAAAATTGCTCTATAATGCGCAATTCAAAGAATTTTTCAGAGTCATTTGCATTTTTGGAAATTATATAAAAATTTGGATATGGTATGTTCTTTGCATATTTTGATTTGAGGCTAACATAATTATAGAATTGCTTGGTCAAAGTTGGGTCAAAAAGTGCCAATCAGGGTTGACATCATAAAGCCCTCTTATGGTAGGTCCACAAACTCGGGGCCGAGGAAAGGGTAATAAAACTCTAGGTAAAACTCCTAAAAAGGAAGATATGGAATTAGAAGGGGGATGTACTAGACCCTTTGTACCAGGGCTCTTTGACATAGATCATAAAGTGAGCCAACTTGACTATAGTGTGCAAGGCATTCAGAGTGAGGTGCAAGGCATACAATCTAATATGAAATCCATACAAGATAGTTTGGTAGATATCATATATACTTTGAAAAATAATTAGTCAAATGATCTAGCTAACACTATTACACAACCCCACTAGGGTGGTTCTCCCAACCAGTCTACTTCAAATCTAACTACAGTGCCACAGAGCAACCTGTTATCAAAGGTGGATATGCACAAATTTGATGGAAAAGATCCACTCAATTGGATCAACCAAATGGAGATTTTTTTTAATTTACATCAGATCCTAGGTGGATAAAAGGATACCATGGCATCCTTATATCTTGAACCTGATCAATTCATTTGGTATCGATGGTTGTGTGCTCAAAAGAAAAAGATGACTCTCAATGTCACTTGGTCAGTTTTTACAGAGGAGTTACAATTAAACTATGGCAATAGTGTGACAATGAATTACTTCAGCTAACTAGCAAAATTGCAACAAACTAGCTCCATCAAGGAGTATATTCATCATTTCCAGAACCTATCCTTACGGGTGGAGACAATTTTTGAGGAGAACTTGAATGACCTATTTTTGGGTGGACTCAAAGACTACATTCAACATGAGGTACACATGTTTAATCTACTTAATATTTCTAATTCTATTATCATGGCACACAGAGCTGAGGAAAAATTCATATCCAATAAGAAGTAGCCATTCACTCACTTCAAATATCATAGCATATCGACACCAACATTTCCTCTACCTGCCAGATTGACCCCATAACAAATTGAAGAGAAGCGTGCAAAAGGATTATGTTTCGGTTGTGACAGAAAGTGGAGCAAAAGACATAGATATGCTAAGAAGAAGTTATTCTACATTGAGGGATCCAATGAAGATGAAGAAGAAGATGATGCTTCTAATGATTATGAGGAAGAGATAGAGGAGGTACCTAAAAATTCCCAACCTACAATCTCTTGTCATGCACTTGCAGGTATTATCACTCCACAAACTATTAAGGTGGTGGGTTTCCTCAAGAAACAAAAGGTGACAGTGTTGATCGATTCAGGGAGCACATATAACTTCATTAACCATAAGTTGACCACTCAATTGAACTGTTTCATTTACCCAGCACCAAAATTTCAAGTCATGATTGCAGATGGTGGCATAATTAATTGTTTAGGCAAATGCCATAGTATTAAGCTTGATATGGGTGAGTACAATCTTCATTCTCCTCTATTTGCTATTCCCATGGGTAACATAGACATTGTTTTGGGAGTCCAATGGCTCACAACCTTGGGTACCTTTGAGATGAACTTCTAGGAACTATTCATGCGCTTTCATTCAAAAGGTAGAAAAATTGAACTATTTGGATTACAGGTAAAATCTCCACAATTGGTTAGTTCACATCAGATGACCAAGATACTAAAAAAGGGGGTAGAGGGAATTATTGCATGATTATGTTACATAGAAGTTCAACCCACACAAACATCTACACATCCTGATCTATAAATGATTCTTGATGACCTCCCATTTATTTTTGGGGCCATGCCAAAAGGACTACCACCAATAAGAGAACATGATTATGCCATTCAACTACTTCCAGGGAGTCAACCACCAAATATCAGACCATATAGATATCCATATACACAAAAGAGTGAAATAAAAAAAATGGTCCATGAGATGCTCGAGGCAGGGATCATTAGGCATAGCCAAAGTGCATATTCATCACCAGTGGTCATGGTGCGAAAGAAGGATGACACATAGAGGATGTGCCTATATTATAGGGAACTCAAAAAGTACACCATCAAAGGTAAGTTTCCTATTCTAGTAATTGATGATTTACTTGATGAGTTGCATGGTGCTAATTATTTCACAAAATTACACCTTCACTTGGGGTACCATCAAATTAGAATCAAGGATGAAGATGTTCATAAAACTGCTTTTAGAATGCATGAGGGACATTATGAGTTTTTGGTAATGCCCTTTGGTCTTACAAATGTACCATCTACTTTTCAGAGCTTGATGAACACTATTTTTAGGCCTTTTTTAAGGAAGTTTGTGTTGGTTTTTTTTATGACATTGATTTATAGTCAGACATGGGAAACACATCTGCAACATGTGAAATAGGTGTTGATAGTTTTGGAGAAGCATCAGCTTTATGCGAAGCCATCCAAATGTGTTTTTGGAGTAAAAGAGGTAAAGTACCTAGGTCACATTATTTCCCATGAAGGTGTTAAATTTGATCCCATGAAGATCAAATCTATGATGGAATGGCCCATGCCAAAAACTCTCAAAAACCTCAGAGGGTTCCGAGGAATAACATGCTACTACCAAAGATTTGTGAAAGGTTATGGAAGCATAGTAGCTCCACTCACTACATTTCTAAAGAATGATACCTTCCATTGTAATGATGCTACCACCAAAGCATTTGAGAAACTAAAAGTAACTATGTGCACCAGTCCAGTTTTGGCTACTCTAGACTTCTCAAAGATATTTACTATTGAATGTGATGCTTTTGGATCTGGGTTGGGAGTGGTAGTAATGTAGGAAGGAAGACCCATTGCATTTGAGAGTCATCAATTCAAAGGTAAGAATATACAAAAAAAAATTTATGAGAAAGAAATTATGGCTATTCTTCATGTAGTTAAACAATGGAGGTCCTATCTGATGGGTAGACACTTTAAGGTGAAAACTGATCATGATAGTCTCAAATAATTTTTGGAGCAAAGATTATCATCTGAGGAACAATAAAAGTGGGTAACCAAAATGTTGGGTTATTATTTTGAAATCATATATAAGAAGGGTAAAAATAATGTAGTAGCAGATGCATTATCTAGATGAGATACATCCACAAAAGCATTACTTTGTTCAATATCCATATTGCAAGCAGATTGGGTGGATGAATCCATATTAGAATGGGAGAAAGACAAGGATACATAGGTTTTGATTCAAAATATCTAGCAAGGTACTTTAGCCTCTAACAAATTTGAATGGAAAGGTAATGTCCTATGGTATAAGGGTAGGTTATACTTGTGCAAAAATTCTGAGCTTAAGCATAAGATTCTTGTGGAGTTGCATGCATATCCAATTGGGGGACACTCAGGGTTCTTGAAAACATATCATAGAATTAAGAAAGAATTATTTTGGGAAGGACTCAAGGGAGATGTAAAAAATTTTGTGGTAGAATGGTTGATATGCCAATAGAATAAAAGTGAGACAATTAAGACCCCAAGTCTGTTACAACCATTAGCAATTCCTAGTCAAAGGTGGGAGGAGGTTTCATGGATTTCATCACAGGGTTGCCTTGTTTTGAAGGTAAGAATGTTATCTTCGTCATTGTGGATAGGATTACAAAATATGCCCATTTTTGTGCTCTCTCACACCCATTTTTAGCAAGTACAGTAGCAACTATTTTTTTGGAAGCACTTCTCAAATTAAATGGAACCCTCAAAATAATTGTAAGTGATCGTGATCCCATTTTCACTAGTAATTTCTAGACTGAACTATTTTCCTATTTGGGTACTCAACTAGCTCATAGCTCATCTTATCACCCCCAATTTGATGGACAAACAGAAGTGGTTAACAAATGTTTAGAGGGGTATCTCCATTGTTTTGTATCAGATAAACAAGAAAATTGGGTTAAATGGCTACTACTTGCAGAATGGTGGTATAACACATCTTTCCATACCTCTTCTAAAATGTCTCCATTTCTAGCACTATATAATTACCATCCACCTTCAATCACTTCTTCATTAAAGGTGCAAACCAAGGTTTGAAATGTGGAGGAGCACATTCAACATCAACAAGATGTTTTGGCTAGTTTGAGAGCGAATTTGGCCTTGGCACAAAATAGGATGAAGCAACAAGCATATCAACACCATAGTGAGAGAAATTTTGAGGTGGGTGACTGGGTATTTGTTCGTTTGCAGCCTTATAAGCAGATGTCCTTGAAGCAACAAAAAAAGGACAACAAACTTGCTCCTAAGTATTATGTCCCTTATCAGGTTATACAAAAAATTGGAAGTGTGGCTTATAAGCTTAAGTCACCTCATTCATCTTGCATACACCCAATATTTCATGTTTCATGTTTGAAGAAGGTCATTGGACAGACAATTTCAGCCCAAACAGAACTCCCAGAACTAGATGAAGAAGGAAGTGTCATTTTGGAACCAGAGAAGATCATCCAAACTCGTACTAAGAGGTTGAGAACTAGAGATATTAGGGAATATCTGATCAAGTGGAAGAACCTGAGCAGTGAAGATGCAACTTGGGAAGGTGAAGATTTTTTGCAACAACATTTAGAGTTGTTCAACGTTGAAGACAAGTTGGTTTGAAGGGGAAGGGCATGCTACGGCCCTAACCTATCACATGTATGAGGATAGGAATAACTAACTTGTGGATTACTTATTCCTCTTTGATGATATATCACTTTTCTCTATGCATTAATTTGGTTAGTAGGTCGGCCTATGGAGTAACCATGGCCTAGATAGACTATTTATAGGAGGTAGAGTGTAATTGTTTATGATCATATTGTGAATTCTGCTCTTATTGAAGCTTGTGGAGGTTTCCTCCTCGAAGTGGCTTGTCTATTATCATATATTAGAGCTGCGATTTGGGCAATCTTGTGGGCAAAAACCTAATTTTTTAAATTTGGATACATATGTAAAACAATTGCAAAATTATATTTAATTTTTTTACTTGAGGTGTGAAATAATTAAGTTAAGATTCCAATAAAATTTTAGATTATTTGGATCTGTTATATAAAAGTTATCTCTATTTTAGTTTTTTTCATAAAATTACTCTATAGTGCATAATTCAAAGATTTTTTCATAGTTATTTACATTTTTGGAAAGTTTAGAGAAATTTGGCTTTGGTATATTTTTTGTATATTTTGATTTGAGGCTGACATAATTCCAAAATCGCTTAGTCAAAGTTGGGTCATAAAGTGCCAATCAGGGTGACAGTGTTGATTGATTCAGGGAGCACACATAACATCTTCAACCATAAGTTGGCCACTCGATTAAACTATTTCATCTACCCAGCACCAAAATTTGAAGTCATGATTGTAGATGGTGGCACAATTAATTATTTAGGCAAATGCCATAGTATTAAGCTTGCTATGGGTGAGTACAATCTTGATTCTCCTATGTTTGCTATTCCCATGGGTAACACAAACATTATTTTGGGAGTCCAATGGCTCACAACCTTGGGTACCTTTGAGATGAAGTTCCAAGAACTATTCATGCACTTTCATTTTGAAGGTAGGAAAATTGAACTACATGGATTATAGGCAAAATCTCCACAATTGGTTAGTTCACATCAAATGACCAAGATACTAGAAAATGGGTCAGAGAGAATTATTGCATGATTATGTTCCATAAAAGTTCAACCCACACAAGCATCTACACATCCTAATCTACAGATGATTCTTGATGACCACCCATCTATTTTTGGGGCCATGCCAAAAGGACTACCACCAATAAGAGAACATGATCATGTCATTCAACTACTTCCAAGGAGTCAACCACCAAATATTAGAGCATATAGATATCCATATGCATAAAAGAGTGAAATAAAAAAAATGGTAAATGAGATGTTGGAGGTAGGGATCATCAGGCATAGCCAAAGTGCATATTCATCACTAGTGGTCATGGTGTAAAAGAAGGATGACAAATGGAGGATGTGCCCATATTATAGGGAACTCAACAAGTACACCATCAAAGATAAGTCTCCTATTCCAGTAATTGATGATTTACTTGATGAATTGCATGGTGCTAATTATTTCACAAAATTAGACCTTCGCTCGGGGTACCATCAAATTATAATCAAGGATGAAGATGTTCATGAAACTGCTTTTAGAATGCATGAGCACCATTATGTGTTTTTGGTAATGCCCTTTGGTCCTACAAATGCACCATCTACTTTTCAGAGTTTGATGAACACTATTTTTAGGCCTTTTTTAAGGAAGTTTGTGTTGTTTTTCTTTGATGACATATTGATTTATATTCAGACATGGGAAACACATTTGCAACATGTGAAATAGGTTTTGATAGTTTTGGAGAAGCATCAGCTTTATGCAAAGCCATCCAAATGTGCTTTTGGAGTACAAGAGGTAGAGTACTTAGGTCACATTGTTTCCCATGAAGGTGTTAAAGTTGATCCCATGAAGATCAAATCTATGATGGAATGGCCCATGCCAAAAAATCTCAAAAACCTCAGAGGGTTCCTAGGACTAACAGGTTACTACCAAAGATTTGTGAAAGGTTATAGCAGCATAGTAGCTCCACTCACTGCATTGCTAAAGAAGGATGCCTTCCATTTGAATGATGCCACCACCAAAGCATTTGAGAAACTAAAAGTAGCTATGTGCACCACTCCAATTTTGGCTACTCTAGAATTCTCAAAGACATTCACTATTGAATGTGATGCTTCTAGATCCAAGTTGGGAGCGGTACTAATGTAGGAAGGAAGACCCATTGCATTTGAGAGTCATCAATTCAAAGGAAAGAATATATAAAAACCTATTTATGAGAAAGAAATGATGGCTATTCTTCATGCAATTAAACAATGGAGACCCTATCTGATGGGTAGTCACTTTAAGGTGAAAACTGATCATGATAGTCTCAAATACTTTTTGGAGCAAAGATTATCATCTGAGGAACAACAAAAGTGGGTAACCAAAATGTTGGGTTATGATTTTGAAATCATCTATAAGAAGGGTAAAGATAATGTAGTAGCAGATGCACTATCCAGACGAGATACATCCACAGAAGCATTACTTTGTGAAATATCCATATTGCAAGCAGATTGGGTGGATGCCATATTAGAATGGGAGCAAGACAAGGATACACAGGTTCTAATTCAAACTCTCCAACAAGGTACTTTAGCCTCTAAAAAATTTGAATGGAAAGGTAATGTCCTATGGTATAAGGGTAGGTTATACTTGCGCAAAAATTCTGAGCTTAAGTATAAGAGTCTTGCGGAGTTGCATGCATCTCCAATTGGGGGACACTCAAGGTTCTTGAAAACATATCATAGAATTAAGAAAGAATTATTTTGGGAAGGACTCAAGGGAGATGTACAAAATTTTGTGGCAGAATGCTTGATATGCCAACAGAATAAAGGTGAGACAATTAAGACCCCAGGTCTATTACAACCATTAGCAATTCCTAGTCAAAGGTGGGAGGAGGTTTCCATGGATTTCATCATAGGGTTGCCTTGTTCTGAAGGTAAGAATGTTATCTTGGTCATTGTGGATAGGATTACAAAATATGCCCATTTTTGTGCTCTCACACCCATTTTCAGCTAGTACAATAACAACTATTTTTCTAGAAGTAGTTCTCAAATTACATGGAACCCCCAAAATAATTGTAAGTGATCATGATCTTATTTTCACTAGTAATTTCTAGACTGAACTATTTTCCTGTTTGGGTACTCAACTAGCTCATAGCTCATCTTACCACCCCTAATCTGATGGACAAACAAAACTGGTTAACAAATGTTTAGAGGGGTATCTCCATTGTTTTGTATCAGATAAATAGGAACATTGGGTTAAATGGCTACCACTTGTAGACTGGTGGTATAACACATCTTTCCATACCTCTTCTAAAATGCCTCCATTTCTAGCTCTATATGGTTACCATCCACCTTCGATCACTTCTTCATTAAAGTTGCAAACCAAGGTTCAAAATGTGGAGGAGCACATTCAACATCAACAAGAGGTTTTGGCTAGTTTGAGAGAGAATTTGGCCTTGGCACAAAATAGGATGAAGCAACAAGCATATCAACACTGTAGTGAGAGAAATTTCTAGGTGGGTGTTTGGGTATTTGTTCGTTTGTAGCCTTATAAGCAGATGTCTTTGAAGCAACAAAAAAAAGACAACAAACTTTCTCCTAAGTATGATGGCCCTTATCAGGTTCTACAAAAAATTAGAAGTGTGGCTTATAAGCTTGAGTTACCTCATTCATCTCACATACACCCAATATTTCATGTTTCATGTTTGAAGGTCATTGGATAGATAGTCTTAGCCTAGACAGAACTCCCAGAACTAAATGAAGAAGGATGATTCATTTTGGAACTAGAGAAGATCATCCAAACTTGTACTAAGAGGTTGAGAACTAGAGAGATTAGGGAATATCTGATCAAGTGGAAGAATCTGAGTAGTGAAGATGCAACTTGGGAAGGTGAAGATTTTCTGCAACAACATCCAGAGTTGTTCAACGTTGATGACAACGTTGGTTTGAAGGGGAAGGGCATGCTACGACCCTAACCTATTGCATTTATGAGGATAGGAAATAGTTGACTTGTGGCTTACTTGTTCCTCTTTGATGATATATCACTTTTCTCTATGCATTCATTTGGTTAGTAGGTCAGCGTATGGAGTAACCATGGCCTAGATAGACTATATATAGGAGGTAGAGTGTAATTGTTTATGATCATATGTGAATTCTGCTCTTATTGAAGCTTGTGGAGGTTTCCCCCTTGAAGTGGCTTGTCTATTATCATATATTCTGATATATTTTAGTCATATTTGGATATATTTCTGCTATTCTACTTTATTGTTGAAGTAATTTCCTTACAGATAAATAGAGATAGGAGGTATTATGACCCCAACCTTAGTAAAAAGATAGATTGCCACTTGATAGTTGAGACTAGCTCAAACATGCAACCCAGTCATACTTATAACCTAGTGAGTATGAGTGAACCAAGTCAACTCACACTATCAAATTGGTGAGGCTAGATGATACAATTGAGTCTAACCTACAAACTTGGAAATATTGAGTGATTTAATCATATTAACCATACCAAAAATTGAACCAACTACTATAGTAGACTAACTAAATATATTCTGAAAAAGTCCAACCTAGTAGGTGGTGACATTCCCTAACAGTGTTTGGAATCTAAAACTGATTTGATTTTATAATATCAACCACACATTATATAGCATATGCACCTTAGATATGTCTCATGCTAAAACTGTGTATAACAATGGTAATAATGTATAGAATTTTACCATAAATGTGTATCTAAATCATATAACTATGCATTTTGGCCAATTTGAAACTAAGTGTGGGAGGGATGATTTTCTCATAGTGTGCCACCATTTGTGTCATTTATTGAATATCTTTTACATGTGTATAGATGTGTATGGTTCTATTGGAGAGTGAGCATCCATGGCTTCTTGTTATTGTTGAAGGACCATCTTTATTTTGATCTTGTGGTCTTATTTTGTCTAATTTTTTTATCAGTTCTCTTAGACAACAATAGTTGGTTGATTAGTAGTGTATTTTGACTACAAAGTAGTTATTGGATATCTTCACCAAACCTTTGGTGGAAGTTCCATTTGTTCATCTTGGAGAGTTGATTGGTATGTGAGATGCCATCATCAAGGATGGGTGTTTGGTTAATGATACCTTTAACTCCCTAACTCAATCTTAATGGAGAGTTTTGAGTGTTTAGATTGACTTGTGGCATATGTTCATTAACATTATATGGTCTATTAGATTATATATATTATATATTGATTTTATTTATATCTTTATCATCAATAGTCATGATTTAATACTTATATGTGTGTTTATCCTCTTTCTAAGAATCAATAAATAGTATTCCTTTTCTTACAAACGCTTTTCAAAGAATAACATGACATTCATAGGAAGACAATGAAAGGTAATTTAAGTATTTTATACACACTCACTAAATTATAAATATTTTTTTAAATCAACATACACCTATCCATGGAAAGATACAACTAAAAAATTCATGGACAAACAAGAGATACTGAACACTCTTCAAATCTCTAAAAAAAGACTAAACATGTAATTTCATCTTTTGTCATTTTTCCTACAAATTTTCAAAGGGGACATAATAAAATTATCTAGACCCACAATACAAAAAACCTTATTGTTTTTAAATGTTCCTTTCAAAATATAATGAAACCCTAACAATGAAGATCGACAAGATTATTAAAACCCAACTTAATTGTGTTTTGTTGTGAAGAAGCAAATAAAAATAAAAATACAAGAAATGAATTACATACATTTTATTTAAAATTTGTAACCCGAATTCTGAAATCAAAGCCACGACAAACTTATTTGGAAATAATTTTCACAATTCTTAAGAAACCCATTTCTAATAGGAAAAAAAAATCATAATTGAAACTCGGTCCTAAAATTATTTTATAAAATATCTCTATAATAATTGAATGCAAAAGAAGTAAAATATTAACTCCATAACCAAATCCCATAGCAATGCCATGGAGTGTAATTCTCATCACACTCGTGTTAGAAAGCAATTTTTATTAATACATTGATGACATAAACATGTAGAATTTTAGACTTCAAATATTTTGAACAAATGAAATATCACATAATTGAAGTATTAAAAAGAAATAGATACAAGAGAGAAGACATTGAGAAAGCATTCCAGAGAGTGAAGAGAGAAAGGAGGGATAAAGACAATTGCGACAAAAGACCCATTATTTCTATCTCATATAAAAAAGTGTCTAAGAAATTAGTTAGGATTTTAAAGAGGTGATCACTTAGACTAAATTTATACCTAAAAATACCCTACACATAACTTTAGACTTGGAAAATGACCCCATTGATCCAAAATTTCATAAAGGAGTTTACTTGCCCCATGTTCATACAACAAGCCATATGTTGGGCAAACATGTAGGAATCTATGAATGAGACTTAAGGAATATAAAAATGATATCATATGTTGTCATCTAAACTACTCAACCCTTGAAAAATATTCACACAACATAGAACACCAAAATTACATGGAGAAAGTGCAGTTATTTGTAAAGAAAGATTGTTACTAGCGAAAGTGAGATATATTATTGAAATTAAGAAGAGGCAGATAATCTTAACAAAGATAATGGATTTTGCATAGGTAAACCTTGGGAACTACTAAAATATCACATCACAAGGATGAACAATGAGAAAGGTAGCTAAAGGTAAGTAATTAGTAATTGAGTTAATTGTTTAGATTGATTGAATTAATTATTCAATTAATTATTTCCATCATTTTAATTTAATTATTATTTTTATATATTTATTTAAATTTTTTTTAGAGGGATACTTAAATTAAATAGTTATTTAAGATCAAAATATCATTAATTCATTAATAAAGTTGTTTGGCTCACAAAAACCTACTAAATATCAATTATTAATAAATTTTCAAATAAATTTTACTAATTAATCATTTTTAATACTTAATTATTTAATCCATTAAAATTATTTTAGATCATATCTTCCCATTCATAAACCAGTTATGTTTTCTCTTTCATGTGAAATTACTATTAATGAATAGTTGTTTCTTAGTTTTTCTTTCTCTTCTTTTTTCTTTTTCTTTCCTTTTAAATAGTCTGTTGCCTTTACCCATTTGGGTTGTAGCACATTAGTTATCGACATCCATATTAAATGCATTCTTGGTTAAAAGTGCCATTACTACCCCTTTATCATGGCAATAAATGTGAAAAAACCTTGTAAAACCCATTCAAAAATTAGAACCTTTCAATGGTATTTTCGTAATGTTCAAAATTTTTAATGTTCAAATCAGACGTTACACCATTCCACTTACCATGCATCTCATAAATATACTATGCCATAATACAATTCATATGAGCAATGGATGTTTAGGAAAATTAACCCTAATGAATTAGATAATTCCTTGGTATAAATTACACCATGAAACAAGCCACCATCCTACCAAGCAAACCATGGTAGATAAGTGCTTGAGAAGCCTAAAAATAATTCCACATTTCCAAGTACACTTTCCCATGAAACAAGCCACCATCCTACCAAACAAATCATGGTAGACAAGTGCTCGAGTAGCTTGAAAATAATTCCACATTTCCAAGTACACTTTCCCTATAGAGAGTGATAATGGTTACATTAGCAACATGTGATTCAACTTTCCACTTTACTACCTCCACGATGTTTTCTCAAAACCTTGGTTGCCAAATGTTGGATTGCTAGATTGAACCCCTGAGTAGCAGATAGGAAGAAAATGAGAAATTATATAATTAATTATAAGAATGCCCAACAGCTTTGAATTAAAAAAGTAAAAGGTTGAGCATAGGCCATATCATTAATAGAGAATATTAAATTTGTATGTGTTGTAGATCCAACTTATCAGATCAAAAGTAAAAAAAAAAATCACACATTTGTACAAAGTTCAATAATAAATTTAATTTACGAAAAACAAACTAGAGGAGCACATCAAAAAAATGCTTACTGAATGTTGAACTTTGATCACCAAATGGTTATGGAGCTAGAGATTCAACTCATTACATCAGAAGCAAAACTAAATTGCACACATCCATACAAATCTCAACAAAAAAAATTAATTTATAACAGACAAACCAGAGGAGCACATCAAAACAATGCTTACTGAATGTTGAAGTCTAAGCATTAAATAAAGATTGAGTGCTTCCAAATGTTGGGCTACTCATAAATGCTAGAGTAGAGGATACTTTGAATTCAGGTGTTGATTGACCAAAAGCAGGAGTGTTACTAAATTCAAATGAGGGAGTATTTGAAGAGCTAAAATTTGAAGTATTAGAAGCCCCAAAACCTAGAGTAATGGATGCATTAAATACTCTAATTAAAGTGGAACAAATTGTAGGGTCACTAGCAACACTAGAAGCAAGGGATAATTGACTAAAAGTAGAAGTGCTATCAAGTCCAAAAGAGGTAGCACATTTTAAGCCCCAAAATTTGTAGTAATGGATGTATCAAATGTTGGAGTTGAAGTGGAATAAAATACAGGGGCACTAGCAATAACAGAAGTAAGATTTGATTGAAAAGTACTAAAATCAAAAGTGCTACCAAATTTAAATGAGGGATCACTTGAAGCCCCAAAATCCATAGTATTGCAAGCCCCAGAAGTTGGAGTCTTATACATACCAAATGCTAGAGTTGAAGTGGAAAAGTGTAGGGGCGCTAGCAAAACTATAAGTAAGAGTTGATTGACTAAAAATATAAGTGCTACCAAATCCAAATGATGTAGAACTTGAATCCCTAAAATCCACAATACTAGATACACCAAATGCTAGAGTTGAAGGAACAAAATTTAGGGGCTCTAGTGACACTAAAAGCAATACTTGAATGACTAGTAATACAAACAAAAGTGCTACCAAATACAAATGAGGGAGCACTTGAAACCCCAAAGCCTCAATATTAGATGCCCCAAAATTTAGAGTATTAGAAGCACCAAATGCTAGATTTGAAGTGGAACAAAATGTAGGGGCACTATTAGCACTAGACACAGGAGTTGATTGACTAAAATCATAAATTCTACCACATCCAAATGTGGTAGCACTTGAAGGCCAAAAATATGCACTACTAGATGCACCAAATGCTGGAGTTAAAGTGGAACAAAATAAAGGGGCACTAGTGATACTAGAAGTAAGAGCTGATTGAGTAGTACTACAAGAAAAACTGCTACCAAATCCAAATGAGGAAGCACTTAAAGCTTCAAAATACATAATATTTAAAGCCCTAAAAGTTAAAGTAATAGACACACTAAATGCTAGAGCTGAAGTGGAAAAAAATGCATGGGTACTAGTAGTACTAGATGCAGGAGTTAATTGACTAAAAAGTAGAAGTGCTACCAAATTCAAATAAGGTAGCAATTGAATCCTCAAAAGCCACAATACTGAATGCACTAGATGTTGAAGTTGAAGTGAAACAAAATGTAGTGGCATTAGAAAAACTAGATGTAAGTGTTGATTGACTAGTATTAAATGTGAAAGTGATACCAAATCCAAATTAGGGAGCACTTGAAGCCCCAAAAGCCACAATATTAGAAGCCTAAAAAATTGGATTATTGGACACACCAAATATTAGATCTAAAGTGGAACAAAATATAGGGGCACTAGCAAAACTAGATGAAAGAGTTGATTGAATAAAGTAGAAGTGCTACCAAATCCAAAAGAGGTATAACTTGAAGCCTTAAAAGTCACAATACTAGATACACCAAATTTTGGAGTTCAAGTGGAAAAAAGCACAGGGGCACTCATGAGACTAGAAGCAAGCACTAATTGGCTACTAATACAAATGAAAGTGTTACCAAATCCAAATAAGGGAGTACTTGAATCCCAACAAATTGGAGTATTGGATGCACCAAATGTTTGAGATAAAGTGGAACAAAATGTAGGGGCATTAGCAGCACTAGATGTAAGAGTTGACTAACTAAAAGTAGAAGTGCTACCAAATCCAAATGAGGTAGCACTTGAAGCCCTAAAAATTGAAGTACTAGATGCACCAAATGTTAGATTTGAATTGGAAAAAAATGCAAGGGAACTAGTGATACTAGAAGCAAGGGATGATTGAATAGTACTACTAGAAAAAGTTCTACCAAATCTAAATGAAGGAGCACTTGAAGCCCCAAAATCCATAGTATTGGAAGCCCCAAAAGTTAGATTAATAGACACACCAAATATTAGAGTTGAATTGGAATAAAATGTAGGGGAACTAGACACAAGAGATGGTTGACTAAAAGTAGAAGTACTACCAAATCTAAATGAGGTGGAATCACTTGAATCCCTTAAAACCATAGTACTAGGTAAACCAAATGCTAGAGTTGAAGTGGAATAAAATGTAGGGGCACTAGAGACACTAGAAGTAAGCATTAATTGCCTAGTACTACAATAAAAAGTGCTACCAAATCCAAATGAAAGAGCACTTGAAGCCCTTAAAGCCATATTATTGGAAGCCCCAAAATCCATAGTATTGGAAGCCCCAAAAGTTAGAGTATTAGATGCACCAAATGCTAGAGTTGAAGTGGAAAAAAATGCATAGGCACTAGTAGCACTAGATGTAAGAGTTGATTGACTAAAATCAGAAGTGCTTCCAAATCCAAATGAGGTAGCACATGAATCCCGAAAAGTCTCATTACTAGATGCATTAAATTTGGGCATGCTTGTCACACCATATGCTAGAGTTGAAGTAGAACCAAATGAAGTGGTACCATTTGGAACCAAAATAAATTGACTAGCCACACCAAATGGTTGACTACCAAAATCCAATAAGGATTGGCCAAAAGGACCTGATTGAGTGGGGCTTGGTAACCCAAAAACTTCAAATGTAAAATTTTGATTATATGCAGATGCTACAATCATTACTACATAAGAGAAAAGGAGTCAAAATAAGATCATAATAACAAGTTAATGAATTGACAATACAAAGGCCTAACTTCTAGGTAATAAACTTCAAACCTAATCGATGCACAACTAAATGAGTAATTAATAGACCATTTATACTAAGAACTTGAGAGTAATACCAATCTATAAAGGAGTGTGGTGTTTCATCATAAATTTTTGTAGTGATATTATATAAACATGTTATTAATGATATTAATGACATTATATAAACATTATTGTTTGTGATAATTGATATCCTCAAAAGAAAATATACCTCCACTGAGATATAATATATTAAAAAAAAATAATGTTTAGAGAAAATTATGCAAATAACCACCTCTTTAATAGACAATGCATAGATCAACAGTTTGAATAATATGAGAACTTTGAATTATTTTATCCCAATTTTTTTTGGTTATTAACATAAGAAAAGCCATATCGAACCGAGCAGAAAACAAATTTCAAATTTTTGTTCTCTAATAAAGAAACTTAATATGTATGGTCTAGACTAATTAATTTTTTTTTCTTTTCTTTGAGTAATCTGACATAAGACCTTGGTATATTTATTATTGAACATAAAATCTAACTAATTAGAAATATGAATCATCAATTAAAAAACTACAAACCAAATTCATTATAAAAAGTCCAATCTCACGATTGGAATGATGGCAACAAGTGGTGAAACAGAGATTGTCGGCCCAGGTGAGGGTTCTGGTGAAGTGCATCATGGGCAGGAGGATTTTTCCTAGGGAAAAGAGTCTTTTTATTCTAGCGAGCGCTCCAGGATTAACAAAGTGAATGGCTGCCTCCCGAGGAGCCAAGACCAGCCAGTGTTGGTCATTTCTCTAGAGGATGTCAAGGAGGATGTAGAGTATTTATCTGCTCATGCTTTGATTTGCAAGTTTTTGGGCATTCAAATCTCCCTGTCAGCCTTGGAAGCCTAGATTCAGCGCACCTATCAGGTTGAGGGGGATCTTGATATTATGTTGGTAGGCAATAGATATTTTATGGTGAACTTCTCCTCTGTATCTGATAGGAGTTAGATTTTTGAGGGAGGACCCTACTTTTATGATTGTATCAGCCTTTTTATCAAACCCTGGCATGCAAGCTTCAATTCTACAAAAGATCTACCAGCCCGCATACCTATTTGGGTCTATCTCTCGAGACTCCCTCTGGAATTTTGGCCGGAGGATATCTTGCATCAACTAGCAGCCATGCTGGGAACGCCAACAGCTATAGCGCATCAATCCTTGGAAAAAAAATTGATCTCCTATGCTCGTATATGTGTTGAAATGGATTTAAGTAACCCCCTACCAAACTCTATGGAAATCTGCCTGGGGGCTTCATCCTGGGTCCAACAAATTGATTATGAATCTATCCCTTTTCGCTGTTGAATCTATCATGTGTATGGCCATTTACATCATCAATGCCCTCAGGCTGCAAGAGGTAATGGGATAGATACCAATGGAGGCAAAGGGGCAGTCCAATCGGTCCAATTGGAAACTATAATTATCTAGTCTGGCAGTGCAACAAGGGGTAAAGCCCACTCAAATGTTGTAACTGTGAACCATGGTTCATCTAATAATAACAGCCCTGACAAGGATGGCTTCACCCAAGTTCGATGCCATGTGAAGGGACGTGGGCAGAAGCACACGAATCCAGACCGATTTGTGGAGCTGAGTTTTAACCATTTTGAAACTTTAGACAGCATGGATATTGAAGATGGTATTCTACAAGAAGAGTTAGGAGGCCCTTTAGATGGTGAAGGGAAGTGCTCTTTCCTCAATGAATCTCAAGATATGGTGATCTAGCTGATTCAGGAGATCTCCCCAACCCAGGAAGAGGGAACTCTTGTAGTAATCCCAGCTCAGCAGGATAAGGATAGTAGTTGGGCAGACTTGGTTAAAGATGTAGAGGTCTCCAGGAAAGAGAAGGGATCATCATCTGCACTAGGCTTAATGTAAAGACCGTTCTAGAAAGTTTCCTTCACCACACCATCCAAAGTGGGATGCAGGAAGGATCATGATAAAATCAAACTCATAGGGGATTTGCTGGTAGAATTAGGGGTGGTAAAGACCTTGGATGAACACTTCACCCACACCACCCAATGATTGTGCTATCATGGAATGTAAGGGGATTGCATAGTACCCCCAGACAAAAAGCTATGCAGAAGTTGGTAGTTGAGCACTCTCTTGATATCCTCTTTATCCAAGAGACCAAGCTTTCTGTTGATGCTATGTTTAGCTGTATGCAAAATTTTTGGCCTTTTGGGCAATGTCAGTGTGTGGGAGCTTTAGGAAGTGCTAGAGGTGTAGCAATCTATTGGGATCTTGGGAAGGTCACACCACTCCATTAGATGGCTAGTCTCTCAACTATCTCCATGATTGCTTCCTCTCTGGAAACTGGGGAGCTGATTTTGGTCACCACTGTATATGCTCCTGTTGACATCGCTGGGCAGCTCAAGCTATGGGAACACTTATGACATGTACGGAGCTGTCATCCTTACCTGCCTTGGATCATGGGAGGAGATTATAATGCTATTCTTTGCCTAGAGGAATTAAGTGGTGGGCTAGCACGTTTAGACCCCACATCTAAACTTCTTAGACACAATACTAATTTGTTGCACCTTTCGGATGTTAAACCCCTTAATGGGCTCTTCACCTGGAACAACAAAAGATCAGGTAAGGCTGCCATCTTTGAGTGCTTAGATAGATTCTTTGTATCCTATTTTTGGCTCTCTAGGGCATTTTCTCTTGCTTCCAAAATTTTGGATTCGAAAGGGTCCGACCATTGGCCCATTAAACTTACTACCAGTCATATTGCTGGACCCAAGAAACCTCCCTTTAAATTTCAGCTAATGTGGCTTTGGGATTCATCTCTCCATGGCCTGATGACCCATTGGTGGAGGTAGGGAGGGCCTGAGTATTGCACGGCTATGTTATCCTTTGCCAAGAAGCTTTAGTATGTGAAAAGAAAGCTACAAGACTGGAACAGAAACAATTTTGGCAATCTCCATTTTATGAAGAACAAAGCTCAAGATCGGTTGGATGCTGTTACCAGACAAATTTGTGACTTTGGTTTGTTAGAAGATCTCTCCAGTGTAGAATTTATAGCTTCGAATGCTCTAGCTAAGTGAGAACTTTGGGAAGAAATCTACTAGAAACAAAAGGCCCAAATTGACTGGCTCTAGGAAGGCGACAAGAACACTGCCTTCTTTCACAAGTTGGTATAGGCACGGTGCAATAGGAACTATATTTCTTCTCTTACCATCTTGGATGGAACTTGCTTATCATCTTCCCATGCCATATCCGAGGAAGCCATTCGATTTTAATTTGAGCTATTATCTAGTATTCCACCTCCTACTAAATGGGAAGAGAATGTTGTCTTATCTTGCATTCCTCCTATTGTTACTCTTGAAATGAATGATTCACTTATGAGGCCGATTGATAAGTCAGAAGTGGAGAAGGTCATGTTCATCATGCATAGAGGCAAAGCGCCTAGACCGGATGGTTTTCTAGCCAAAATTTTTCAAGAATTCTGGTACATTATAAGTCAAGATCTCTTGGATGTGGTGCAGGAGTCTTACTTTAGCAAAGAAATGCTCAGAGCGCTTAATGCAACTTTCTTTGTACTGATCCCGAAGAAGGAACAGGCTAATCAGTTGGATCAGTTTAGGCCTATTGCACTTTGTAATATGGTTTACAAAATAATCACTAAGCTCATTGTGGAGCGGCTCAAATTATGGCTCCCCACAGTCATCTCAGAGGAACAGGGAGGCTTTGTTGCTGGGAAACAAATTATGGATGGGGTGGTGATCGCCTCTGAAGTAATCCACTCCATGAGTATGTCTCAGGAGCATGCCATGTTTATTAAGCTCGATTTGGCTAAGGCTTATGACAGGGCCGATTGGAGCTTTCTGCAAAAAATCCTTCAAGCTTTTGGTTTTAATCAGGACTAGATACGCTGGGTGCTAAGTTGTGTCACTACACCTTTCTATTTAGTCCTCATTAATGGGGAGCCATCCAGGCTTTTTGGTGCCTCTAAAGGGCTTCGCCAAGGTGACCTGCTCTCACCATACTTGTTTAATATTCTAGCTGAGGGGCTTGGATGACTTATCAAATCTTGGGATGCTTAGAATATGATTCATGGATGGCAGTGGGGAAATGGGCTAGCCAAGTTGTTTCATCTCTAATTTGTTGATGATACTATCCTGACAGGGAGAGCCCAGATTAGGGAAGCACAAACTTTTCGGGGTACTTGGATACCTACTTAGCGGTGTCAGGGTAGAAAATCAATGAGCACAAATCCTCCATTCTTTTCTTCAACACTCTAGAGTCTATTTAGCAGAGGATTACCACTACCCTAAGATTTTAGACTCATTCTCTCCCGATGACTTATTTGGGAATCCCCATAGTTGTTGGTAGACAGCCTAGGCTTTTTTGGCAGAATGTTCTTGACAAATTAAGGCAAAGAATTAACCATTGGACCCACCAATGGCTTTCTACTACTGGGAGGGTGACACTACTGCAATTCATGATCCAAGCATTGCCCATTTACCGTAGTATGGTCCAAGCTACTCCGATGTATTTTCTCAAAGAATATGATGCCCTTTCCTAGCAATTTCTTTGGAGCGGTAATTTACGGAATTCTAAATGGAGTCTCATTAATTGGAATACTGTGTGCCAGCCAAAGAGAGAAGGTCTTGGGCTATGATCCGCTATCCTATCTAGTCAAGCTCTTGCTGCCAAACTGTATTGGCGTTGGTGCTCCAACCAATCCCACCTCTGGGCCCATATCCTATCTTCTAAGTATTTTTTGGGGGTCACTCTGTCTGATATTCCCAGGCTTCCTATTAAGGGAAGAGGGTCTATTGTGTGGAACACCCTCAAGCTTGGTGCTCACCTGGTGCAATGCAGCCTCTTTTGGATTTGCAACAGTGGTGTGGATGCATTTTTTTGGGAAGATTCCTGGGATGGAGCTCCTCCCCTCTTATTCTCTCATCCTCATTTGCAGCCCCTTTGTGACTCCTTTTTGGATGCTGGATGGGACACTGTGGAGCATTATAAAGAAGGTTTTAATCTGAGCACGACTATTTCTTATTGATGGAAGAACTCTTCTGACTGGCCGCTGGGAGGGACTGCTGAGAACTGGCTGGAGTTATCATAGATTCTCACTGCTAGAGGATGCAACTCCTTGAGGGGGAGAGATGTTCTGGCATGGGGGGGTGATTCAAATGGTCAGTACTCAGTGTCTTTTGGTTACCTTGAGCTGACAAAGCAATGTTTTGGTGAAGTGGAATTCTTATGGGGGAAGAAAATTTGGAATTATTTTTCATGGCCAAAATGTAACTTCTTTCTATGGGCTCTCACTTACAACCGCTGTCTGACATGGGATAACCTTTGCAGAAGAGGATTTTAGGGGCCGTTTATTTGTATGCTTTGCTATAGAAGTGAAGAGACTGGGTCTCACCTTTTCTTCCAATGCTCTTTTTCCAAATGAATATGGCATCTTTGGTGGGATGCATGGGGTTGCCCTTACTAGCATGTATCTTCTTTGGTAGAATTTTGGCAGCAGTTGGGTCGTCCTCCTACCAAGGCGTCCATTCTTCACACTGCGTGGGCAATCGGCCCTTCCTTTATTCTCTAGAACCTCTGGCTGGAGATGAATAGGATAATTTTCTAGGACTGTTGTTTGAATCTCAGAGCATTATGGGTGAAAATACTTAGCGCTCTCCAAGAAACTCTTCAGGTGAAGTGCGACAGTGCTACAGACTTGGATCCAGCAGAAGCTAAGATTCTGTCACACTTTTCCCCTGTTATGCCTTCAGCATCCTCCCTCACTCCTCACACGTGTCCTATGAAGAGGACCAGGCAGCAAATGCATCTGGTCAACCATGTGGGACACTGGTTGCCTCTTGTGGACGAAGTTATTAAGATCAATATCGACGGTTCCTCAAAAAGAAATCTAGGTGCTGCTTGGATAGGTGGCATTGGAAGGGACAGTGCCGGTGAGATTCATTTCCTATTTTCTATTTATAAGGGCCACCATACCAACAATCTAATGGAGGCCATGGCTATCTTGGAGGTAGTGCAAACTTGTTGTAAACAAGGCTGGCATAATATCATTTGTGATTCAGATTCGTAGGTGGTAGTTAATTTGTTGAGTAATCATATTTTTGACAAAGTGGATTGGCAACTGGCTGCGGTTGTCCAGCAGATCCTTCAGATTAGTACTTCTTTGGAGTCAGTTTCCTTTAAGCACATTCCCCGTGAGTGGAATGTTGTAACGGACTGTTTGGCTAAATGGGCCTCTGAGTATGGGCCAAATTGGTGTATTCATGATCAGAAGATGCTTCCCTTGAGTTTATCCCTTAACCTGGCTCAACTTCTTGAGTAGGATAAGGCTTTGTAATTCTCCCGTCTTCATTTTTCTTCAATAAATTTTTACCCCTTTTAGTAAAAAAAAAAAAAAAGTCCAATCTCACTCACAACTAACATGGAAACAAATTAAATCAATCTAAAATTCATAATTCAATTAGTTTCAAATCCAAAATTTACCAATAACTCTTTTACACACTTGACTAAACACTTTATGAAAAAGAAACTTCACATTATTTTATATATATCATTTAAAGTGAAATTTATACATCCCCCATGTTCATAGGTAAAGAGTATTAAATAAATCTAGAAAAAAAATATTGGGTCAAACTCAAATTTGAAGGCATTGTCTTAAGAACATCACAAGGTCAATTCATTGTATCATCCTCATCCTACTTAGTCCATGGTATAAACAATGAGGCAAAGGATCAAACACTGGTTGAAGGTCTTCATCTAGCTCGAGTGCATGGGTTAGTCAAGTTGGGACTTAAGGGGATTCTCAATTGGTCATCAACATGATGATCAAAGCCAAGACCACCAACTAGAAGCTTAATTATTTAATAAAAATTTCCAAAAAAATTATTTTGCTCACTTATTATAGGAAGCTAATTGGCTAACATGCCTTCTAACTAATGCAGGAGTAAACTTCAAAATTTTCTCAAAAATAGAAATATCTCTTCCCTTTGACTGGACAGATTTACTACCCCTAACTCTATGCGATGTTGAAGGGTTTGTTTAAAGGCAAGACTTTTCCTTGTATAAAAGGATGAAAGATAGTTTATAAAAGTTCAAAGAAAGAAAAAAATAAAAAAGGATATACAATTATTTATTTGAAATAAACCAAAAAAAATCATTAAATCAAGGCAATGCGAGTAATTATTCTTGTCCTCTTTAGTCAAAATGAGTAATTTTTAAAGCATTTCCCAAGGCAATCCAAGGGAATTCAAGATGCAATAACACCTTCAAGTTCATGGCCAATCAACATAAAACCAAAATATTATATTTTTTGTTTTCCTTGTTTAATTTTATTCGTAGGTTAGTTTCACTTGAGGAAGTTCAAAGACCCATATCTAGATATCATTGATGTGACTCAATAACTCCAAGATGGGTTTTCTTGTTGGATCAATGATCATCTAGTGCTTTAGTTCGTGGTTTTATTTCATCAATGTTTTTAGCCCATGGTCTTATTGATTACAATTTCCAATGTATCCACACAAGTTATAGAAATTTATAAGTGGTTTAGAGTTGGTGAAAATACACCTATATAAAGACAACCTTATAATCCTTTGAGGACATATTATGGAAATGGAAAAGTTATCTTCATTTGCATTTACAAAAGGGAATATTTTGTTAGTTGTATATTAATCCGCTTGGGTTTGAGTGACCAAGTATTGAGCAAAACATTTGTGGTGTTAGAGATCTGAGACAAATGTGAGAAGTGTCATTATGTGTTATGGGATAAGTTATTGTAATTGGATATTATTTTCCAAAATTTCTTTAAGTCCATTCTGACTTGCTGTCCTCCTCTATTTGTCTATAGTAAGACTGAGATTGTATTTTGTGTTGACGCTGAATCTTATTTACTTTGTAGTTACAGTGTGATGATTTAATAAAGTTTTTTGATAACTTATTTTGTCTACTTTTTCAAAGATTCTATTGTGTAACTATGAAGAGGAAGAAGAATGAGAGAAAAGGGAAGAACTTGAAGAAAGGGTAATAAGGGCTATTGCTAAAATGGGAATCAAACCTAGGATTGATCTACCCAATTATGCTAGTAGTTTTGATCGAAAAGAATTGATCAACTAGATATTAGACATGGAGAAGTATTTGAATTAGAACAAATTGAAGACCTCAAGAGGGTTAAGATTGTTGTTACTAAACTCAAGGGTCATGCATCATTATGGTGGGACCAAGTAAAGTAAGAATATAAATATGGGATCGAATGGTGAGTAAGTTGAAGTCCAAATTGTTGCCTTCTAATTACTCTGTAGTTTTATTTAAGAAGTTGAAGAATTTCCATCAAAAGAAGTTGAATGTGAAATAATACACATAATAATTATATAGATTGACAATCCAAGCTAGCCATTTTAAGGATACTGAAGAATAAGTTTAAATATTTATCAATGGGTTGAGACTAACAATTAAAGATGAGATTGGTATGCTTAATATTATATTGGTGGAGGTGACATACCAATATGCATTAAATGTTGAAGATAAGTTGGCTAGAAAGCAACAATAAATTCATGGTATAGGTATAGGTCATGACAAGCAATCTGTTAGAAGTGGACAAGGATCCAACAAAAAGGAGGATGAAGGTATGAGTAATTCACAGAGAGGAAGATTTCAATCCTTAATAGTAAGAGGATTTGGATAATGAGGATGTGGTAGAGGGTTTAGTGGCACCTACTACAACTATGGACCACATGGGCATTAGGCATATGAATATCTAGAAGCCACTAAGGAAAATAAAAGAAGTGTTATAGAATTAATGTTACTCAAGCTAAGGAAATAGAAGATGATACAACTACATCTATGTAACTAGAAAATGGAGAGAATTTGATGTTGAAGAGAGTTATTTTGAAACCAAAAAAGCAAGGAGCAAAACCATGGTAACAGAGGAGCATATTAAGAAATAAATGTAAATTTAGGGGAAAGTGTTGCAAGCTAATTATAGATAGTGGTAGCACTAACAAATCGAGGTCTACAGAGATAGTGGATAAATTGGCATTGAAAATAATGGCACATCTGAACCCTTACAAGGTTTTATGGATGCAAAAGGGATATCAATTAAGGGTATATAATCAATGCAAGATTAAATTAAATATTGGTAAGAATTATGATAAGGTATGGTGTGATGTTATTCCAATGGATGTTTATCATGTTATTTTAGGAATGCCTTGGAAATATGATAGGAATGTAATACATGATGGGGGAAAAATACATTTACAGTAAGTAAAGATGGTAAAAGTTATTAGCTGCTGCCTATGAAATAAGAATCCAAAGACGCTAGAAATGAAGTAGTGTTACTATCTGAGAAGCAAATTTTGAAGGAAATTAAAAAGATGAAAGTGTGTTACATTGTGTTTCCCGAAGAAGAACATAAAGAGGATATGATTCCAATAGAAATTGCACATATGTTGAAATATTATGAAAAAATTGTCTTAAGGGACTTCATTGCATGGTTACCACCTATGAGGAAAATCTCACATTAGATGTATTTGATCCCGAGATCTAGTCTACCCAACAAGGCACCCCATTGAATGGATCTAAAGATGATCGCAAAATTAAACAAATAGATGCATAATTTTCTACATGAGATTAATTAGGGAAAGTTTGGATCTTTGTGTAATTCCAATAGTTTTGAAACCAAAAGGAGGATGGTGAATGAAGAATGTGCATTGATTCAAGGGATATCCATAAAATCACTATTTGGTATAGGTTTCCCTTACCTAGAATAGATGATAAATTAGATTGTCTAAGTAGTGATAGATAATTTTCCAAGATAGATTTGAAAAGTAGATACCATCAGATTAGGGTAAGAGAGGGTGATGAGTAAAAAACTACTTTTAGAACCATAAATGGATTATATGAATGGTTAGTTATGCCCTTTCACTTAGCCAATGCTCTTGGTACCTTCATGAGACTAATGAATGAATGTTAAAACAATTTTTGGGAAAATTTGTTGTGGTTTATCTTGACAATATATTGATATTTAGCAAAACTAAGGAATAATATATGTAACATTTGAGATAAGCGTTGGAAAATCTGAAAGAGGAGAAGTTACCGATAAATCTAAAAAAATGCTCATTTTTTAAGAAATAATTATTATAATTGGGTTTTGTGGTACCTAGAGAAGTGTTAATGATGGATCTTGCAAAGGCAACTACAATTTGGGAGTAGCCTACATTGAAAATTACTATAGAGGTAAGAGGTTTCTATGGATTAGCTAGTTTTTTAAGGAAAATTCATAAGAAATTTTGGTGGAATTTGTGCACCGTTGACTTCTTGAATGAAGAAGGGTATATTTACATGAACATCAAAAGAAAAGAGAGGCTTTGAGATTTTGAAGAAGGTGGAAAATTAACCTGTATATACTAATTTTGAGAAGGTGCTTCAAGTGAATTGTGATGCTAGTGGAAAGGTCATTGGAACTATGTCGAGTCAAGACAATAAACCTATAGCCTTCTTTAGTGAGAAATTAAATGAGGCAAAATAAAAGAATTTTGTTTATGACCTAGAGTTTTATGCCATCATTCAAGCATTGAATAAATGGAGGCATTACTTATTGCCTAAGGAGTTTGTTCTCCCTACAAATCATCAAGCATTAAAGTATGTGAATAACCTAGCCAAGTTGAACCAATGCCAAACGAGGTAGGTTGAATACCAATAAAGTTACTATTTTATTTTTAAGCATAGGTCCAAATAGTCAAATAGAGTAGTTGGTGGACTAAGCAAGAGGATATTATTGTTGAAGATTATGGAGGTTGAAGTAATTTGTCTTGAGTACTAGAAAATTTTATACAAAGATGATCCTGATTTTGTTAAGATCTAGAGGGCATGTCAGGATGCTAAGGTAAGGATTTATTTATTCAAGAAGAATTTTAGTTTAAAATCAACAATTATGTATACCCCAAGGCTTTATGAGGGAGAACCTCACAAGGGAAATGCATGTAGGGACAAAACCTTTCAAAATTAAAAGAGAAATATTATTGACCTAGTCTAAAACAGAATGTAGAGAAGTTTGTTGCTAAATGTAGAATCTATTAACTAGCAAAGGGCATGACTAGGAACACTGGGTTGTATAAGACATTACTATTTCTAGATGGACCATGGGAAGATATTACCATGGATTTTGTATTGGAATTACCAAGAAATCAAAAAGGAAATAACAATATTTTTGTAGTAGTGGATAGGTTCTCCAAAATGGCTCACTTCGTACAATGTAAGAAAACCAATGATGCATTAAATATTACCAAATTATTTTTACAGGATGTGGTAAGGTTGCATGGTTTGCTTAGAAGTATTACATTTGATAGGGATACTAAGTTTAAGAGTCATTTTTGGAGGATGTTATGGAAAAGGCTGGGGACTAGATTGGATTTCAGTTCTATCCATCATCCCCAAACTGATGGACCAATTGAGGTAGTCAATAGGAGTCTTAGCAATCTACTCAGAAGTTTAGTTGGAGACAGACCTATTTAGTGGGATTTGGTCCTTACCTAGGCATAATTCACATACAATAATTCAATTAACAAGTTAACTAGTGATTTATTGCTTTATATTGTCTATGGAAGATTTCCAAGAGGTATCACATATTTGATAAAGGTGTTTACTAAAGGAAAAAATGCAAAGGATGAAGACTTCATAGATTATATTTGGCAATTACATGAGGAAATCAGAAAGTAGATTTAAAGGAGTAATTGAAAATACAAGGAAACTGTTGATGAGAAAAAGAGAGTGGAGTCATTTGTGATCAGTGATTTAGTTATGGTGATCTATGGAAGGAGAGGTTTTCGAAGGGCACTTAGAATAAACTAAAATACGAGAAAGTTGGACCTTGTAAATTTTTACATTTTTTTTTCGAAAATGCATATGGTTTGTCTTCCACTAGGGATAGATATTTTCCCAATTTTTAATGTTGATGATCTACACCCATATGCAAGTAATGATAATGTTGGTACAAATAGTAAAGATATTACAAATGATGCTGATTGGATTGATCAAACTCTAGAGTAGCGTTGAGAAGAAATTGATAAAATATTAAAAGAAAGGGTTGTAAAGAAGACTGGAAACAAAAATTATAAAGAGTATTTGGTAAGATGGAAAACAAAGGCGTTTGAGAGGATGAGTGATTATCTATAAAAGAATTTGCTCGTTAGAGCAAAAGAAAAATTCAATTCCTGGGAGCTCTGTGAGTAGGATCTCATGTTTTGTGTACCTAAGGTGTTTGATGCAAGAACACATTAAGCTTCATGGGTGGGATGTCTGACGTAGGAGCACCTTAAAGTTCATAGACAATTAATATCAAACCATAATATTTTATTTTTTGTTTTCCTTGTTTAATTTTATTTGCAGACTAATTTGGCTTGAGGCAGTTCGAAGACCTATATTTAGAAATGACTGATATAATCGAATAATTTCAAGATAAGATTTCATACTGAATCGAAGATAATCCATTATTTTAGCCCATAATTTTATTGATTACAATTTCCAATATATCCACACAAGTTGTAGAAATTTCTAAGTGGTTGACATTTAGTGAAAATAGACCCATATAAAGATAACCTTGTAACCATTTTATGACATCTTCCAACAATTGAAGACTTGTCTTCATGTGTGTTTGCAAAATGGGATCTTTTGTTCACTATATATTAATTCGCTTTGCTCTGATTGATCGAGTATAGAGTGGAGCATTTGTGGTGTCAGAGATCTGAGATAAATGTGAGAAGCGTCTAAATGTGATGTGGGTCTCACTACTTGTATCTGGAATTTGTTATCCAGAATTACTCTGACTTGTTGTCTTTTCCTGAGTGGCTATAATAAGACTGAGATTGTCTTTTGTGTTGAGGTTGAATCTCATTTGCTTTATAATTGTAGGCTAAAAAATTTAATAAAATGTGTGTTCACTTTTTTCATCTTATTTTTCAAAGCTTTTGGTGTGTAATTGTGATATATGCCGCTTGGAGTATGTTGTGATTATGCTCACATGCGACAGGCACCGTGTGGCATGCACAGGTTGTATGGGGTCTTGTGAATTATAAATTCGCCTTTAGCACCGTCACCTCCACTCACCCTCATCCCATTTAAAATCAACCTGCACTCCATTCCTTATTATGTCTGCTTCCCAAAAATCTTCTATGAGCTCCCATGGTGTCTGGTGCAAGCGCATCCAAGGCACACAGGCACGGGAAAGATCATTCTCGTCAACACATATGCATTCTTGTTTTCTGTTGGATGGGAAAGGAGAAGACTTTGTTTGACATATTATGGATGGGGAGGGTTGTGGAGACATGAAAAGTGTTAAAAAGTCTGTTGAATCTATCTGTGATGATTTCCTTGGTAAGCAAGTTGTAATCACTCCTTTTATTTTTTTAAATGACCATATATATATTTGTTTCAGTGGCATGGCCACCTTTCTTCACATTTACACCATTTACATTTATGGACTACTCTTTTTATCTATGTTATCTCTTATATAATAGTTTTATTTATTAAAAAAAAATTGTTAAATTTATATATTTAATTTAATTTTTAGTTTTAAAAATATATTATAATTTAAAAATATATTTGTTAAAATAGATTATTTTATAGAATTCACTTCATAAGAAGAAAATATTATATTATAGAAATATTATTTATTATTTAACATTAAATTAATACATTTTCATTTTTAAAATTTAAAATATATTATAGTTTTAGAAAGTAGTTATTTAAACATTTTGCTTTGTTTATTTTAACAAAAGGCCCCCACAATGGTGAGAACTAACGGCAAGGATGAAGGATGGAGAACACAAAGCACCTTATGACTTATGTCAACCCTTACCTTTATCCCTCCACTTTTGATCCTTTCCATAAAGGTCTTAGTGAGGGAAATCTAGAAGAAGCACCCTACTAACAGTACAAGGGATGTTACCTCAATTGTTGATGAGAGTGTGGAAGCACTCTATCTCCAATGTCACTTTTTCTGTTGCACTTAGCAATTCTATTAACAATATAAAATCTCTATTTATAATACATGCTTTCAATTAAAATTTATTTTTTAAGAATATATCAATTTTAGGATATAATTAAATATATTATTTTTTAATTAAAATAATTTACTTATAATTTCAAATTTAATGAAAATGTCTTTAAAGACTTGGTGGAATAGTAAGTTGGGACACTCTCTCCAAAGAGACCACACTTTTAATCTTGTGGGCATACATTTGACTAATTTACAATTGCACACTAACCACTATCTTATGTAATTATTAAAATGTAATGAAATCAATTTTAATAGAAAATTTAATTACAACAAGTTATGTTTGTAACTTATTTAAATTTATTTAATTTTAAATTTACTTCGAATAAATTGTCTTTTATAATTAAACTATTTTTTTTTTAATTTTAAAATTTTAAAATTTATTTTATAAAAAAACTTTTTTTTATGGATTATAAAATTTATATTTAAAATAATAAATAAAAAATACATTAATTACATTAGAAACATTTTTATTGGAATGATAACCTTTTAGATTTGTCTCACATAAGATAAAAACCTAGAATATTCAGTCTTTTACACGAAACAAAAATTCATTAGACATGCACGGATGTTGACAGGGGGTCGCTATTGGTAAAGCCGAGCTAGGTGGTTAGCTAGAAGAGTCTTTTTTTAAGCAAATACCAAGAAAAATACTGATGGATCAAGCTCCAAAATGCAATCAAACATTGCCGAATTAAACCAACTCAAATAAAAAAATGCCGTGTAGATACAAAAACATTTCACATTGTAACATTCATTGTGGTTTGAATGGGACTCACTGTTACAAACATGTAATTTGGAAACACTGTAGGTCCATCTAATCATCATTGATCTCAAAAATGTATTTGAAACACTACAAGTCAATTATATGAAGACAAAAAATTAAGGTTATAAAGTGGGTAAGTGCATAGAGTTGGGGGACAATTTTGTGGACATTTTACATAATGCGATCATGTTATTGACATAATGTGATCACATTATTTAAATTATGGATCGAAAATTATTGAGCCATAACATGATCTCATTAATGTATAACAAAATCACATTAATAGATAATACGATCACGTTAATATAAAAGTATTAATGTGATCATGTTACTATTGTTTTGCACATTAAAGTAGTGAACATGTAGATGAAGTGAACCTTGGTTAATAGGTAACGTGATCACATTATCAATAACATGATTACATTATTAATTATTTTAAATAATGTTCAGTATAAGGAAATAAATGTAACAATATAAATTTAAAATTATACTTTAAATTTATTTTAGTAAATATAAGAAATTAGGGTCAATTTTCATCTGATAGAGTTGATCTCATAGTCACACGCCTTACGATGTAGAAACTAGTTTTTCAAAATCCTAGTCAATACTTAGGCATTTCAGGGTCTAAGTATTAAACTTAAGGATTTTAGGACATAATTTTTGCTATTGATGTCCATTTTTGATAAACATAAAGTCATTTTTAAGGTTTTTGTACCTTCTAAATTAATTCTTGGCATTTATAGGAGTCCCAAGTTTGTCAAAATTGAAGTCTTCAAACCAATCACATTGAAATTGATGTAAAGTGGTGTGATTGGGGTAGCATAGGTCACATTGATGACCTAAACACATTAAATGACCACTTTGTGTTAATTTTAATTGTTCATCATCACTCCCTCATCCATGATCACTTCCTACTCATGCCTCATCACCCCTAATCATTCTCTCATCATTCTTCATTGTCCCTAATCACTTCCTCATTAACCCTCACTATACTTAGTCATCTCTAATCACTCCCTCATCATCCCTTATTACTCCCTCATTGACCCTCACTATCCCTCATCATCCCTAATCACTCACTCCTCATCCCTCATCACTCCCTCATTTCCCTTCACCATCCCTCATCATCTTTAATCACTCATTCATCATCGATAATCACTCCCTCATTATCTCTCACCATCACTCGTCATCCCTAATCACTCTTTCATCATCCCTAATCACTGCTTCATCATCCCTAATCACTCCCTCATCATCTCTCATTATCCTTAATCACTCCCCTATTGACCCTCACTATTATTTATCATTTATAATCACTCCCTCATCATCCCTAATCACCCCCTCATTGACCCTCACCATCCCATATCACTACTTCATCATACATCATCATCTCTAATCACTCATTCCTCATCCCTCATCACCCCTAATCACTCCCTCATTAACCCTCATCATCCCTAATCACTCCTTCATCCTCCCAAATCACTCCCTCATTGACCCTCATCATCCCTATTGACTCCTTCATCATATCTACTCAAATCCTCCTCATCCCTCCTCATCCTTAATCACTCCATCCAATACCTTGATGGTGGTATTTTGTTGGGGTTTAACAATGCTAGGAGATACAAGTAGAGAGTTGAGTGATAGCATAAAATATAAGACATAGTGATCAAAATGATGTGGAGGCAAATTTGAAACATAAATATTTAACACCTATGAAAAAATATGGACCTATTAGAAATGATGTAATTCACAATTGAAAATCCTCTAGAAAAAGAGAAGCAAATAAAACCACCATAACACCAAAAATGGGTAGCAAATACATGAGGATCACCAAGCTATGTGATTTACTACAACCAATCAATTACTTTCCATATGAGGACATTTTATGATCCAAATAATTACATTGAAGTCCTTCTATTTGTATGTCTATTGATTGAGTCATCATACCAGAGAGTGGAAAATAATTTTCAATTGATTAAAACAAGTAGTCCAAGATTGGAAATTTGTGCTTAATTCATAACTTCAATATTCAATCCAATGAAGAGTGTCAAACTATGAGTTTTCTACTTGCACATCTTAATAAGTGGGTACAAGTTATCTATCACTATAAAAAGGTAAGTAGATAATAGATTATGAACCCAATGATATGGTTGGTACTAAAAATATCTCTACTTCCCCCAACAAAAAATTATATGAATTTAAAATATTGAGATCAATGGTGAGCCAATACACTTCATCATTTCCAATGGAATTTAGAAGAATTTAATTTTTATTAAAGAATATTTTCAAAAATTGAACTTGAAATTTATACATCATCCATAACCATAAGCTAGTGTATGGTATAGTGTAGGCCTTGAGAAATGGATCACCTAGTAGTGTCACTTAGTGTACAAAATCAAACTTTTTAAAGATGCAATCCTTTGTGACATCTCACCATTAGAGGTGTACGATGTACAACCATATATTTACCATTGACATGTAGTTTATGAAGTAAATCCTTGAAATTTTGTGATTGATTTGAAAATCCATTTATCATAGTTAGTTTCTAAGCTTTCAGTCGTTAGTGCTAGGAAGTGCAAGAATCTTTTTAGTTCTAGTAAAAAGTATACTCTTGATGGTAAGAAGTAAATGTAATATCATCTTTATGTCACTATATCATAGTGTGGTTTATCCAACAATAAAAAACACAAAATAATTGAACCATAAACTAGATATATACAAGGATATCTTTCAGTCACCTAAATAAGTTCCTACATATAGTACACTAAGAAATACTATTGATTTGATCCCTTAACTACCTCTACATAAAACCTCTTTATACAATATATTATTTCTAGAGAATGAATAGATCAAGTGGTAGATCCATGAAATCATGGATAATAGACACATCATGCCCAAATCATTGCCTTGCAAAAGCCCAATTACGTTTGTGCCAAAGTTCTAAATCAATTAAAAAAATATTAACAAGATTAAAGTGAATAACTATTATCCTCATCTAAAATTTAAGGAATTTTTATTCCATATCCATGGTGTATAAGTCTTTTCAAAATTAATCTTAAGTTTGGTATCATCATATTCATGTTGAACCTCTAGAAATTTGGAATATAGTCTTAAAAGCAAATGAATGATTGATTGAATAGTTGGTCATGCCTTTTAGGTTAACTTATAGCAAATTCATTCATTGAGATGTTGAATGACATCCTCAGGCCCTTTACCTATGCCATTTTAAAAATCTACCTTGATGACATCTTAATATTTATAAAATATGGGATGAACATCTATACCATGCTAAACTAGTGTTTCACATTTTGAAGAAACATGTTTTTATGATAAAATGAATACATCTTCATTTTTCATGTAAGAGATAAAATATTTGGGATACATTACACACACAAGGAGTACATGTGTGAACCTGACCAAGGTTTAAGTCATACAAGAATGGGAAACAATAAATAACTTTGCATCTAATTTAAATATTCTCAAAATTAGAAAATTATACAAGAGATTTGTGTTTAATTTTGATATTTTGAACCAAACTACCAAAGGTGAACTGAATAAAGTTTCATCTAATTAGATGCATAACAAAGATAATTCAATGAACTAGAATTTAGAATCTATTTTGTGTCATTACTTATGTTACCTAACTATAAATTTGGAAGATCACAATAATAAAATTGACTATCATAAATGGGTATTAACAACACAAGTCCTAGAAAAGAGTTAATTTCTATTATAATGGATTTAAAAACATATTATTTTAATCAAATACATTTTTAGAATATATACTTACATTAGATGATGAGGGAGTGATTAGGGATGGTGAGGGATGGTGAGGGATGGTGAGGGTCAATGAGGGATTGATTAGAGATGATGAGGGATGAGGAAAGATTTATTAGGGATTATGAGGGATGAGGAGGGAGTGGTTAGGGATGATGAGGGATGGTGATAGTCAATGAAAGAGTGATTAGGCATGATAAGGCTGAGTGATTAGTGATGATGAGAGATAATGAAGGTCAATTAAGGAGTGATTAGGGATGAGGAAGGATGAGGAGGGAGTGAATAGGGATGAGGAAAGAGTGATTAGTGATGATGAAGGATGGGGAGGAAGTGATAACAGATTATAAGAGATAGTGAGGGTTAATGAAGGAGTGATTATGGATGATAAAGGAGTGATTATAAATGACTAGGGATAGTGAGGGTGAATGAGGGAGTGATTAAGGACAATGAGAAATGATGAGAGAGTGATTAGGGGTAATGAAGGATGAGTCATAAGTGATGAAGGATGAGGGAAGGATGATAAACAAGTGAAATTAACATAAAGTGGTTGTTTGATGTGTACAAGTCATCAATATGACCTACACTACCCCAATCACACTACTTTGTATCAAGTTCAAAGTGAGAGTTTTCAAACTTCAATTTTGACAAACCTAGGACTGTTATAAATGCCAAGAATCAATCTAGAAGGCACAAAAACCTAAAAATTGACTATATTTTTACCATATATGGATATCAATTGCAAAAGTTATGTACTAAAATCCATAGGTTTAATATCAAGACCTTGAAAATTCCTAAGTACTGACCAGATTGGATTTTGGAAAACTATTTTCTACATTGTAAGGAGTGCAATTGTGAGATCAACTCTATCATATGCAAAGTGATCCTAATTTATTATATTTACTAAAATAAATTTAAAGTATAAGGAAATAAATATAATGATATAAATATAAAATTATAAAGTGATTACGCTATTTGAATTTGAATTCAAACCTTGTGCCTTTTGGCTTAGGGATGGCTTGGATTCCCAAGCCAAAGGGTTGGACCTATCAATCTATAGTCGAGTCTAAGAGTTATGATAAAAAATAACAAAATTCTACTTTGATCAGCAAATACACTATGAATTTCAATGTGAAAATTCAAAAACTTAATACCATCATGACGAGCACACTCTCCTATTTCCAAAAATATATATTTTTTAAAATTTTTAGACTAATTTAAGGTTTCAAGCTATGTTGATTTCTAACTATACCTTTTTTAGGCCACCACATGCCACAAACATACATGCCTATACTGCCTAAATTGATTTTCATTTTTTTGAGGTAGTTAGGTGTGTCACATGGACAACTATCTATGTTTTTCTCTATTTTCAGGATATGTTTACTTGTAAAATTCATAAAAAAAATTATTAATTGAAAAAATATAAAAAAATATAAGTCACAAACTAGAATATCTTATCTAAAATTTCCCCAAAGGGTTTCAAATAATATTAAATGCTTCTAAAAAAAAGGTGCACCACACGACCATCTATCTACTCTATTTTCTTAAAAAAAAGGAGTTTCTTTTTAAATTTTAGATGTTTGACCTAGTTATCTTAACCATTTTAATTTGTTTTTAGTGTTTTGGAAAGTAGACTCAAAATTATCCATTTCACGTTCTTACACCATCTTCAAATTTAGAGTCTAGACATCCCAAATTATCTACAAAAGTTTAGATTTAAGAAATTTCAAGAAAATCATGTCGACGAGTAGGCCACTTTTTGTCCCCTAAATTTATGTACTTACCCAAGTCTATATTATAACTTATGTTCATATATCCCAACAATATATTGACAAATAAAAATTAAGGCAAATCCATATAGACCATGCAAGTAGTGAAATCTTTCAAAGTCAGTTGAGCAGTGATGATGATGAGAAATGACATGGTATTTTATGTGATATCATACACTAAAGGACCCATATCATACATATGATCTAATTTTAATGTAGTTGTTAGATTTACATACCCTACACCTATTACAAAGGGGTTTTTAGCTTGTAGGGTGGTGGTATATTTTATATATTATTATGAAAAGAATAGATGTCTGATTTATGGATTGAACTAATGATGTAATGATGCTAATGTGGAGTAAATACATTGATGTTATGGAGTTGATTTTATTTTATTTTATTACAATTAAATAAATTATTTATGCTTTTGCAAAGTGCATACCACTTGGATGGCTTAGAGGGCATCACTCATGATACAATGTGAATATCATGGTAGAGGAGTTATCAGTTGAGAGAAAATATGTTTGATTGGTGATCATTCCTAGACAACATGGAGAGTTGGTAGGTTTAATTATCATGTAGTAGGGCATGCCCACATTATACACTTAAAAGGGGAATATACCCCACAAATGAAAAGAAAACACTTCCAAAATTAAATCATGAAAACACAGATACATATACAATATTCATATATATTATATAATTAATGTCTAACATACAAAAATATTATAATATATGTTATATAATATTTATATAGTAAATAAAATTTAATATATAAAAATAATATACCATTATATATGCATGTGTAAGATGGTTTTTTTAAAAAGTGAAAGAGTGTAAAGTGACAGTAAAATCTCACTCAAAACCCATGACTACTAATTTGCCTTTGCTTTTCACTATCAGCTAAGTTCAATAGTTTTTCTTGCTTGAGAGGCAAGCATTCCATCAAACATTGTATAGATCATAACAAGTATAGGAGCCCATGAGGTTGGTGTCCTTGTAATCCCAAGAAGGAAAAAGCTTGTAAACTACAAAACATAGTGGAGATGAGGAAGCATGGCTTCACTCTTCTTTGAATTTTCTCACATAGAGTTTATCCAATGTATGTCATGTGTTATATCTTTTTTTTGTTGATGCATTTATTTATTTTTCTTACATATTTTCATTCCTTGCAACTAGGATAATATACCAAACACTTAAGAGAGTTCAAGACTTATTTTTAACAATCATAGTACTTGTTTCCTAAGGGTTAAATAACTTACATTTGGTAATTCACTTCTATACAAGCATTGAAATTGCAATCATGTATAATGTAATAACACGTTCAAAGTGTGAAGAAATTTATGCAATATATGTAGCATGTGCAGAGTGTATGTCAAGGGTTGCATATTCTTTTTTATTATGTATATGTTAATCATAAGAGATATAATGAAATATTCAAACAAAATTTTAGGTGTTAATATATGGCATAGAACTTGAGATCAACCCTTTATCTTGAAAGAATCCATATTTTTGAAATTTTAGAATGAAATATCCTAATAGTTTATAGATAAAAAATGAATAGGGAGCATGAAATAATGTTAGATGAATAATCCCTATTTCATATCATTAGGGAGCATGACATAATGTTATATGAGACTTTTTTTCTTTCTTGGAGAAGAAAAACAAAAAATCATGATATCTTGGGCATAAAGTGGACTTTGGACCCTTTTTTAACCCATTAAAAGAGTTTTTCAAGCCCAATGCAATATTTTAGTTGGATTGAGGCCATATATCACAGATAAATATAAATTATTCACATAAAACAATAAATAAATTAATCAATGTGATAAATCTCATCCCTACATTTGGCTTCCTTCCCTTGAGGACCTACTACCACAAATTTAAAACTCCTATCAAAATTTAAACTTGTAATTCTCCACCAAATTTTCTTGGATCCTCAGGCCTTGGTAATAAGTTATTTTGATATATTATTGAGGCAAAGTGTGTGGTGTTTAAACATTTAATTGGGCTTTGCCTATCTATTATTTCACTACACCATGATATTTTTTTTTATCAATAATTGGTTAGAAGGTATTTCAAGGACAAACAACTTCATATTTGATGATTATTTTCCTGAAAGGCCTTTAAAGTGTGATCCAGGGTTTCTATATTATAAATTTTTCTTATAAATGTTTATCTATTGATAATAGATGGATTTAACACCTACAAGCCATCGAGAAAGATTTCCATTAAGAAGATGAATCATGCATTTTTAAGATATCGAGGCAAGGAGACAAGGTAAAATATAGTTGATTATTTGTTTGAATCACCCAAGTTGCCAAGCATGGCATGATTTTATAGGCATCTGCATAACCTTCTTATTACTCCTATTTCTCATTTTTTCTCTTATTGAACTACCAAGAAATACCCTTAGAGGCTATGATAATATTTTGTCAACTAATATTGGGACCATTATCTTACTTGTCACCCTTGGGCCTAAGACCATTCCCAAAGAGTTATATTATCTTAAATAAAAAGGGAGACCTTGGATTCATATGATGAAAGCCATTAATTCCATCTTGTTCCAAGTGGTTAGATTCTTCCATTTTGGTAGAAGCTAGTTCGTTAAAGGTGATCTCAATCCTTTTGACATTTACAAAAGTAACATAAGGCATAAACTTGGGGTTTATGTTGATTATTATTTCCCTTCAAATGAGTTTAATCCTCCTAATCCTTTTATAACTAAAGGAGATCCCAAAACCCTTGAAAATCCTAGGCCTTCTCAAAGAACAACCTAACTTAGTATCAGTGTGTCCACAAGGCTACTTCAAAAATTGTTAAGATTTTAGGGGAGGATCAAACATTATTCTTTTATTTGGACTCTCATGTAGGGTAGATGTAGGATAATGGGGGACAAAGATGGGGTATAAAGTGACACTTTTTTTTATGAAAACAATAATAGTTGAACTTGGAGAGAATGTTAGAGACACTTCAAAAAGGAATTTGACAATGACATAAAAACATGAATTGTGGAATTTTGAATGTAGTTTCTATTCTTTTTCCCCAATACGTAGATGATAAAAGTGTGTGAAATAAATGCATTTATGACATTAGGTTGGTCATTTTTTTAAAAAGATAAGGAGGTTGCATGTGTATGAACACACTTTTTCTAGTAAACAATTAAATTTTTGTATGAAACTTAATATATGGATAGGTGAAATGTCAAAGATTGTTAAGAATATTTTTAATTAATTTTTTATTTTATATATATATATATATATATATATATAATTTTTAAATAATTTTACAAGTTAATATAGCTAGAAAATTGAAACTGTAAGTGTATGAACATAACTTTTTGACTTTAACTTCATGAAAATAATTATTTTTCAAAGCATAGTTGACAATGTGTAGATTGTTGAGATATAAGTTTTATAAGCGTTTGACTAATATTTAAAAAGTTATAAGGAAATTTTTTGATGATATGAATATATGTTATGTAGAAATTAAGTAATAATTATAAATAATATTCTAACATTAAAAAAATTATATATTCTAATACTACTCTTTCCCCTCTATAAACCTGTATAATTTTTTTTAAATAATAAAAGCTACCTGATTAGACGTGTCAATAAAAAGGAATAAAAACCATAAATTTCTTATAAATCCCCTTTGTTGGTCCATGACAGAGTTTGGCCAGGTTTGGGACCCCCCAGCGTAAAACTGAGGAAAAATTGGAGGGAAAGTGGGGGAAAAAATCTAAATATGAAAAGGACGTATGCCCTTTGCAAAGGGCAAAACACCCACTTTTAGGCTCATAAATGTTTATGCCCGTTGTTTTGTGGATCATAAAGGGTGTGCATGATTTTGAAATCATGCACACCCTTTGTGATTCATGAATTTCTCTTGCCTTTCCCATGAAAAGTAATCATTTATTTTGTTCTTTCCAATTTACAAACTGGTTTTTCTATTGCAACTATGCAAATTTGGTGAATTGTTCATTTATTTTGTTTGGATCACTACAAATTCTTCAAGTTTAAATCTAAAATTGTCTTATTTTGATAAATATAAATAATGGGGTCAATAATTCATCACAAAAGACCAATAAAAGAGCTAATAAATGAGGAAATTGAAGAGAAAAGAGATAAAGAAAGAAAAATACAAGCAAATAGGAGAGCATCCATAAGGGCTTGTAGGCAAGGTGAAGGTTCTTCTTATACACTAGGTAATACTTCAAATGAAAATAACATGCCCAATTCTATAAAATTTAGTTTACATATGTCTTCAAATTAGATAATATAACCAAATCAATCTTTGTTGCAAGATGAAATTCAAAATTTAGAGCATGTAAGTAATGAATGATGAAACATATGGGTGAACACAATATAATGAAACATCCATTCATAATGAAAATTTTGATTATGATGATAATCAACATCAAGTAATGACCTCGAATCATGTATCTCCTAATGAAGAGGAATTTAATTAGCTTATAAGGTCTAATGTAGATAGTCAACCCTCTACTGTCCCTACTATGGTTGAAATGTTAACACCACCCAATTTAATACAAAATATAACTCTTGCACCCACACCTTCAATGATAATAAGACAAACACCAAAGTATTTGGTTGAAATAGATTAAAAAATAATATGACCTTTGGAAGGCAAAATGTCAAAAATATCAGTTCAATGTCATGCTCAACATGTATGGAACTATGTATTTAAGAATAAAATCCATATAAAATGATGTCAACTATTTGTTCAATTAATGAAAATGAAAAAAATGTGCCTTGAGATGCATATTATGGGGTTGAGAACATTAACTATGGAGGAAAGAAATAGTACAATAGTAAAGAATCTATTTAATGCATTTAAGGTAATAGGCAATAAAGGACAAAAGAAAGATAGTAATATGGTAGGACGAGTAATAATAGAATCTATAGTGAGTAAGGCAACATCTAAATCTTGAATTATTACTAAAACAAGTAAATATTTGAATTTAAATATAAAAAATATAATAAATGCCATAAAAATAAGAACAAGGCTTGATGACCCTTCACTCATAGATTATTGGGCATTTAGTGATATACTCCCACAAAAAAGATAAGGTATCAGTTGAAGGAACAAAAAAGTTGATTGAAATTTTTTGGCACATCAACACAAGGGTTTTATCTAATGTAAAATATGTTTTTAAAAAAAGAAAAGGCTCAAAAAATCGTGAGACACATGAAAAACATTTTTTAGACATGATGCAGACAAAATTTTATTAAAAGTTTATTGAAAAATTTAATGGCCAATTCATAATTAGCCAAAGGACATTTGAGATGTGCAAGCCTTTCTATGTTAAAATCAACCAAACATGCACCACATGTTGTTGTAGGGTACATGTTGAATTTTATATGCATTTTAATGTTTTTCATCATATAAATTATACTTGACATACTGACAATATTTTGTAGAAATGTATGGTGTCTTCCCCATCTAAGACATCAAGAGAATTAATCCAAGGTCTTAGACCCGAGGGACAATTTTTTTTTTCAAACAATGTTTAGATATAACATGTAACAATTGTGGTGGTTTTTAAAATTTGATAATTTTTTTAAATGAAGATATTTCACATGAATTTAGAAATCAACTAGTTGATTATAAGAAGTACAAATATGTTAAGTATGGGTTAAAAGATGGAAAAGAGTCATCAAGATGTGAATTGGTTACAACCAAAGTTTTTGTATGTGATTTCATGTTTGAATTCAAGAATAATATTATCTACCAATATGCAAGACACACACATAAATCAAAATGGTTAGACAATCAATTAAAATCATGTAAGGACAACTTCCCAATCGGCACCATTATTTTAATTATGGATTTTGCTGAGAACTACACACTACAACCACATAATGAGGTTCAATTCCAATACTATAATTCAATTAAAATTGGAATTTTTATTCATATTAGGTTCAAACATGCACCTGATAGCATAGATGATAATAAAAATATTTTGAGGGAGTACCATTTTTATATGAGTGATGACAGATCACATTCTACAGAGTTTGTCCAAGGTTATTTTGAGATATTTTATATAAATATGAATGCAAGAGAAGTCATGATTGATACACACTACATTTGGTCAGATAAATTTGTAGGATAGTCTAAGAATTCTTGAATGTTTTACTAGTTAAGTATAATGCACAAGAACAATGGTGTTCAACATTTTTGGAGCTTCTTTGAGGCTAGGCATGGAAAAAGGGAACATGATGGTGTTGACGCATATGTATAAAGATCCCTTAAAAGAGAGCAAGAAAAATAAAAAGATGGTGCTAATTTGACTGATGTTATAAGTATTGTGACTTAGTGTAATGAAAATACTTGTCATGGATTAGATAAACATTATCATGTATAAAGACTCTTTTGGTTAATAGAGGAACAACATAAGTCAATGTATGAAAATTGCACTACAGTACCCAGACTAAGTGTTTTCCACTCCATTCAAAGCTCAAATTCAAGTTCATGGACTATTTATACTAGGGATATGGCATGATTTTTTCCTCATATATGGAAAATAATGAATGTGAGTCAAAAGAATTGGTTGACAAATGGTATTGTAGACCCATATCAGTTGTAGAGAGTATCCATTCACTCCAAAAATTGATAGATCATGAAATGGCATCATCAATTGACATTGACCACATCTCATAGCTTGTGAAACTACGTACAATCTATTCTTTAATTAAAAATACAACTTTAGATATTAGTGATATTTTTATTTTTTCCTAGATGTGCTTACAATTTGATTATACTTTAGATGTAGGGCATGTTTTTGCAGTCATTATACTTGAGAACAATGATGAGGGAGTAAACTACTCCTTGTGTCATTATATAGAGGCAAAAAAAATTAACCACAAATGTTATGGATGGAGAAGAGAGAATTTATCCCATTGGATCCATAGTGGTTACTAGAACTTGGCTTTGTAAGTACTATCATAAAAAAATAAAACAATTATTATTTTAGGACTTTGAAACACACAAGGTGGTGCTTCATTATTCAAACCTAGTTATTTCTAAAAATATTCAAATGATCAAATGTCATGGAAAGCCTCACAATAGAACTTTGTGGAAAGTGCATGAATTTGACCACAAAGTGATTATTGAAACACTTGCAAATGGAGCTGATCTTGAAGGTACGTTAGATTGAATTAGTAAGTTTATCTATTGTTTCAAATTAATATAATAAAGTTATTTGATTTAATGTATTTCAATTTTCAACTACTTTATCATTATGTGTTTATTTCTATTTAATATTTTTACTAAAAAATTAATTGTAGGTTAGTGGCACTAGATGAATTTCCACCTTCATGTGGTTGGTGTCATAAGTATAGTAGATTATCTTCTTGAAATGAAGAGAAGCCAAAATAATTTATCTTAATCTCATATACCTTAATAAAATTGTTTTTTAACCTTCTCTCTATTTATCCTTTCAATAAAAAACAAAAATATTTTTATCTATGCTCTCTTAGAGGACTCATCTATGCACGTATAGGAGATGACAGATCATCTATATCCCAAGGAAGTTTGGTATTTTTGCACACTTGGGGACCACTGAATTCTCTTGAGGGATGCCTTCGATCAACTAAAACTTTCATTCCTAGTACTTGACCAAAATTAGACAAAGGTTTTTCTAGCCTAAAATTCCTATCCTAATGTGTCTGCATAGACAGTTCATTGATTCGATTGATGATTCAAAATATATGACCATCATTGACCAACTTTTGGCATGTTCTAAAAGATTTGGCTACAAGAGAAACCTCATTAGTACATATCATCCATCTCTAATTAAATAAAATCCTCTTGGGATTTCTTATAGGGATCATCCCTGCATGTGTAGGAGCTGATGGTTCATCTGTAGTGCTCATGGTTTTCCTACAATATACAATGGAAGTTCACTCTTTTTGCACATTTTGGGACCACTTAATTCTCTTAAGGGATGACTCCGATCAACTAAAAATTTCACATCGAGGGTCCAACCAAGTTTGGAAAAAGGTTATTATAGACTAAATATTTTTATCCTAACATGTCCATGAAGATGGTTCATCAATTGGGCTGATGAGTTAGAATATACAATCCTTAGTGACCAACTTTTGGCATGTTATAAAAGATTTATCCATGAGAAAAACATCATTATTGCATCTTATCCATCTCAATTTAGATAAAATACTCTTGATATTTAATATAGGACTCATCCCTACACATGTAAGAGCTGACGGTTCATCTCTATCCCTCATGGTTCTCATGTAATGCATGATGAAAGTTTGCTCTTTTTGCACATTTAGGGATCACTAAATTCTCTTGAGAGATGCCTCTGATCAACTAAAAAATTCACTACCAAGGCCCGATTGAGACTGAATAATGGTTGTTATAGCCTAAAAATGTCTATCTAAATGTGTTTGCACAAATGATTTATTGATTAGGCTAGCGAGTCAAAATATACATCCCTCACTGACCAACTTTTGGCTTGTTCTGAGATATTTGGCTGAGGGAAACCTCATTACCACATCTCATATTACATGAGTTAGATAAAATATTCTTGGGATTTCTTATGTGAATCATCCTTCCATGTGTAGGAGTTGATGGTTCATCTTTAGCCCTCATGATTCTCATTCAATGTGAGACGAAAGTTCACTCATTTTTCACACTGAGGGATGAGTGAATTATCTTATGGGATGCCTCCAACCAACTAAACATTTCACTCTTGGGGCCTAAATGAGATTGAGTAAAGGTCATTATAGCCTAAAAATGCCTATCTTTATGTGTTCATGTAGACAATTCATCGATTGGGTTGATGAGTCAGATTATACACCCCTCATTGACCAACATTTGGCCCATTATGAGAGATTTGGAAGTGAAAGAAAAATCATTGCTGCATTTCATTCAACATGAGTTAGATAAAATCCTTCCAAGACTTATTAGAGGACTCATTCTTGTATGTGTAAGAGCTGATGGTTTGTTTCTTTCCCTCATGGTTCTTGTGTAACGTGTGACTGAAGTTCACTCATTTTACACACTCAGGGACGAGTGAATTCTCTTAAGGGATGCCTATGAATAACTAAAAATTTCACTCTTATGGCCTAACCAAGACTAGAAAAAGGTCATTCTAGCCTAAAAATTCCCATCTAGATGTGTTTACATAGATAGTTCATTGAGTTAGATTATATAGCCACTGCTGACCAACTTTTGGCCCATTTTGAGAGATTTGGAAATGAGAGAAACCTAATTACCACATATCATCCATCTCAAGTTAGATAAAATCCTCATGAAATTTATTAGAGGACTTGTCTTTGCATGTGTAAGAGTTGATGGTTTATCTTTAGCCCTCATGGTCCTTGTGCAATAAGTGATCGAAGTTCACTAATTTTGCACACTAAAGGATGAGTGAATTCTCTTAAGGGATGCCTCAGACCAACTATAAATTTCACTCCTAGGTCTTGATGAAGACCAAAAAAGGTTTTTATAGCCTAAAACTGCCCATCTAGACATGTTCATGGAGGTGGTTCATTTATTGGGCTGATGAGCCAGATTATACGACCCCCACTGACCAACTTCTGGCCTATTTTAGTAGATTTGGCTATGAGAGAAACCTCATTGATGTTTCTCATCCATATCGAGTTTGTTAAAATACTCCTAGGATTTATTAGAGGACTCATACATGCATGTGTAAGCGCTGATGGTTTGTCTCTATTCCACATTGTATTCATGCAACACATGATTGAAGTTTGCTCATTTTACACACTCAAGGACAAATGAAGTCTCTTAAGGGATGCCTCTGACTAACTACAAATTTAACTCTCATGGCTTGAATGAGACCAGTTAAAGGTCATTATATCTTAAAAATTCCAATCTAGACATGTCTGTGTAGATAATTCATAGATTGGGTTGATGAGTTAGATTATGTGGCCCCCACTGACCAACTTTTGGCCTATTTTAAGAGATTTGGATGTGAGAGAAACCTAATTACCATGTCTTATCTAGCATTAGTTAGATAAAATTCTCTTGGTATTTCTTAGAGGACTCATCTCTGTATGTGTAGAGTTGACGGTTCATCTTTGTCCCTCATGGTTCTCATGTAATGTGTGACTGAAGTTTGCTCATTTTGTACACTTAGAGATGAGTGAATTATCTTAAGGGATGCCTCTGATCAACTACAAATTTCACTCACAAAGCTCAATTGAGATTGAACAAAGGTCATTCTAGCCTAAAAATTCCCATCTAGATATGTTCACATAGATATTTCAACTATTACGCTGATGAGTCAAATTATATGACCCTCACTAACCAACTTTTGGCTTGTTCTAAGAGATTTGGCTATGAGAGAAACCTCATTTCTATGTCTTGTCTATCTTGAGTTAGATAAAATCCTCATGATATTTCTTAGAAGATTCATCCCTGCATGTGTAGGAGTTGATTATTCATTTATATCCCTCATGGTTCTTATGCAATGTGTGATTGAGGTTACTCATTTTGTATACTCAGGGATGAGTAAATTATCTTAAGGGATGCCTCTGAATTTCAATCTCAAGCCTAATTAAGACTAGATAAATGTCATTTTAGCCTTAAAATTCCTATTTGGATGTGTTCACATAGACAGTTCATCGATTGGGCTGATGAGTCAGATTATATGACCCCTATTGACCAACTTTTGGTCTATTTTGAGAGATTTAGATGTGAAAGAAACCTCATGTCCATGTCTTGTTTGACATGATTTAGATAAAATCCTCTTAGGCATTATTATATTACTTTTACCTACACATGTAATAGATAATGATTCATCTATATCCCTCATGGTTCTCATGCAATGCATGACTGAATTTTGTTCATTTTGCACACTCAAGGATGAGTTAATTCTATTAAGGGATGCCTCTAACCAACTACAAGTTTCACTCTCAGAGCTTGACTGAGACCAAACAAAGGTTATTCTATCCTAAAAATGCCCATCTAGTTGTGTTTGCATAGATGGTTTGTTGATTGGGTTGATTATTCAGATTCTATGTCTTGCACTGACCAAATTTTATCCCATTCAAAGAGATTTAAACATGAGATAAACCTTGTTATTACATATCATTCATCTTAATTTAGATAAAATCCTCTTGAGATTTCTTAGAGAAATCATCCATGCACATGTAAGATTTGATGGTAATATCTATCCTTCACAGTTCTCATGCAATGTGAAACTAAAGTTCACTCATTTTGCACACTTAGGGATGAGTGAATTCTATTAATGGATGCCTTAAACCAATTGAATCTTTCACTCTAGGGACCCAACCAAGACTAGACAAAGGTCTTTCTATCCTAAAAAAGCACATTTGAACATGTCTGTGCAGAGGGTTTGTCTATTGGGTTGACAAGTTAGATCATGTGTATAAACCTATTTGAGATGGTATTTATGTCTTATTGTGTATTATAGGTATTATTATTTGAATTCCAAGTGTTGTAATGTGTTTGGATGTTCATTATTGTCATTGGATATCAAAATGCATAAAAACCTTATTTTTCTCATGAACAGTCAAACACAGAACTTTCAAAACACATATTAAATTGTATATGAGGTAAATACAAAGGTTTGGAAATATAGTATAAGGATTATAGAGTATTAGCCAAGCATTATTTATTTGGAAGAGCTTAAATAGGCTATTAACAATCATTAAATTCCTCTTAGGCTCCTAAACTCTGCTAAACCCTAGTTGTAGGGTCAAGTTTACAAAAAGCCATAAAACCATTTTCAACCCTTCTAAAATTCCCAAAATTTGTGAAAATCTTTCCAAAAATGTTTAATAATATATTCAAGTGGTTTGAGTCATTTAGAGGTGTACATACATTTTACCAATCTAGCATGTGTAAGAGATACTTTGTTTTATGTGTGTGTTTATTTGAAAGCAAGGAGAGAGATTGGTTTAGAAGCTTCAAAATTGAGACTATAAAATCCAAATGAAGATTGAAACACCTTTAATTTATCTGTACAAACCTCATAAAAGGATCAACCTACTAGAGGGTAATTAGGCCTAATAGACAAAACATGATTTTATGAGTTTTTGGGTAGAATATTAAAATTGGAAAGCTAAACCTTTCAAATAAGCATTGATAATTCATAAAACACCTAAATAAATATGTCTAAGGTGTCTTGAAGTGCTAATTCAATACATAATGGGCTTTGGCATGTTAGAGCAACATTAAGATTAGTAAGTTTATGAGAGGTTTTTGATAAAATTCTTTGTAGCAGACCTTCTGAGGTGTTGAAAATGGTGAGTAACCTAAAAAGTATTGTGATAAATTATTTTAGATTGATATGTACCCCTATTTTTAAACATTTCTTATTTTGATCCTTTTGAGGCATTTAGGCTTAATTAGATTGTAGAGAACTTTGAGTCTTTTGAGTTCACATAGACAAAACCAATAAATGGATTGGTTTTCCATATTAAGATAAAGATTGAATATGTATTTAAAGACCATAAGAATATAACCTCAAGATTTATATACTAGTCAAGGAATATTGAAGTTGCTTAAGTCTCTTCATTTGTGTCTATATTCTTGCCTTGCCAAGATTGTAATTTTGTGGATAGTCTAGAGAGGGCTATCAATGTCAATATTAACCCATTTATAATTAGGCCATAGTGACTGTATGGACACATATAATTGTCTTTATTTGTTGTATGGACAAGTAGGAGTTGAAAACATACAAAGTGCATCACTAGACCTCCTAACATTTATGATCAAGTATAATTTATAATATTTACATGTCCATGAAATTGATCCCAAGTCAACTTAAACATCACAATTGCAAATTGATATGTAATTAAATGTAAATGAACCAAGTAAATATTAAATATCACATGTAAATGTAAAATAGACATAATTATTCAAAACACCTAACTTAGAGAATAATGTGATTTTTCTTAACTCCATATGAAGTAATAATTCAATAATTAACCAATAATATGTGTAAACAATAAATGATCAACATAGAAAGTATGCATAGGTAAAGGAATCATATTTTTGAATAGTATTTATGTGATACATGCAAAGTTTTATGTCGTAATTTAACATAATTAATATAACATATATCAAGAAAAAATGTAGACCATAACATGTACATAGACAAAATGCACCATATAAGCATATAATGTGGGCCATATCCACATAAAAAAATGATTCTGCCTAAAAATATGTACATATACAAAATGCACCATATAGGCGTATAATATGGACCATATTGGCATACAAAATAGATTGTGCCTACAACTAGACCCTTAACATAAGAACTAGCTCTCTTGCTCCTCATTACCTCCAAATAAATTGCATTTTTTCCCATAGACGTAGAGTCAGGGGTGTTAGATGCCTCAATACAAGGAAATACTCTCCTCTTAGCATGTGAGTCATCCATTATTTCATTGACAACTGATGAAAATTGTTGTCTCTACACAACATATAAAATATAAAGAGTTATGCATTAGAATTGTTTATTGAAAATTTGATAAATTTTTAAAAAATGTAAAATTTTGTAAAATGATTTTACACTCACCATATTCCATCTAAATTGTTGTCTACTTCTATGAGGCCACATATGCACCTATGATGGGGAATCCTATGGAGCATAAATATATCATTAGATCCATACTAACATACAATTATGTAAATATGACATAAAATATCATTTTTTAAAGATAAAAACAATTAAACTAAGTGTTCTCACTAGTCTCCATCCTTGAATCATAACCTACTACGGAGATAGTGGATTCCTTGATGTAGAAACAACATCACCTAAACCTTTTTCTCATCAATTAGGGGTGCCCATAGCATCCATCATCATCTACAAAACTAATAAATGAATAATATGTGAATCCAATTAACATGATAAAAATCTATGACTATACTATATATTAAAATATAGCTTTTTGTTTAAAGGATAATAAACATGTACATGAATAAATATGTAACAAAATAAATTACAAACCTAAGTGTAAGGTACACCCATGCCAATTACAGCCTCTATAATAGAGTCAAGGCTTGCTGAGGTACCTAAAATATCACCAATCATCTATAAAAACAACAAATAACAAGTTCAACTAAATAAATTAGTCAATTAAGTAAACACATACTAAAAAATAAACTTAATATTATTTTACAAACATATACAAACTATAATTAAAATTAAAAATGTGTATCAAATACGAATGGTGAAGTAGATAAATCCTCTATAATAGGAGCTTGACATATCTTGATAGGAGTCATTGAAGCTACTACATCTCACATAGTGTTTGAAATACTAGTGTCATGCACTGCTGAAGCATCTACACATGGAATATGCTCTAGCATGGTAATGTATGACAGTTAATGTTTGGTATGCTAGTATCTGACATGCTAGTGTTATGAACTACTGAAGCATATACAGATGGCATATAATTTGACATGTTAGTCTCCATAAATATACTATGTGTATGTCACACTTAGATAGGAGGTCCCATACACTTCCTCCCACATGATGTGTAATGATGAAAAATAACTATAACATGAGAAGGAGGAAGGACACTAGAACCTATACCAACACCAAAAGCCCACTACTGACACTACCAATGCCACTAATACCACTACCACTAACACCACCACTACCACTAGCATCACATGTAGGCTGAGTAGAAGTCTTCAAAGTATGTTTACCATGCTCAATCATAACTTATGTCAAACTAGTAACCATCTCAAGGGTGTCCATTTTTATGTTATGATACATCTTTTTTGGAATAGAGGCATGTGATATTATTCTTCTATTTCTCTGAGATTGGTTATGATAGTTTTGGTCTTGCCTAGCACTAGGTCTATCAAATGAAGACCCACCTCTCGTACCTTGGGATGCCTTCATGTCAAAATAATTTAGAATTTATTGCAACACAAACTCAAAATATAATTTTCTCAAAAAATATAATGGAACCTCATTATTTTTGCATGGAGGCTCATCAAACACCATTTACCACCTATCACAAAAGTTATTTTTAATCACCTCATGAACACACCAGTCAATACTAATGTGTTTGTAAATTGTTGGTGGAGGTTGGTTGGTTCTAATCTTAATAAATAAAGCACACACATCTTATTTTGTTATTTTTTCTTCATATCTTCGTATGAAAATTTATCAAAATAAAATTATTTTATAACCTATCTTCGATGTAACTTTGCATCTAGTTATGAAGTCACATTTACCACTTCATTAAAAATAGACTCTAATGTATTGGCAAGCAAAATTTGTACACTACTAGCTGAAGAGTGATGCAAATCATTGATGATTATTTATAATTTTTGACATTTGAAATTATATTGCTCATATAATTCAACTTCTTCTTATGTAAAATCAAATTCTTTAGGGTTTTGTCTAACATTTTCTTTAGGAAATGGATCCATCAAACTTGTGTATCTAAATTTAAATAAAAATATAGGTTTATAAAGGAAATGTAAGAAATCTAATGCAAATTTAAATTCAAAACCCTACTTCAATAAATAAATATAAATAGAAATGAAAAGATTAAAATTCAAAAATAACATACCTAATTTATAGCAATCAGAATGCCGAATCCCATTGGCAAGATGAAAATCCAAAACATCTGCATCAATCTGTAAATTTAGCAAATAATAAACTTGTAAAAAAATCTCTTTAAGAGAGATCAGCGATGGGTTTCTTTTTGAGTTGGGAAAAAAATAAAAATAGCATAAGGGCACTTGCCCTTTGTGCTTTGTATGTACACTATTTATAAAGGGTGTACACCCTTTGTATTT
>JARHVA010008683.1:0-62500 GCA_037957365.1 Torreya grandis | reverse complement strand
TCATTTATGCAAAGGAATAAGGCAAAGGAAGCTTTCATTTTTGATATCTATCTTTGCTTCACCTAATAACATATCAAGGGAATATTGCCTTTTCAATGGATAACAAGGGAATAAGGCATAAACATCAATGGAAGTTTTCATTTTTGGTATCTAGCTTTGTTTTGCTTCTGGAAAAAGGTATGGGTATCAAGGCAAACTTAATTTTTGATAAATATATTTTTTCTTAGCCTACCTACTTAGCTATGCCTATAGGATAAGGCAAGGGAAGCTTCTTTCCTGATATATAGCTTTATTCTTGTCCTACATTCTTTATTTTTATAGAATAGATTTATAGATATCAAGGGAATCTTGATTCCCAATCTACAACTTGCATTTATTCTTACCCTACAAACTTAGTTATGCTGAAGGAATATTCCAGAAGGTGAAGCCAAAGGAAGGAAAAAAGTCTGAAGGGAAAAGGCTGAAGGAAAGAAAGCTGAATAAATTACTAAAGGGGGTGACATGCCCATAAATGTCAAATTCTAGCATGGTGAACTATCTATTAGAGGTTCAAATGCCCAATGATGAGTGCACAAATGTCAAATTTAAGGAGGTGAAATAGCTATTGATTTTTAAATGCTTAAGGATAGGCCACAAGTGAACTCAGTGACCCACCGAGAAGATAGCCCAAAGTAAAGACAAAGCCAGGAATAGACAAAGCTAGGAAGAGACAAAAATAATAAGGAAAGATGGGACTAGCCCAGGTGGCAAAAGGAAAGCATCAATAGAGGAGTTATTCTAGTGGTTGAAATAGTCTCTGCCAAGTGGTCATCAAGGAGTGCAAATAGTGAATGATGCAACCTATTTTCCCTCATTTTGCATTAATGAGTAGACAGTCGCATGAATGTCTTTAAGAAGTGGTCTTGTTGGTAGACAAATGGCACGGCCCATGCTTTCACAATAATGTTTGATATAACTTAGATGCAAAAGTTAAGACTGGAAGTTGACATAGCATGTTCTTTTAATGACTTCCTCTTCCCAATGTTTTTTAACGTAACATGGGCAACTTTTTCTAGAAGGCACCAAAAGCCTCTTTCTTTTTATCAATTTTTTTACGTTGAATCAAGACATATCATTTTTACCTCCATTTTGAGTTTACACTTTCGTATATGTATATGGCTTTGTCCTATGTTAAGACATTTTCCTTTATGATTCCACATAATGATTCTAGCATGTCTAGTGTATTGTGAGTTCTTCATTTGCAGGTTAGCCAGAAGTGTCCCTAGAGGAGTATAGGCGCATATGAATAGGCTACCAAAGTGTGTCTCAGAACGCATCTAGTAGTTCTTCCTCCCTGTATCTCCACAGACCCCTAGCTCACTGATGTAGAAGAATTTTTCATATCAAATGAAGTGTATGTCAACTTGTTCTTGGTGGAAAGTGTATGTTCAAGCTAAGTAGATCAACCATTTTTGGTGTATCACTACCTTATTTTAGGTTCTATTTTTAGTAATCCTTCTCCCTCTTCAACCCCCCCTTTTTTATTTATTTTTTAGTAGTAGTAAATCCAGGACCTCAAAGATGCATCAAAGGGAGCTATCCCTTATCTAGAGATTCTCCCCTCAGTTTTGCCAGACGCACAACAAGAGAGGAGTCTCCATTGTGTCATGTGGAATATAGGAGCTCAGCCTCCTATCGAGGGTGCAATCCACAATGTCAACACACATCATATGTCATTTTACACAATTGAGTAGCTCTTCTTAGTCACATTCCATATTAACCTATGTATGTTGTCTTATATTTAGAAGACATGGATTTTGAGTAAAATTTTGTAATGCCTAAAATTCATAATATATAATAAATTATTAGTTACATTGAGAAAATGAATATAAATGTATACAACATAGATTTGGTGAGGATTGGTAACATACCTGTATATTTATTTGGTGTGGATCTTCCTAAGTATTCTATGCATGAATAATAGAATGGAAGTATTTCTCAACATTTTGCCATTCATGATCATTTTTCCAATCAAGATTGTACATATTTAGTTATCTTTCTAACCATATGAATCCATGCACGTATGGTAAACCTCTATGTTTCCATTTATATCTAGACTAGTAATATTTTACTTTCATTGTTTTTTAAAATATATCCTTATGAAAATTTGTGTGTCATAAGTGTATGTATTATGCCACTATATGAGGATAATCAATAATATTATGTCTTCATCAATTTTAGATTTCTTAGGGATTTATTGGTTTTGTTACTAGTATTAACTCATGTAAATCATGCTAATACATATCAACTACACTTAAAGTGAAAAAATGGTAGGCAACCCAAGTTGATACAACATGTCAATTAATTCACTATGAGGTTTTAACCAATAGGACCTTGTACCCCTCAAGGTGGTTCTATACTGCATCAAATGAGCAACTATATGTGAGTGGGGTAAATTGTCTATATGCTCATGCCACTCATTGATGGTGATTGACATATCATGAAGGTTATGTTTCATAAACATTGTTGAATAATTATGTGTATAATGTCTCATGATCACATTCAGCTTGTAATATCTAAACTATGGGTTTCATTTGAAATGGTGATCCCTATATCAAAATATATGTTTAAAAAATTAATGTAGATGTACTCATATCATTCATGTTTATATACAATCCCTTCTTATATCTATAAATAACATTGGATATGCCATATCAAGTAACCCTAATGTGACATATTAATTGATAGGAGATGCTCCAATCCTTAGCCAATCAATTAGTGTTCTATGATTTGCATAAGGGTTATTTACCCATGCATTGATTAATTCCATCTCTCTTGGGACATTTGGTGGTTTGGAGGCCATTGATGCCATGTGATTAATAAACATTAGATAAATCAAGTGATCTTGCATTACCCAAAAATATGAGTCAATATTTATGTGTTTTATCATTTTTCCATGGTAGAAAGCAAGCCAGGAAATTATATATCACTCCAAAAGTTCAAGGGCATGAATTACATGAGATTGTATCCATTCCAAGTATAAACATGGTTAAAAGTGAGCTGGTTTAGTTATTCAAATATTTATATAAATTGAGAAGTCATTGTGTCTATTGGAGACAAAAAATGACAAGTTTTGTTGCAAAGGAAAATGGGAATGAAAGACACATCAAAATATATAAACTATTTTTGACATTTGATTCTCATTAAAAAATTATGAACTTTCCAACAAAACACCTCATTTTGAGATCATATGTAACAGACATGGCCTCTAGAAGTTGATGCATTTTGCATGGAGATTAAACCATAAGGTGATTTTACAAGGTTTAAGCAATGATTACATAACCTTTGGTCAACATTACGGGTTGGTTTTTTGAATTTCACTTTGTATTAGTTTTTGGTTTCACTCACATCATTTACAAAACTAATGAAATGAACATGAATATTTGAGTTTCTCATCTTCGGTTTTCTCCAAAGAAGTTTTTCTTCAAAGTGAAATCTCTAGAAGGCATAGATGAAGCTGATTTTATATGGGAAATGCAATCCATTATAGAGAATAGATTCATGAGTTTTTGTGAGAGATTAGAGAGAGTATAATATGTTTGTAATAATTCCTTCTTTATGTTTTTATGGAGTGTGAGAGGGTGTGTGTTAGTATATGTAACCCAAAATCTAAGTATGAATAGTGTAATTATTTTTTTGAATTATAAGTACATGATGTGTGAACATTTATTCCATTGAGAGAGTCCAATAAACATTACAGGGAAAATATTTTCATTCACCCCATCCCTAATTACATCAATTGGTATCATCATAGATGGTAGTAACTTTTGGATGAATGAGAGATTGTTTTACTTACATTAATAAAGAATGGATAGAGGGATAGTGTGTAGTGAGAAGAGGGTGTTATAATTATTGTGTAGGTGGGTAGAGAACTAAGGGAACATTCCCCATTGATTGAATAGTAAATATAGGGTGCATAGAGTGTTCTACATCTTCTACATGTGGGTAGAGAATAAATATTTTAGAGATATGTATATAAAGGTTTATGAACTACATAGGATTATAATATAATGTTTGTATACGTAGGATATATGTGTGAGGGAGGAAAGTATATAATATATGGATGAGAATTTTTTAACTTAGGTGACTAATATGAATATTTTGTTGAGGAAAATGCAATCCTAGGTGTAATATATCATAAAGAAGAAGAGGAAGTGTGGATTTTTATTACCAATGGCATAGGGAGATGAGTTGAAGGAGGATTTATATATTATGAAATTCATGATATAAAACATGGAAGGAGATAATTTTACTACAAGGGATAAGAAAGAAAGAATGAATTGGGCATGTATCACACCATGTGTTGTAAGAATGAATACAAGGAAGATTTCTTGGAATAAGAAAACCATGAAGCTTGTTGAAGAAGTTATAGTGAAAGAAAGACTATCAAGAGCATGTACTGTGTAGGGCATGAATATGGAGATGAATAAATTTCAAGTGAATGCACATGATGCAGATATTTAGGGAACCTTAAGTGGAGAGAAAGAAAGAAATTTAGTATAGGAAGAGGAGGAAATTGTATCAAGAGTAGATGTGGTAGTTGAGATGGGAATTCATGAAGGATATATATTTTACATAGGAATATAAGTCCTATTGGCTATTTTAGCCACCAAGAGGCCTCAAACACCTATATACAAATAGGGATACTTTTTTTGAAAAAAATAGATAGATAGAATCCTCTAAAATCATCTTCATGGTGTTTACATTGCAAAAATAGAAGTGTGCTCAAGTTTCAATTTAGAACATGAGAAGGGTGAACACAATTTATGAAGGTTGTGTTTACAATTTTTCTAGGTAATATTCAAGCACAAATAAAAGATGGTAGAGTTTTAGGTCATTGGATTTTGGAGAGATTTTAGACTATGAAGATGATACATGCATGGGAAAATGAACCAATAGCATGTAGTGATTTTTCAATGCATAAGGGAAATGTTTCAGGTTCTATTATTTCTAAAGGGATAAGTCAAAATAAAAAAAAAAACTTAGCATATTTTAAAAATTGGTCTTTGCTCTTTTTAGTAAGGATAATAGTATTTTTATTTTTGGTCAAAAGGACCAGTCAAAGATTTTGCATGAAAGAAAGTGTGAAAATTTTATGAAGACTTTGTAAGAATTGTCTAAGTATTTTAGGTCTTCGGGAAAATTGTCAAGACTTACAGCAAAAACTTTACGTGAAAGAATTTTTTTCAAAGATAAAGGCTTAGTTATTTGGAAAAATTATTGATTTTTTTTTTTTATCTAAGGCTTAGGTCTTCAGAATAATTATTCTCACAAAATCTAGGACAAAAGTCATGATGACAAAAGTTGTGAAGAATGGAAAAGAGGCTCAAACTTTTGAAAGAATTGTGTCAAAATTTTTGTGTGAGAGATTAATTTTTTTTTTGTAAATAATAAGTTTGAAAAAAAAGTCACAAAAAAGGAATATATCCTGAAGCACTTCACAAGAATTTTATAATTATTTTGATCTTTGGAAAAAGTGTTGCAAAGACAAGTCAAAATTTTTATGGTAAAAAAAGTTTTGAATACTAAAGACAAAGTTACTTTCATGAAGATTATGTCAAAAATTTTACATGAAATCTCAATGAAAATTTTCATGAAGGTAATATATATAAAATATGAGTTAGATGTTTTAATAAGTGTGAAGACAATAATTTTTTTGAAAACACATAGTCGAGTGAAGTGCATGAAGACATAAAATTCAAACAACTTCCACATGTCCTTAGGAGAATGTAGTAGATCAAAGTTGATAGGTGTCTTCCTATCATTAATATGTCCTTCCTAACTAGATAAAAAACTTTGAATAAGCTCTAATAGGTTTGGGAGATATTATGGTAGAGAAGATGGTTGTGGAGAAATCTAGGCTACAAGTCTCACTCTCCATGCATGAAATATGCATTCAATGGAAATAGAAGCCAAGTATGGAATATGAGGATATGAATGGGATATGAATGAGGATTAAATCTAGTTTGTAACTACCAATTCATGATTGAGCATGCCTGTTAATTTCCCAAATTGAGAACATGGGCTAGTTAATAACATATGGAGGCAAGTGTCAACTTGTAACTCCTATATCAAGAAGGAAGTAAGTTTCAATAAGATAAAATGATTTATAGAAGGTCAAAAAAATCCTATGCCACCTTTCATAAAGAAATCATCAAAAAATTCCAATGCATGTAGAAGGGTAACATATGACTATTTTCTCATTATTCTTTGAGGTTGTAACTGCTCTCATGATTGGATGACAACCATCATGAACTTCTCCACATCCTCTTTCTCTCTCTTTCTTCTCTATTATTATATATGTACTTTTTCAAGTGAAATTGAAAGTGTATACAAGGGAAAGTGAAGCTAATCTACAAATCAATCCTAGCTCAAAGAAGATAAATCACACTAGACCTTTCACTTGCTGGTATATTTAAAAATTAAGGTCATGACCAAGATGGATCTAATAGACCAAACCAAGGGGTCACTTACCATAATAATATCACTAAAGAAGGTTCCAAAGCCTCTAGTAAAGCAACACCATGCAATAACCCTAGCTAGGTCCTATGTTTTCTTATTTAAAAGTAAATGACAAAGTAAAGTAAAATCTTACCTAGTGCTCACAAAAACTTGTGGCACAAAATGTGTGTAATAAACATAAAATTAAACATGCATAGGAGATCTCTACTCAAGTCAATGTAGAGTAAATCCTAATGCATGGAGAGAGAATCATATAAACTAACAAATGTAAATCTATATAATTTAACAAGGAGGATAAAGATTAAGGAATACTTACCTTTGAAGAAGAACCTGTCGAACCTTAATCTCTCCCTTATCCAAGGTGCTTCACCAGAGGTTATTGTGGTTTGTAAGGATAGTAAATATAGGTCAGCTCTAGGATACATGATGTCTCCTATGCATCCAAAAGGCTTCTCTACAAGACAAGACTCATATCTCCAAGTGTAGTATTAAAACCCTAAGCAATGCTTCTCAAGTAGAATGGTGGATAAGTAGATGTGAAAATAATGATTTACTTCTTGTATCTCTCTGAAATGGCAAAAGTTAATGTTTATATATAGTTGGATATAACCCATAAACTCTTTTGAAGTTTTAGCTGATAAATTCAACCCAATCGACCATATATCATTAATTAGTAAAATTAGTTAGGTCCCAGATTGGGTTGGTTGAGGTTGACCTAATCTAATAGTATACTCATATATTTTAAGTACAAGGTCAGCTTGAACTAACTTCATTTAGTAAAACTTAAAAAGAGGTTTTATCTTAGGTAGAGGTTGTTTGAGGTGGTGAATTACTTGGAGGAGTGTGTAAGGGAGGTGTGAAATCTTAGGGAAGTGTATATGAGATGTTTGTGTTGGTTATAAGTGGTGGTATAGGGGACAATAATCTTTTAAAGCACTAATGGTTTTCCCACCTATTTTTTGATGCACCCTTTAAGGCATGCACTTAGAGAGATTGAGACTCGGTAGGTTCTTGCAAGAAAAAAAGTATCAGTAATTGATAAAGTTTAGAAATATTATGTGTATAAATATGCCCCACTCAAATCTTTTCATGTGTCATGTAAGTTTAACATGGGATGGTTCTTTGAGAAAAGAACATAGCAACACACAAAATTGAATCAAAATTGTAGTATGAAGTGAATAAGATAAATGAAAGTACATAATTAAAAAAAAATACATATCTTTAATTACCTTAGTGTTGTAGATTAAGAAGGAAGTGAGAGAAATGTGAAGGTGTCCAATGTAAAGAAAATAAGGTGAACCTGTAAAATAAGTGAAAAATAATTATTTTTACAAAATATACATGTAATATGTGAAAAGATTCTCTATGATGTCAGGAGTTTAGAACATATTTCAGTTTGAAAAAAGAGTTAGTAGAAAAAAATTATGGTTGAAATATAAAATATGGTTTTAAATAATTGACATGCAAATAATTTGGAATAGTAAATATAAATAGGGTGAAAATTAATTCATTTTTTATTTTTACTATTCTAAGAAAATATTGCTCTGAGAGACCCAATTTGAGCTTAGAGAGTGACCATGGTGAGGATACAACAACTTAGATGTGGAGGATGCCTATTAGCTGTGGTGAGTGCATCTCATGTAATTAAATCATTAATTTCAAAATTTTGAGTAATTTTAATTGAATTTAAGCTAAATGCAGAAAATTAGATGTTAAGCAAATTTTAGATATTGAGAAAGATCCTAGGAATTTTTTTGGTATACTAAGGGTAGAATGGGGTACCGAGTAGGAAAAGATCAGACCAATAAATGCATAAGGCATTTATGGTAAATGGTCAAAAAGTCATCATAAACTAAAAATAGAGTCAACCCTGTCAACTTAGTTTTCAAGGTGAGAGAAACCCTGGGGCTTGACTGTGTAATAGTGGGCCGATGTAGTATCATTAGAGGTGGCTAACTATGTAGCAGAGGGACAATCCAGTTATAAACTAAAAAATGGTTGTCATGGTACTTTTTGGTTAATGTAGTACATAATATGTGGTTGATATAGTCTATCAAATGAGGTTAGCTATGAAGCAGAGGGCCTATGTAGTATGCCAAAAATAAGAAAGGGTCAATTTATTACTTAAAAAATTGATTATGTCTGTAGGAATGGGTTGATTATGTAGCAAAAGATTGGCATAGTATGGTAAATAATTGATAGGGTCAATTTAGTATCAAATAGGTCAATCGTGTAGGAAAGGGAAAAATAATACAAACAGATCAATGAATAAATTAATTTGTATTTTTTGAGAATATTTAAGAATGTATTTTATCATTATGACATCTAGATCTAATACATTCTCTATTATTTGATATTTTTCATAAGTGATGAAGATTTTGGGACCGGTAGATACATCTTGGCTACCAATTTTTTTGGAGTGTTTATCATATGTGGATTGAGCATGACTAGCTGCCTTAGGGTTTGGAGACATCATAGAGACGAGGTGGATCCCATTGAGTATTGATCTTGTTGTCCCCCAAAAATATCACTCTTTTTGGGAACAACTTATGAACTATTTTGGTTCAACAGACCAAAATCCTCTCTCTCCTTTTCAAGAATTGTTCTGAGCATTCAATTTCTTCATTCTTCAAGCTTTTTAGAAATCTACAGACTCTACAGACTTGAATCTATGGACTCTGTAGGAAGCAAATCTATGAACTCATTTCTATGGACTCCCCCAATTCTATGAACTTGAATCTACGGACTCTATAGGAAAGAAGCAAGCTCTCAACACTTAGGCAATTTCAAGGTTGGTTCAATGATAAGGTTCAACCAAAAGAGTTCATCAAAAAAAATTTAAGCAAGGATTGAAACATTAAACTGTTGAACCTTGAACCATTTTGGTTCAACGGGTTTAATGGGTTCAAGGTTTAATGTCGTCAGCAAGAGTTAAGCACTTCGGTAAAGGTTTAACAAGTTCAACTACTTCTAGGTTCAACGGCTTCAAAACACTTATCAAAGAGAAGAAGGCTTGAACCATTGAACCATCGAACCACTTTGGTTCAAAGGTTCAATGGTTCAATAGGTTCAAAGCTTCAATAGGTTCAATGACCAAATGGTTCAATGCATTTGGTTCAAAAAGATCAAAAGGACTTAGCCAAATAAAAAGAATGAACCGATTGAACCATTGAACCTTAAACCAAAAGGTTCAACGAGTTCACAGGTTCAAAGGTTCAACCAGTGTGATGAAGATCAAAGAGCTTAGAAATAACAAGGAAGTGACAGATAAAGGATGAACCAATGAACTAATTGAATCTTGAACCATAAGAGTTCAAAGTTTAATGGTTCATGGGTTTAAAGGTTCAAAGGTGGCCTCAGTCAAGGAAAGAAGTAGCAAATAGGTGGTTCAACGGATGGTTCAACCAAGGAGTGGGAAAGCGATTGAACTAAGAAGCGATGGAACAAAAGAGATAGAATGAACTGATGAACCAATGAACCAATGTACTTTCAGTGGGTTCAAAGGTTTAAGGTTTAACATGGTTCAAGCAGCTAGCGACTATTGAAGCCCCATGGATGTCAAATTTAAAGTAAGGTAATATCTATTGAAATTCAAATAAATCACATCACCTAAAGGAAGAACCAAGCGATTGACTGAAAAGATAGTCTGAGAGCTCAAACCACAACAAAAAGAGACAAAGGAAAATATCTACTTAGAAGTTATTCCAGTAGTTGGAACAGTCTGCAAAGTAGATTTTTGAGCTTACAAACATTAAAGGCATAGCCTGTTGGTCTCCTTTGGAGTAAAGACAAAATGGAAAACTGTGCAGATGTTAGAGGGGACAAACTAGATGATCTAGACTTAGGAGAAGACATATGGGATGAAATGACATGCCATAGTTAAGACAGTTGCCCTATTTTCAATGCAGACCTTTGACAAACCTAGAAATGCATTCAAGGCATTGAATGCACAACATGGGCTATTCTATGGAACAAAGTGCCAAGTCTTTCTTAGTTTCTATATATTGTAATCTCTTGTATCATTCTAAGGGAGATCTTCCCAATACAGAAGCAAAACTTTTCCCAAATTGAAAGGCAAATACTGAGACTTTGAGCTCAGATTATTATTCATATTATTTTATTCGAATGAGAAAGCAAGTTACTTGCAGACTTTGTGTTGTTATTGCTTTTGTAATTTTAGGAAATTTTTCTTATGTCTATTTTCTAGGAGCATTCTTGTTTATTTGATCTAACAAGCAAAACTAGTGGAAGTAAATCAAGAAGGTGTCTTGAAGCCAACTATGAAGAGACTTTGTGCCCCCACAATTGCCTTTAGTGTGTTTTCTTTCTATTCTTGTGTAAAGGACCTTGGGATGACTTTGTGCCCTCATTGTCCTTCATATCTCACTCTTGGGTAGTCAAGGTGGAGACTTTGTGCTACATCTCAGTCTGTTGGTTACTATGCCCTTTGTTACCAGTTACTTGTCACTACCTGAAAGAACTCTTACTGTTTCCTGCAAGAACACTTCTGAAAGAAGAGAATTGCCTTCAGTGTTTTCACCAAGATTTTCTCATCTATTTGTTAACATCATCTCTAAAAAAAGAGAGATGGATGGCTTATCCTATCCCTAAGTGTTATTTTCTGCTTATAGTATATAGTATATAGCTCTTCATATTTTATAGGGAACCTCCCCTTGATGAGAGGAGAGATTTGTCCCCTGCTGATGTAGTAAACCTGCACACCTAGCTGACCAATCTCCCTATACTATGGTTGAAGAGACCTATTTTGCTCACCAGTTAGCTAGTCAAAAAAATATTCACCCAACAATTTTTGGTGACTCTACTGGGGACATAGTAATTTTGTGCAATTTGAAGCCTCAAGCTTCAGATTGAAACATCACATGGGTCTTACCCATTATCATTATAGCCTTACCATCTCCCTCCACCTCCATGCCAACTAGGATAGAATGTGTAGTTTGAAGCCTCAAGCTTCGAAGCTGAAGCAGGGTTAGTTCTTTCCTATTTTTGTTCTACAATCTGACAACTCCACGCTATACAAGAAGCTAGAGAGCCCAAGGTAGAACTACTTTTTTTATTATTAACAGAGCTTTGCCTATCCACACACCACCCAAATTTGTTATCCCTCTTTTTCATAATCCCATCATGGCAGTTCAAGGCCCCTAGGGTAACTCATTTGGCCCACTCATTCTTACTCCACCCCTGCATGACCTTCGATGCAGCTCAAGAAAGAACTTCTCCAAATTCTTTGGTGATGGGAGAGTTCACCCTGATGAACATATTTTAGCTTTTAACATAGCCTGTGGTGTGATAAAAGTGGAATTTGAGGATGTGGCAGTCAAGTTTTTCATGGAAACACTACAAGGTGCTGCTACAGACTGGTTCTACCATCTGCAAGTTAGGTTAGTGACTGACTAGGACACACTCAAAGCTAAATTTGAAGCTAGGTTCAAGCCTGTGAAAGATGCACATGCTTTGCTAGCCCAACTCACACAGATGGAGAAGGAACCTTATGAACCTATGAGGGATTTCATAGCAATTTTTGACAAGCTAAGGAATATGATTCCTGCTATTTCTCAGCCCACACCTAAAAACCTCAAATGCTTCTTCATCAACTCACAACTGCTTGAAGTGAGTTTTTTACTAAGACAAGCTAGACACATAGACCTTGCTACTACTTAGGACTTGGATACTGAGGTAGAAGATGACCTTATCTTGGCAAGAAAGATAAGGAGAGACCCTAATAAAAGTAAATCCTCTTCATCTTTTGAGTATCTATCTACAGGCACCACTGACCAAATGGTGCAAAAGTTGGCAAATGAACTACTAGCCTTGAAAAGGCAAATGGTCCAAGGTATTTCTTCTGCTCCTTCATACAAAGATGTACCAAGGAGGACATTTTAGAATCAGGCATATCAAGGCAATGCTGCCAGGAATCAAGGGTAGGCAACTCATCTTCCTTTCCCACAGAGGAACCTTGCCCTTGAAGTGCCTCCAACCAACTCAGTAGTTGGATATCTGGAAATAGAACATGATTTCTCTTTCCAACCTAAGTTTGAGAAAGAAAATGATGCTGGTCTCTTCATGGAGGATAAAAAAGAATCAGCTGGTGACTCCCACATTGGTTTCTTAAATTATTAGGATGAACCTGGAAGTAAAGGTGAAGCAGTCAAGGGATCATACATAGTATTCACCTAGTCCAAGAATCAGTCAGCCAAGCAAGTTGATAAAGAAAGAATAGAGGAGCAAGCTCAGCCTGTAATCTCAATTTCCAAATGAGGAACTTCTCTACCTTTCTAGCCAAAGGACTTGGTGGTTGCCAAAAAAGTAAGTACCCCAAACATCTCTACACCTTCTACTTCAACTTCATAGATCAGTCCTCCCCCTCCCAAAAACCAAAAGGATGAACTCCCATCCTCTCTTCCTAGTCCATTTCAGTCATTTGACATAATTGACCATGTCAAGAAAACTAAAATTCAAATGACTAAATTTGAATTTCTACAAGCCAATCCTGAGCAGTTGGACAGGTTGGTAGAGTGTGTGAAGAATAAAGTTGTCCCTATAGGACAAGAGAGTAGAAAGGTGACTCATGATCCCCAAAGGAACATGTCCATCCTAAAAAATCTTGTCATTACTCCTCCTACTTTCCATAGGAAAATAGAGCCTTTCTATGTTTCTCTATTGATAAATGATCACAAGCTGAGTAATTGCATCATTGATTTCAGTGCTTCAAAAAATGTCATGCCTACTACAGTGGCAGAATCCCTTGGTCTTATACTGACCAAGACATTGGGAGATGCTTCTCCATGGAGAATAAACAAGTGCCACTACTTGGGCAAATCAAGGATGCCTAATTTACATTTGCAGCATTCCCAGACAATAGGATCAAGATGACAGTTTTGGTGGCCGATGTCCCAACCTCATACAACATTCTGATAGGATGAAATTTTTACAAAGATGTTAGCGATGAGTTGAGCATGGACCTATCTAAAGAAAGGATCCCTATCAAAGGCATCATGAAGAGTTTTCTCCCTAAAAAGGAAGCAAAATATGTTGTCACTTAGACATTAACACCTGAAGCTCAAATTCTATTTGAGTCTCCAGGCAGGGGTAATTATTTTTTGTCCATAGAGGATGTTCATTTTTCTATAGATGAAAGTCATATAGATGGCAATCCAAGAATTGATTCAAATAAGACATCATAAGAATTGGTAGGGTGTAGTACAAATAAAAAAGGATCTTCCATCTCTAATGAAGAGAAATTTGATAAAAGATCAGTTTCTAATAATGTTTGGATCCATGAATTTGATGGCAGCAATTCCCCTACTGGTGCTAGAGGTGGGGTGGTGTTGATATCTCCTCAAGGAGATATTCTTCCTCCTTCACACAAGTTGTAGTTCAGTAACACCAAAAACACTGCTAAAGGTGAATCTCTATTGCTCAGATTGAAGGCTACTCAAGACCAAGATGTCAAACTCCTTCACACCAAAGGAGATGCTAAGCTGATGGTTTGTCAAGAGTTTGATGTTGACAATCAAAATATGTGCTAGACTGAACCAACAAAACAAGCTATGGTAGTGGACCATACTACTATACTCCAAAGTTATCAAAAGGAACTCTTTGTAGAGAGAGCAAGGAGTTATGGTTTTTTAGATTGAAGATCACGTCTTGCTATGGAGCAAGAAGAGAGAGCCAAAATGAGTGCACAAAAAATGTGATTCCTAGTGGAGAGTTCCATTTGCCCATCACCAATTTTGGGGACAAAATGGTTTCCTATTGGTTTATCAGGATGAAATGCCATCTTCATTGTCTCATAATGGGTAGTGCCTAAATCACTTCAATTCTTGAAGTATCAGACAAGTTCACTTGTACATATGTACCTTTGTATAGTCTTTATTTCTATTTTGTGCTTTTCATTTTCATTTTTTTTGGAGCCTTTATTTTTGGGTAGCATGACTCCATATCCCAATGGCATACTTCAAGGCACTGGAGATTCTAGTTTCTAATCCCCTCAATTGTTTCAAAATTTTAACTAAGGGAAGTTCCCCAACTGGAGCTAGCTGTTGTCCCCCAAAAATATCACTCTTTTTGGGAACAACTTATGAACTATTTTGATTCAACAGACCAAAATACTCTCTCCCCTTTTCAAGAATTGTTCTGAGCATTCAATTTCTTCATTCTTCAATCTTTTCAAAAATCTACGGACTTTGCAGGCTTGAATCTATGGACTCTATAGGAAGTAAATCTATGAACTCATTTCTATGGACTCCCCTAGTTCTATGAACTTGAATCTACAAACTCTACAGGAAAGAAGTAAGATCTCAACACTTAGGCAATTTCAAGGTTGGTTCAATGACAAGGTTCAACCAAAAGAGTTCATCAAAAAACTTCTAAGTAAGGATTGAACCATTGAACCATTAAACCGTTGAACCTTGAACCATTTTGGTTCAACAGGTTCAATGGGTTCAAGGTTCAACATCATCAGCAAGAGTTAAGCACTTCATCAAAGGTTCAACAAGTTCAACCGCTTCTAGGTTCAACGGCTTCAAAACACTTATCAAAGAGAAGAAGGCTTGAACCATTGAACTGTTGAACCATCGAACGACTTTGGTTCAAAGGTTCAACGGGTTCAATGGTTCAACAGGTTCAAAGGTTCAACAGGTTCAACGACCAAATGGTTCAACGCGTTTGGTTCAAAAAGATCAAAAGGACTTAGCCAAATTAAAAAAATGAACCAATTGAACCATTGAACCTTGAACTAAAAGGTTCAATGAGTTCACAGGTTCAAAGGTTCAACTAGTGTGATGAAGATCAAAGAGCTTAGAAAGAAAAAGGAAGTGACAGACAAAGGATGAACCAATGAACCAATTTTTTTTTGAACCGAAAGAGTTCAAAGTTCAATGGTTCATGGGTTCAAAGGTTCAAAGGCGGCCTCAGTCAAGGAAAAAATTAGAAAATAGGTGGTTCAATGGATGGTTCAACTAAGGAGCGGGAAAGTGATTGAACCAGGAAGCGATGGAAAAAAAGAGACAAAATGAACTGATGAACCAATGAACCAATGAACTTTCATCGGGTTCAAAGGTTTAAGGTTCAATATGGTTCAAGTGGCTAGCAACCATTGACAACCCTGCAAATGTCAAATTTAAAGTAAGGGAATATCCATTGAAATTCAAATAAAGCACATAACTTAAAGGAAGAACCAAGCAACTAACTGAAAAGATAGTCCAAGAGCTCAAATCACAGTAGGAAGAGACACATAGGAAAATATCTACGTAGAAGTTATTCCAGTAGCTAGAACAGTCTACAAAGTAAATTTTTGAGCTTGCAATCATTGAAGGCATGGCCTATTGGTCTCCTTTGGAGTAAAGACAAAATGGATAGTTGTGCAGATGTCAAAGGGGACAGACCAAATGATCCAGACTTAGGAGAAGACATAGGGATGAAATGACACGCCATACTTAAGACAACCACCCTGTTTTCAATGCAATCCTTTGACAAACATGAAAATGCATTCAAGGCATTAAATACACAACACGGGCCGTTTTATGGAACAAAGTTCCAAGTCTTTCTTGGTTGCTATATATTTTTAATCTCTTGTATCATTCAAAGGGAGATCTTTCTAATATAGAATAAAAACTCTGCCCAAATTGAAAGGCGAATACTGAGACTTTGAGCTTAGATTATTGTTCATATTATTTTATATGAATGAGAAAGCAAGTTACTTGCAGACTTTGTGCTATTATAGCTTTTGTTATTTTAGGAAATTATTCTTATGTCTATTTCCTAGGAGCATTCTTGTTTATTTGATCTAATAAGCAGAACTAGTGGAAGTAAATTAAGAAGGTGTCTAAAAGCCAACTATGGAGAGACTTTGTGCCCCCACAATTTCCTTTAGTGTGTTTTATTTCTATTCTTGTGTAAAGGACCTTGGGATGACTTTGTTCCCTCATTGTCCTTCATATCTCACTCTTGGGCAGTCAAAGTGGAGACTTTGTGCTACATCTCAGTCTGCTAGTTACTATGCCCTTTGTTACCAGTTACTTGTCATTACCTGAAAGAACTCATGTTGTTTCCTGCAAGAACACTTATGAAAGAAGAGAAGTGCCTTCAATGTTTTCACCAAGATTTTCTTCTCTATTTGTTAACATCATCTCTAAAAAAAGAGAGATGGATGGCTTATCCTACCCCTGAGTGTTATTTTCTACTTATAGTATATATTATATAGCTCCTCATATTTTATAGGGAACCTCCACTTGATGAGAGGAGAGATTTTTCCCCTACTAATGTAGTAAACTTGCACACCTAGCTGACCAATCTCCCTATTTTGTGGTTGAAGAGACCTATTTTGCTCACCAGTTAGCTGGTTGACAAAATATTCACCCAACATATCTCATTGTCATGATCTTGGAGCATGGGAGTAGTTGACCAACACATTCTAATGGGATGTGGAGGGGGACACTATAAAGGTGGGTATCACATTGGAGGATGTCCATTCCTTACTTGGAATTCCATCGTCAAGACTCTAGTGATATGTGATACACCAGAGGTGAAGGATGAGAGATGAGCCCTATCCTAGTGCTTGATAATCTTGGATAGGATATATCCTAGTTTATGTGTTATCTTATTTCATGTTTATATCAAAACCATTTTGAATGTGCAAAAGACTTTGATAGGGCTTGTGTTAAGATGATTTCTATGTCACAAGTTAGATGGGAAGGTACTAATTTATTCAATAGCCTTATGTCAGTCCATCTTAGAGTAGGGTTCCTTTAATGATCTTGGTTCGATCATTTGGGTATACTCATGTATGATATGTATGGGATGATGGCATGGCCCCATCATTTTGTTGAGTGCATGGATATAAAATATTTTCCCTATGTATTGGCTAGTTGGGTTACACCATATAGTTAATGATAGGTTACCTTGGGTTGTACAATGGAGGCAATACCAGGTAACATGTATTATTCCCCATGTTCCATATTTATAGATTGTTACACAAGGGTAGATAGTGTGGAAGCCTTACACCAACATTACTACCATATGGCCATCTTTAACAACTATTACAATAGGTTTGGGACACACTCAAATCATAGGCCACCAAATGTCATGGGTGGATCCATATCCAATATCTTGTGCACATGGGTATTTGGCCTTACCACATCTAACAACCCCTCTATAGTGTTTGGGTATTCGGCATGACATCCTATAGAGCTAAGAGGGAGAGGAGGTGTAGGGGTACCTTCTAAGATACCCATGACTATGCCTTGATGGGTAAGACCATGGATAAGGCAAGTGAAACATCAAGAGGTGGCAAGGCCTAATGTCTAATATATTATAGATGTAGATGTTACAGCTGAGGATTTGGGAGCAACACCATAGTATGGGAAACAATGGTCACCCTAAGCTCATTAAAGATGAAGGCACCATTGATGAGAGGAGACACAGTTGTGGGTAGTCATATAGGGTGATCTTATAATATATTTGGGACATATTTGTTTGATAGAGAGGCCACTAAGGAACCATTGGAGGAGATCATGGCTCCCCATGTGATCAACATCAGAGGAGATCACATGGGGAGCCATGATTGTGGTTGCATAACATGATATCTTAGATGGGGTGTTATCACATTATGATACATCCACATTGTTTGATCTTGTGGTACCTATTATAACATATATTTTTACCCTTTAAGAGGGTATTTCAAGTCCTCTCAATCTAAACTACACATGGGAACCATCCTAGCTTGTGGGTGACCTACAAAGTGGATGGAACCTATAGATAATGGCTACCTCCCTTGATGCATCACTTAGGACCAATCACTAATCTACCAACTTGTAAGGAAAAGAGAGAAATAAACTATGATATAAGGGGGTGATACATGAAATGTTATGACCATTACCATTGATTTGCATGTGCACTAAGACCTATAGGACTGTAATAAACATGCACTTCTCCTAAAAGAACCTATTACATCAATTATTTACAAAGAGATAAGGTAATATGAGGCTATAAGGAAATATATTTTCCACTTTTAACCCACATGAAACCATTGTTGATAATCTTCACAACCTGTAATAGAGAAACAAACTGTAAGAAGGAAAGAAGAATAGGAAAACAAAATAAGGTGAGCTGAGTCTACACTTGCTTAGATCAATCATTCAAAGATTTAAACTAAATACAACCATAGGAGGTAAAAGTATTCATTTATTGATCAATAGGCATACATAAGATTAGGGCTATGCCATGCTCTTAGTGGTGTAGACACCCCATTTTGGCGACAACTAACTTCCAACTAGATTTTAGACTGATTTCTACCAAACAGTAAAAATTAATCTTAGGAATCACTAAAAAATCCCAATTTAATTTTCACATAAAACATTAATGCTCATAATCATGTTGAGGCATCCCTATTTGGGGTAATATCCCATACGCAACAATAACCTCTCACAAATTCATCCTTGGTCACCTTGTGACCTAAAAATTAGTAATTTGGCCTATGGACCAACTAAGAGGGGCACTTGAACAATTCTTAAAATAGATAAAATGATAATCAAAATTAATTAACTAATTAAAATAGATTAAAATCTTAGGTTAATAATCCATTTGTAATTAATGAATATCTAAAAATAAAAATTAAAAATATCAAGCTTCTTCATCATTGCTTTTGTGAGATATCAAACTCTCACAAAATATCTAACAAATATCTAATTTATGAGTCATGCCTATTAATTGAAAATCATAATTACATGCCACCTCTTTAACTCAACTAGAGTTATACTCAACTCACCTAGGTTTGGTTTGAACTCATTCCATGCTTAAATCCTAAACCTAACTCAACTTGGGTGAGGGTTAACTTTTGAGGATATAAATATAAGGCTTCACATATTGATATTTAAACTATCTTGGTGCAAAGTTATAATGATATAATAGGTGTAAAATCTTTTATAGTTTAATGTGATTATGCTAAAATACCTCCGTAAAGATTCATTATAGTGTTACTATGACAATTTCATAAGCCAAGCCAAGGTGCCAAGGAGAGGTGGAGTAATGGAGCTTCACTGACAAAGATTTCTTGAGCACATAACCATGGAATCCAACTTAGCAAGCGGTTTTGAAACTAAAAGGAAGGTAAAATGAATATTTCTTTTATTTTCTAGTTATGCTTTCATTGTGTACTTTTTACATATGCTCTCCCTAGTGTCTAGGCTTGAGGAGTTAGTGTTTAGTGTGTATATTTTGATTTAATTTTTCTTGACTAACACTATATTAATCTCCCCTATTGGATTCCTTATTCACATTAATAGAATGTTCGGCGGGACCATGCACCCTAAAAACATGAATGGAGTCTCTTGAGAGCTTTTTGGAGATAAGAATATTTCATTCTAGAGCTTATTTACTTGATTTATTGCTAAATTTTCCATGTTTTACTTGTGACCATGGATTTGTAAATTCATGACTAAGTAATGGTGAATTTGAAAACTTGTAAACCATAAAATAATCAACCCAATATGTTAGTTCATCCTTAAAAACTATGAAATCACTCTGGTTCAGGCTTTTCTCTACAAAATTGTAAAATTAGTCCCATAAATGGCAAAATCATCGAACCAACAATGAATTCTCTCTAATAAGAGGAAACTAAGTCTTTTTATTTATTTATTTTAGATAATTATAAAATTGTATTTCATTTGATTTTTTTTTTTTTGAGTAGTAAAATCATATTTTATAGTAGTAAAATCGCTTTTCAGATTTATGAATTAATGCCGTCTAGATGTGAATTCATTCTGTTTAGTAGTGAATTAATTCACGAACAATGAAATCATTATTTTGTGTCTATTTTCTTGTAGGTTTTCCCAAAGTCACAAATTTTTTTACTTGAACCATGAATTCATAGAGTTTAATTATGAAATTATCATTTTAATTGTGAAATCAGAGTTTAGTTGTGAAATCATCTATTTTAATTGTGAAAACATACTTTATTTTATGTATTTTCATGTTTTTATTGATTATTTATGAATTTGGGACACTTAATATCAAAATCATACCCTAGAATCATGAAATTATTTATCAATTTTGGTGTTTTTATTGAAGGTTTGAGATAGTTATGAAATTGTAGACCTTGGTTGTGAAATCGTTCACCCAAGTTGTGAACTAGTCTGCCTAAGTTACAAATTATTGCCTAAGTTGTGAAATTATTTACCAGAGTTACATAATCATCAAGTTGAAAAATTATAGACCTGAGTTGTGAAATTGTTGAACAAAGTTGTAAAATTATTTTAAAATAGTGAAATCAACCACTATGAGTTTTTAAGCATTTTTTTACTGTATTTTTATGATAGAACAATTTCATAGTTTGTAGTTTACTGCGTAACTTTGAAATTATTCTAAAAAGGTGATTTTGTACATTTTAAAACTAATTCGCAAGGATAACATTTTTTCCAAGCAAAAAGTATATCCACTAACACTTTTTTTAGGACCCAAATACTAAGGAAAGACATTTTTTAACACTCTAAGATTCAAACTCACATTTACATTTGATGTTTAAAACTCATTTACTTGATTTATTTTCATTTTTCAAAGTTCATAACTCAAAAAACACCAAGGGGATAAAATTCATATCATATTTTGATTGGTACTCTAAAAACGAAATCACATTCTAGTTAAGTTCTCATAAGAGCTTTTGATTTTTTGGTTGTTTTTTTGTGTTTATTTTGCAAACCAAGTGTAGCGTGTATACTCTCCCCCATCCCCCTTTAGAGAACTTGGGTGATAAAAAATGTTTCACTTTTTTGCCTTTGTTACTTTGCCCAAATTTTAGAAAGAAAGTCACTAAGGCACTCCCTAAAGTCTAAGTGATTTGAGTGATCCTAAAATGACCTTAAAGTCCTACAATTTTTATTTCTTATATCTTAGCTTGTGGGTGGGAATTCATAGCCTCACCATGAATTCTCTAGAGAAGTATTGACTCGATAATTCATCTCTCATCATCACTTCAACCCCACTCCATGGTATGGGTATATAAATTGAGGTTAATTGGATGCTTGCTTGAGAGGTTAAACAAGCTTTGTTAGTAAAAGACTTCATCTAAATGTAGGTTTAACTTAGACATCATGCTACACTGAGAAATTGATGGATGTAGTGGTTGCGAAAAGTATAATACCTTTTCACAAAAAGGTGATTAATGTGTATATAAATGATGTGTTATTCCCTATTGTTAATCACACATATGGGACCATTTATAATGTATGAAAATTGATAGTTTTGAGACAACTCCACTTGTTGTGGATATACTATCAATGTAGGGAGAGTAGCCTGAAGTTTCATGTTGTCGTTTGAACTCTTAAGAGAAAAGGGGGCCTAAAAACCCTAATTTTCATGTGTATTTAAATATTTGGATTAATAAAATAATTTATTCTCAAGATCAAGAATATAGATTGAATTTTATAGTATGAATCCACCTCATCAATTATTAGGATTAAGACAATACACTTAGGTGTTTTTATTGTTTTTCCTTTTTAGTTACATTATCTTGAGTAAAAAATTATATTTTGTTTAAACCATGTCTAAAACAAGTCATGTTTGTACTTCACTCTCTTGTTTGAAGAGGTGTTATGTCAGCCATTTAACACCACACTTTACCTTTGTCATTTTGTAAATGTTTATATGTGTGTGTCACTTGTTTGAATGGGGAATCGTTATGCTACACATTTCATTCCAAGTCTTGTGCCTTAGTGTTTTTAAAACAAATCATTTGTCATACCTTTTGAACAAGATAATTTCATTACATTGTTCTCATTATTTCAAAGACTTATTGCCTTGTGTCTAATTAATTCAATACCACACGTGCCTTTTGGGTCTATGCCTAGTATCATTATGTCATCTATCTTGGTCTAGCTCGTTATCATTCTAAAAGTCAAGTCATTTAAACCAAGTTCAAAATTGGTCTTGTAAAGTTTAGATTCAATTTTTTATTGGTTTATGCCTATGCCTTGCATAATTTTGTCTAGATATTTACCTCGCACTTTTGGATTGTGTAACTTGGACTAATTATTTGTTTGCTTTAACATCTTTTGTTCCTAAATTTGGGAAGTGGTTTATCTTCCATGTACCTAAAGTCTAATGTATTTTTATAAATGTCAAGTTTATGTTTAAATCCTAATGCCTAGTTTGAGTCCAAGTGTTTAACATTTGATAGATTAATTATCTTGCCTTTTAGACCTAGTTTGTGTCGAGTCTAGATTTTATGTAGCGTTCCCAAAAGACCTAGCAATTTACATTTGTCTTAGATCTAGTGTTATTTCAAAGTCTAGCTTATGTGTCATGTTTCCAAAAGATTTATAAATTCTCATTTATCTCAGACCTAGTATGTTTCAAAGTCTAGCTTTTGGATCATGTTCCCAAAAGTCCTAGTATTTTACCTTCCATTTTATATCTAGTTCATTTTGAGCCTAGTTTGTGCCTTGTCACCAAAGACCTAACAATCTTTTTTATTTTTAGACCTAGTTTAGAGTTGTTTGAAACATGTTTTACTAAGATTGGAATTTAGATTTATCCATCTACTTGACCATTTGGGTGAGACATTTGACATTATACCTTGAGGATGTTTTTGATCAAGTTCATCATTGACCATTTTGGAGAAGTAGATCCATTCCTAGATCGAGTTTTTAGATCAAGTTCCTAGCCATACTAAGTTTGGAACTTTTGCCATTTTAGATAGAGTACCTATTTTTATATCAATGCCACTTTCAAACCTAGACCTAGACTACCCTCTTTAGGATAATTACCAAACCCAACCATGTTGATTATCATATTTTGTGATCGCTCTTCTTTGGGCTAATTAACATACTAAGTTTTCCATTTTAATGATAATGATACTTGATCCCATACCTATACCATTAATCCTCCTTTAGTCTACATGAGTAACCAAGCTCCACAATGTCCAAGGATTACCATATCAAGAATTCATCCTTTGTTCTATGCTAGAAACCAAGATCCATAGCACCCTTTCATTACCATTCTAAAGCCTCATCCTTTGGCTTACATTAGTAACTAAGCTTTGAAACACCCATCCATTACCATTATAGTCCCTCATCCTCTATATTGTGTAATATATCAAGCTTCACAACACCCTTCCATTTCCATTCCTATCCCTTCCAAGTATGGTAGCTCATTATTATAAAAGGTTATTCAATGATGACTAGATGGGTCATAGTTACCATCCTAGATTGAAAACCATCCTTTATTGAGCCCATCATAGATGATCTTATTGAAAAAGAGTTCATTATTAAACCACCAATCATTATTCATCTAATGCCAACCTTACCCTACTTTATAAAATCCATTCCAATCATCGAGCCACAATAGAGTTAGTCATTACCTCTCCAAGAGTCATCTTTCAAAGAAAAAGATTTATTCAAATTTAATACTCTACAACTAGGTGTGAACCAAGACCAAGACAACCAACCAATTCATGATGTTTTTTTGAAACACCTATTTATGACAATTCAACCTATGATGAATCACCTTTTGATCTTTTCCCTTTGATCGAGGAGCCTCACTCTGACAAGCCAATCTTTATTGAGTCACACCTTAATGATTATAACTACCTTTGGGTAAATCATTATCTTGACCATTGTATTATTTTTAAAGAGCCCCCCTTTAAAAATATAATATTTGTGGAGCTATCTCTCGACCTTTTTACACTCATTGAGGAGTCTCACTTTGACAAGTCATCTCTATGGAGTCACCCCTCAATTGTTCCCTCTATTTGAGGGGATTCACCTATATGAGCCAGTCTATGTTAAACCCTTCTTAGATGAGTCTATTTTCAAAGAGACCATTATGCCATCACAAGCCATTAATTATTTTATACCAAAAATTCAATAGGACATCATCATAGCAACATCCACAATTGAAGAAGAATCATAATTAGAGTCAAATTATATTTTTGAATTGGTATTAGATTTAACATCAGAAGTAGAATCAACATCAGTCTTAAATTGGATTCATATTCCCTTGAATCAAAACCAACTTAAAATTAAAATACATATGTGGTTGTTACAACATTGGTTACACATGCCTTACAAATCAATTTGAATACATTTGTGATCCTTCCATAGTTTTTGAGGATGGTTACTTCAGTATTGACACAAGTTCTCCTAGTATTTTCTACAAGGACTATGTTGCCTCTTCCCATTCCATTCCCATTAAACATGCTATTAACACCACCCAACATGGCCATTATATTGACATTCCACCTCCCATAAGTGTCGATTGGGACCAATAGAATCACACCTTATTAAACTATATCCATGGTGACATATCATTTGAATAATATCAGAGGGACCAAGACCACATTCATGTAGAATAAGAAAAATCTCCTAGTGAAACCTTCTCAGAGGTGCTAGGGGGTAGTCAAATTCCAAAATTAGCATTTTGTATTGAAACCTTGTTTGAGGCACTAGATGTTAATCAAATTCAAAACTCAATATTATTTAGTGAAATCTTATCAAAAGCACTATGGGATAATCAAGACAAATTTATTGGAAAAAACCTCTTCGAGTCACCAATAGCTAGGCATAATAATTACTCAATGCCTGATGAAGACATTATCAAAGATAAAATCATTAGATCTTCCATTCTATAACTTATTTAGATGGTAACTACTCTCAGGCCCAAACAATAAAAAAAATTGATTGTCTTATTGAGAGCATATTCAAAAGTCTTTGGCCCCGTCATAACCAAAATTATGTCAAATATGGAATTAGTAACATTGTGTGTACCTAAAAATCTTGATCTTCATTTGTTACCCAACCATTATACTTTCCATTATGATCCATATCCCCATTTCTAAATAAAAAATTTTATCCACTATTTATCCATACCTAGATACACTTTCCTTTACATAGGCTACAAATATATCTTGTCTCAAAGTTTGGATGAAATATAATCAATGAATAATGAATATCACAATAGCATTATTGGAGTCCAAATAAGTAACAAATTCTTGAAAAAGTAGTGATTTAGAAGGGGTGTGGGTTAGCAATTTACAACATTTAACTATTCTAGTTCTATCATATGCTGATCAGGCTGTGCATCTCCACATCAACAATAAAAAAATAATCATTTTACTTTAAATTTACCTTACCATTCTTCTTGTCATTGTTTCATACCCTGCCATTTACCTTACCTTATCACTTGGGGGTAACCCTATTATCATTATATCCCTTTTATAATAACATCACCTTCCTTGTACCATATCGTATAAAATTTTACCATAACTTCCCTATTGACCAAAGTGTTTTTACCCTCCCTTTCCCACCATTTTTTACCTTGGTTCAAATCCATTAGTTATTCAACACCTTCAGTGAAGGGATTTAGATACAATTTCAGTAATTGATTTAGTATTCTACACAAAGGCCATATCTTAGACCAATATGATAGCAGTTTGGTAATTACATTCTTCATTATTGACATGTTCTATTTTTAATGCTACTAATTATAACTACCTTTGGGAAAATTAGTATCATTGACCTATGCCACTTTTTCCTAATTATAACTACCAATGAGAAAATTATGAACAACACCTCTACCATGCATTAGAGTATCACCTTGCCATTCCTATGCTATATTGTGACATTTGCCTAATTCATAAACTTGATGCTACCTAGTCAAATTCCTCCACTATTAAGGTGGAAATATAGTGACATGAGGTCCTAATGGGACTATGTAGACAACACTCAATTTACATTGAGGTCATCTCATTCACCCCCTTAGCCATGCTCTTGATGTTTTGTAAATAATCTAAGCACTCTCTCACCATTTTATGAGTTGGAATATTTTGTCTCATAATTTTTTATTAAGTTGAGATGATTAGAAAATTAAAAAAACATTTGAAATAGTTTCAAAACCCCTAAATATTTGTAGAAGATCTAGAAAATCCTAAAATCATGATAATTGGCTTAGAATATCCAAGTGAGATATAAAGTTGTCAAAATTTTTGGGATGGGCAATATTGTTTATTCAATTTATTTCTATACCACTTTGGTCTTTTTCCTCCTATTTTTGGAATAACTACATTGGCCTAAGGTCTGCACAGACTATGTAGGTAGCACTTGGATACATAGGGTATCTTAGGTTAGCTTGACCACACCTTCATTTATTTTTTGACCATTTCTTTTCCTTAATGGTATTCAGACTCTTAAATATTTCATGGGTACACACTTGTCATTTAGTTTCCCCATCCTTGTTGGCCTTAAGCCTTAATATCTTTCCATTTTATGAGTTCATGTTGTGCATATTATGTATTCAAAGTCGATACATTCCTGACCATTAGGCTTTACCTTGTGCTTTCATCTTTTTGTGAGTATTATTTGTTTCAAATGCTCTCATCATTTTTCATGACCATTCCCGTATTCCTCTACAACATAATCAAGTTTCTTTCTCTTCATTTTCTTCTATTCCATATCTTAGAGAATTACATTTGGCTGAGGTTCATGTTGGATCTTGTCTATGGAAATATGTAGGCACCATCCACTTGCCTAGTGTATTTGGAGTCAACTTAGCTACCCCTTCCCTTTATTCTATTCACTGACTTTATTTATTTGTTTTGTTTTCTCCTATAGCTTAGGGGAAATCTTTGTCATCATATTGTGTGTCATTGCTTCCCTATATGCTAGGTTCAACCTTTTACCAATTGTTCTTGTGTTTTTATACTTGCATCAGTGCTTTCTAGCTTAGGGGTCACCCTGTCACTAAGAGTAGCACATACATTACACATGCCCAAACAATTTTTTTCTGTTTACATTAACATTATGATTAACCATTATTTGTGTTTGTTTCATGTTTTTTTATTGTTTTTTTCACTGTTTATCTCTTGGTGTTTTGTTGTGATTTTTATTTGTTAGTGTTTTATCTTCTTGTTTATTTGTTTGTTTGCCTATTTATTTTCTTTCATTAGTATGCCTTGACTTAGTATATCTATGTTTATTGGGTGATTCCTTACACATTATACTTAAGTCCATCCATATTCATATGACAACATTGATAAAATGGTTTTTATCATTAGTGCATTGTATTTTATTATTTATTAGATTGAGTGTTAGTTCTTTTGCATATTTTGGATAAGTTATTATAGTTTTTTGTATCATGATGCATACTATCACATGATACAAAAAATTTAGTTCAGTGGATCTTACAAAAAATGATGTTGTAGAAACTTCTTGTTCACCTTAGAGAATTCTCCCACCCTCTTTGATCGGATCAACCTATTGACCATTCTTATTATATTAATGATAATAATTATGATAATCTACACCTTGGCAAGTACAACCATATTATTCACATTGATCAATTATTATTCTTCTATTCTTCATTCCATTTTCTCCTAATTTTGGGTGAACTACATTGGCTCAAGGTCTATTTAAACTATGTAGGTAGCATTTGGATACATGACATATCTCGAGTTAGCTCAGCCACCCTTTTTCCTCCAAGCATCTCTTTCATCACTTTGTGCATCTTTATGTGCCTGGTTGTTTTTGTCTTCTTCATCCATTAGACCATTGCATATACATATGCACCTGCTCATCTTTAATCTATATAACATGTTATATCCTTGAATTATTCTTGATAATATTCCCTATTAGGGAAACATAATTTTTTTATATTTAATCTAGTTCATCAAAATGATTATAATAACCTTTGGGAAAATCATTATTTTGACTCATCCACTCTATTGGGGCACATTCCTATGCCATTGATTATAACCACCTTTAGGAAAATCAGTGTCTCAACATTTGTTATCAATTATAACCACCTTTGGGAAAATAAATACTATTTTAAATTAATGAGTTCAAGAATTATCTCAATTAGATTAATCTCAGCCATGGGTTAATTTCACTCTTCTTCTTGTTTCTTTTTTGAGAGGTCATCCATTAGTCATATGTATCAGCCATTCCCTTGAGGGGACATCATTATAGGCTTCCCAAACATTTTTTAGAGCTTCTTCTTCAATCATTATCTTCTTTTCCTTCTTAACAGCTTATTATTCATTCTTTGAGGAGATGTTACTATGCCTATAGCTTTCAATGCCTTCCTAAATGGGGGTAAACTATAGACACCCCATTTTGGCCATAACTGGCTTCCAAATGAACTTTAGATTGAAAACTACCAAACATTACAAATTAAGCCTAGAAATAATTAAACATCCCAATTTCATCTACACATCAAAAATTAGTGCTCAAAATCATGTTGAGGCATTCCTATTTTAGGTACTATCCCATACGCAACAATAACCTCTCACATATTCATCTTTAGTCACCTTGTGACCTAACAACCAGTAGTTTGACCTATGGACCTATTGACTAATTTGACCCCATAATAAAATTAAATCAACCCCCCTAAAAGTTTAGACTTTCATAAGGTATTTTAGCTTAGAAATGTCCACCATGGTCATTAATGAGGTTAAACAATACGTTTGATCTTTGTCATATTTGTCTAAGTTGGTCCTATGTCATCTTAGGCCACTTTTTAGGTCATTAAAAGAACTTGTATGATTTTTTATGAAATATAAAGGTGTCAATATGAAATTTAACATCCCACATGTCATAAATGGTCAAATAAATTATTGTGAAATTGAAAAATCATAGGTCCAACATCCATCCAAGAAGATCAACTAAAAACAAGTAGTTCTAGGCAGTTGTACGACTTAAATGACACACTTGGCATGTGATAAGAATTTAGGAGGGTATCTTCAGATTGTCACAACTCATTTATAATCTCATTTGTTTCTAAAAAGTCTAAAAATGGCAAAAATTGACCTCTCTCTTATCATTCTCTTGGATAAGTCAAAGAGGTCAACTAGTTTCCACTTGGTAGGGATAGGAGGAGTAGAGTTCAAATAAGTGTACTTAGTAGATGAAATTAATCTCTTTGTAATTAATTTTAATTAAAATATTTTTAGGATTGGTGATTTGTGATCTCTGAATAATCTCTAATGTAATAGTCACTTACAAGACCATGTGAGAATTCTTAAACAAGTGTATTGGTGAGAATTAATGACATTATAAACCTAACTGACATCTCTTTTGATGATGACACACTTAATATCCTAAATTTTGGTCTTAATTTTTCCATGGCACCAAAATGTGTTCCTATCAAAGACATAATTTGAACCATTGAAGATGATGTGAGTGGCTTACTAGATAATATGGTAGAAGAAATAAGGTAGGAGTGCTCTATCATTATTATAAATACAAAACCACCAAAACTGATCATTAATCAAAATGAGTCTATCACCCTTAATAATCTAAAGAAAAATAATGATATAAAAGTCATGAAATTAGATAAAGGGAATGTCATATTTATAATGAAGTATGCAGATTATAATGAAAAATGGTTAATCATTTAGCTTGTGGTAATTACAGAAATCTAATGGTGATCCTAGTAAGAAGGTGATAAGAGAAGTTACCAATGATCTAATGATATCAAACCTAGATGATGATACTAAAAGAAAGTCAAAACCTAAAAATTGTATTGATCCTCACATCTATAGTTTACCTAAAATTCATAAGGAAGGTAATCCTCTCAAACCAATAGTTACTACTATTCGTTCACTTACCTACAATTTGGCCAAATTCTTAGCTAACAAACTTAAATTTCTCACTGGTAAAACTAGTTCCTACTTAAAAGACTCAACAACTTGGATAAATGAGATTAAAGATGAAAATTTTAATGGAGATGATTTATTGATTAGTTTTGATGTTATTTCTATGTACACAAATATCCCTATTGCTGAGGTAGTCCTTACTATTAGAGATTTAACAAATGAAGCTACTTATAGGTTAGTTGAGGTGTGTCTTAGATCCACATATTTTATTTTTCATGGGGAATTTTAAGAACAAATTGAAGGTGTGGTGATGGGATCTCCCCTTTCACCTATTTTTTATAATCTATATATGGAAAATTTTGAAAAATAATCTATTGAATGATTTCTTTTAAAACTAAAATCTTGGAAAAGATTTATTGATGACACTAATGTAGTGTGACAACATGGTTTGGAAAATCTTAATAAATTCCTTTACCACATTAATAATCAAAATGAAAACATAAAATTTACCAATGAAATCAATAATAATAATATCATTCCTTTCTTTAATGTGTTAATTTCTAAAAAAGAAGATGACTTGATTAGTCACCAAGTTTACAAAAAAAAGACTCATATGGATAGGTATCTTCATATAGAATTTCACCATTTTCCACCTCAAAATATTGGTATTATGAACACTTTAATTACTTGTGCCTTAAGACTTTCTGATAAATAATACCTTGATCTAGAATTGGAGCACTTATCACATGTTTTCAAGATTAATGGCTATGATGATAATTAATTCAATAAAATTATTGATAAAGCCAAAAAACCACTTGTTATAAAAGAGCCTATTGAGGGTGATATACAAAGAAGAATTTCCATTCCTTACATTAAGGGAACCTCAGAAAAATTAGAATTTTTTTTAAGGAAGATAGATATTAAGGTTTCCTTTACCCCTCCTAACACCCTAAGAAGGATGATTGAATCAATAAAATATCTGATTAAATCAGGTTGCTATAAAGGTGTTTATTATATCCCTTATTCTTGTGGAAAGTGTATATCAAAGAAACATGTAGGTCTTTAGAAATAAGGTTAAAAGAACACAATGTTGATTTAAGGCATAATAGATTCAATAAATCAGCCCTAGCTGAGCACTCCCATAATACAAGCCATCATATTTGTCTTTATAATGCTAAAATTATTTCCAAGGTAGATCACTATGCTAAAATAAAAATTTGAGAAAAGATTGAAATTGAAATGAACCCAGATAATCTTAGTAGAGATGAAGGCACAAAATTAAGTGACATTTGGAAACCTTTACTTCATCATCTTCTTCAAAATAGATAAAATAATTTTGAATAATCTTTTTCTTAGCTAACTCCTTTGGGTGAATATTTAATTTTTATTATTTATTCTCCGAAATGTAGATTCCATAAAATTTATTTTTATTTTTTTGCATAGTTATTATGTTATTTAATTAGAGTTTGGAACCTCTAAACATTCATGAGATCTCAGATATCATTAGAAACATGGTAGAACCATTGAAACACCCAATGTTAGCAAGGGAGGTCCTAAAACACAGTTAGATCTCCTTGTGACTATAACCTACAATCAAGTGGAAATAAGCTTTGAATAGTCTTAGGGATGTAGTAAAGAGTTTCAAGGTTGTGATAAGATCCTCAAGATATTAGGGCAAAAAATTTAAGATATTTTAAGGGAGTTCTCAAATCATCAAGTTATTAGGGCAAAAAATTTAACTCAAGTGAAGATAGAACAGGTTCAACTTTACCTGAAAACCTTGCCTATAGTCATAGTCTTAGAATCTAGTCTTGAGGGGTTTGAAGTTTTTGTTAGGTGTGGAACCTAATTGTCTTTTAGGATCAAATGATAAAATTTTGATGTTATTTCAACTGGGTTTGGATCCCATTCTTTAAATCCCTGATGGTGTGGGGGGTTGTAAGGGGGGACCCCTTTTTTAGGGTCCAGGGGGGTCTAGGGGCCGCGTGCCTCAAAGAATATTTTTATTAAAATTACCTTGTTAAATTGTAATTTCATAGTCAATCTAGGCCATTAATTAAAGGTTTTTAGATCTGATGATAGAGGTTATGTTTAGGCATTTTTACCCTAAAATGTATTGATATATGGCTAAGATGTATGAGTTGAAAAAATAATAATGAAATATTGTACATAGAAAGGAGGTGGAAAAGGTAGAGAGGTGTAACAAGGTTTTTTATAGGATTTTTTTTCTCCCTTGTATTGATAAAAATAATAATTTGGACAAGTTTGGTGGATGTAGCCCATCTTGGGTAAACCACATTAAATCTAACATCTCTTGTTATGTGCATGTTTATGTTTACTTTTTAAATGTTTGATTAATTTATTTCATAGTTTCTCTTGTATGTGATTTGGGGATAGATCTAGGTTTTATATATCCTAGCAAGTGGTATCAGAGAAAAGGTTTTTTTTGCATAATTTTTAATTGTAAAAAGAAAAGGGTTTGGCCTCGAGTGGGAGATATGATGGATGAGAATAAATCTAAGCTAGAGAAGTTCAATGGAAAAAAATTTGGATTGTGGAAGATGAAAATGGAGGATTACCTTTACCATAAGGACCTCTATTTACCATTGGGAGGGAAATCCAAGAAGCCATCGACAATGTCAGATGAAGATTGGGAACTATTGAATTGAAAAGCCCTTGGAACCATATGGTTGTGCCTTACATATTTTGTAGCGTTTAACATTTCACAAGAAAAGACACCAAAAGGTATTATGAGCTCATTAGGAAAGTTATATGAAAGAATCTCTACCTCAAATAAAATATTTTTGATGAAAAAATTGTTTTATATGAAAATGTCTAAAAATGGTTTAGTACTAGATCATTTAAATGAGTTTAACATGATTACTAGTCAGTTACATTCTGTAAATATTGACTTTGGTGATGAAGTTAGGGGTCTTCTTATTATTTATTCCTTGCCTAAAAGATAGAATATCTTGGTAATTGTATTAAGCAACTCTGTGTCTAACAATGCCAAACTAAAGTTTGAAGATGTGGTGGGTGTTATCCTAAGTGAGTAAATGTGAAGGAAAAACACAGGTGAAACATGTATATCTAAAAACACATTAACAATGGAGAATAGAGGAAGACTAAAGAATAGAGGAAGAGGAAATCATGGAAAATCAAAAGGAGGTGCAAGATCTAAATCAAGAGGCAAGATGGAATGTTGGATCTATGGCAAGCCAAGACACAGAAAGAAAGAGTGTTGGTTTTGAAAGGATAAATCAGGTAAGGACCAAAAATAAGGTAATAGAGAAGAAAATGTAATAGGTGATGTATTACAAGATGATCTTATACCTTTTTGGATAATATTTTTAAATCTTGGGTTTTAGATTCAGGTGCTTCTTTTCATGCTACCACTCATAGACATTATTTTATAGATTATGTTCAACGTAATTATGGGAATGTTTACCTTGGTGATGATGAACCTTATAGAATTGTTATAAATGGAAATGTTTAGGTTAAATTACATAATGGAAACATTTGGGTGCTAAAGGATGTCAGGGATGTTCCAAGTTTGAGGAGAAATCTAATCTCTATAGGCCAGTTGGGTCATGAGGGTTGTATGGTCACATTTATAGTCAAATCATAAAAAGTTACAAAGGTTTATGTAGTGGTTGAAAAAGCTAAGAAATTAGGCACATTATATTTGTCTATAAATAATGATAATTCATCTTATTCTATAGGTGCTATAGATAAAGACGTAGCTTTGTGGCATTACAAACTTGACCACATGAGTGAAAAAGGAATGAATACCCTACATGTAAAAGATAAAATACCAAGTCTGAAAGAATTAGATCTATAATTTTATGAGCAATATGTATATGGGAAAAAAAAACATATGAGGTTTCTTAGGGTTAGACTAGTCCAGTAGGAACATAAGTTAGAGCTTGTGCATATAGATGTATGTGGACTAGGTCATGTATCTTCACTTGGTGGTTCATATTATTATGTTACTTTTATTTATGATGTAACTAGGAAGGTTTGGGTATACTTTATAAAAAAGAAGTCTGATGTTTTTGATACATTTAAAAAATGGAAAACTTTAGTTGAAAATGAAATAGGTTTAAAACTAAAATGTCTCGGATCAGATAATGGAGATGACTATTATAGTAATGCTTTTAAAAATTACTATTCAAAAAGTGGAATTCATTGACAAAAAAAAGATCCAAGAACACCAAAATAGAATGGTGTGCTAGAAATAATGAATATGACTATTATGGAGCATGCTAGATGCATGAGATTGGATGCAAGTTTGCCTTTACAATTTTGGGTAGATACTATAACTATAAAAGTTTATCTGATAAATAGATGATCTTTGAGTGCTTTAGATGGTGGAATGCTAGAGTAGGTATGGACTAAAAAGAAGGTAGATTATTTTTTTCTAAGTTTTTTTTTTGTTGTGAGGCATTTTCTTATATCAACAAAGATCATAGGAATAAATTAGAAGCTAAGTCTCAAAAATGCACATTTATTGGTTATGAAATTGATGACTTTGGATTCCGGTTGTGGAATATGGAAGAGAAGAAAATAAGCAAGAGCAGAGATGTGTTTAATGAAAAATTCATGTATAGGGACTAGTTTTAGGAAAAGAAGCAAGAAAAATCCAAAAAGGAATATACAGTATAAGAAGACATTACAGAAAAACATGTCCCAAAGGTTCCTCATTAAAATGTGCAAGAGGAACAGGTACCTCAAACCCCTATTAGAATATATTCAAGAGTAAGTAGACCACTTGATCATTTTTTTCCTTTTTATATTATTTATTATTTACTAATGGTGGTGAGCAAGAAAGCTATGAAGAAGCAGTGCAAATTGATTCCAAGGATAAGTGGGAGAAAGCTACGGATGAGGAGTATGATGCTCTAATAGAAAACCAAACATGGGATTTGGTGGAGCTTCCCAAAAGAAAGAAGGCATTGAAGAATAAGTGGTATATAAGATAAAGGAGGAGAATGTAGGTAAAAATAAATTCAATGATAGAATGGTGGTTAAAGGTTTTGCACAAAATAAAGGTATAGACTTTGATGAAATATTTTCTCTAGTTGTTAAAATGACTCCAATTAGAACTATTTTGAGCTAAATAGCTATTGAAGATTTACTCTTAGAATAGTTAGATGTAAAGACTACTTTCCTTCATGGGGATTAAAAGCAAGAACTATACATGGAGCAGCCACAAGGTTATGAAGTTAATGGTAAGGAGAATTTGGTGTGCAAATTAAAGAAGATCTTTTATGTCTTGAAACAAGCTCCTAGACAATGGTATAATAAGTTTGATAGTTTTATGATAGAACAGGGTTATTGTAGATGTCATTCAAACCATTGTGTATATTTTAAAAGATTTGAAAATGGCAGATATATTATTTTACTTTTATAAGTAGATGATATGCTTGTAGTTGGTTCCAACATGCACAATATTAATTTACTCAACAAATAGTTAAGTGATTGTTTTTCTATGAAGGATCTAGGTGAAGCTAAACAAATCCTTGGTATGTGGATAACTAAAGATAGAAATAATAGGAAGCTAGAATTATCATAAGGAGAGTACATCAAAAAAGTGTTGTAAATATTTAATATGTAAGATGCAAAATCAGTTGGGACACCTTTGGCTGCACACTTTAAACTAATAAAGGAACAATGTCCTAAAACACAAGAAAAAAGTACTTGATGTCTAAAATTCCATACTCATCAGTAGTTGGTATTTTAATGTATGCAATGGTGTGTACGAGGCTAGACATTGCACATGAAGTGGGAGTGGTGAGTAGGTTCATGAGTGATCCAAGAAAGGAACATTAGAAGGCAATAAAATGGATCCTTCATTACTTAAGAGGGACCATAGATATAGTGTTAAGTTATGGTGGATTAGATGTGACATTACAGGGATATGTTGACTCAACTATGGTAGGTGACTTGGATGGTATAAGAAGTAATATAGGGTATGTGTGTATAATAGGTGGTATAGCAGCTAGTTGGGTATCATGATTACAAAATGTTGTGGCACTTTCAACCACAGAGGCTGAGTATGTAACTACTACAAAAACAAGCAAGAAAATAATTTGATTACAGAGGTTGATAGAAGAATTGGAACATAGTCAATAAATATGTACACTATATAGTGAAAGTTAGAGTGCAATCCATCTAGACATAAAAATTATCTTTTCACTCCATGATAAAGCACATTTAGTTATGATATCATTTCATTCGTTCAGTGATAGAGGAAGAGAAACTAAAATTGGAGAAGATACATACTAGTGAAAATACTATGGATATGATGACCAAGGTAGTTATAAAAGAGAAGTTGAAGTTTTTTTCAACTTCAATTGGTATTCATGAATGATAATTAAATTAAGGAACTTGTCCAGATCCAGATAATACAGTGGCTTTAGTAGTAGTGGAGTTGTTGCAATCAGTCTCCAAGTGGAAGATTGTTAGGTGTGGACCCTAATTGTCTTTTAGGATCATAGATTAAAATTTCAATGTTATTTTATCTAGGTTTTGATCCCATTCTTTGAATCCCTGATGGCACAAGGGGATAACCCCCCCTTGTGGGGTCTAAGGGGGCCCAAGGGTTGTGTGCCCTGGAGAATTTTTTTATTAATATTTGTCTTGTTAAATTATAATTTTATAGTCAATCTACACTTTTAATTAAAGGTTTCTCGATCTAAAGGTAGAGGTTATGTTTAGGAATTTTTACCTTAAAATGTATTGATATATGGCTGAGATGTATGAGTGTGAAAAAAATAATAATGAAATATTGTACATAAAGAGGAGGTAGAAAAGGTAAAGAGGTGTAACAGGGTTTGTTACAAGATTTTGTTTCTCCCTTGTATTACTAGAAATAATATGTTGGACAAGTTTGGTGGATGTATCCCATATTTGGTGAACACATTAAATTTTTCATCTCCTATTATATGCATGTTTATGTTTATTTTTTGAATGTTTGATTAATTTGTTTCATAGTTCCTTTTGTATGCAATTTGGGGATAGATCTGAGTTTTAATTTATCCTAACAGTTTTTAAGGGTATGGAGATATGATAAATCCTTGAAAAATTTTACATATGGTATTCATGACCACATAAATCCATTCATAATTTCAATTTGGTCAAAAAAAAGGGGAGATGCCCTCTGTTTTATCTCATACATAGGGCACTCCACAATCAAGACCACCCTACAAGCATAGTATGTGAATGAAGAAGGGATGAAGGGAAGAGCTTTAAGTTCTAGTTGAAAGATGTACAAATTTTTAATGAAAATAAAAAAAGGTTTAAAATCACTCACATTCAATGAGAACACCTATAGGTGGTCATACACAAAAGCACATAGTTTAGTCCTATTAGGCCTAAACCCTCAGGGTGCCTCACATGTTTCACATGACCACATGATCCTTCCAATCCATGTGAAGAACTTCATATGAGAGTGGAGAGTCTATTATAATCATTTGTTTTGAGGAAACTACATAGAGTGGCCATTTTTGGCCTAAATTCCTACTAGGCATACCTATAATGTAGTTAAGAGCTTGAGAAGCCATTTTCTTATGCTTACATCTATAAAGAAGAGCTTCATGGGACCTAAATAATCTAGGGATAGTTTAAGGGGGTATTATACTCAAAATTTGTGTAATTGGTTTAGGGGTTGGATGTATAACCTTTATGAATCAATGTTAAGAAGCTAAGGGACCTCAATTCCTCCTAAAACCCTCATTTGAACTCGATGGAGAAGAGATCATTGGAGATGCATCCAAAAGGGGTAATTTGGCCTTGAAATTATTTTGGACTTATTTATGGATATCTCAATCTCCTTGAAACCTAATGTTTTTGTTCTATCACTTGTATGGATAGACCTAATTCTGAGTGTTCTACACGTTTCTATGTGTTTCATATGTACAGAAGGGGATTGATGAATGAAGATCACTATGGAAAGTGTTTAGGGACTTTTCATAACTCCATATATTCATCTCTCACCTCAAATAATCATGCAAACCTCTATGCTAATCCATTCATTATAGGGAGTCTTGGACAAATAGTGAGAAGGCAAAGTGACTTCCTAAGTGTGATAGTGAGTAGAGTGAATTCAAGTCTCTTGAGTTCTATTTGTTAGACCAAAATAAAAATAGGGATTATAAATTTATATAAAACCCTTGAAACATATCTTCTTGAATAAATACAAGTCACTTAAGTGACAAATGTGTGAATCAAGCCTAAAAGACTAGTGAACAATGACTACAAATAGTGAACGAGTGTCCATGAGGAGTTCATCAGTTGAGGGGTACATGATGTCTGTCACAACCAAGATTCCACATTCTTATGATATTTTATGTGTGTCAAAGACTCATAAGGTAGTTTAAGACATTCAAGTGGACTCATCATCAAACAAGGTAGTTTCAAGGATGCTAATTGAGGTCTCTATGCCAACTTTAGGATAATGATGTGATTTTGATGGACACTTGTCCATGAAAACTTTCTAACCTATTTTCAACTTCATTCTCTTGAATTTTAACTAGTTTCTAGGTCTTGATACTTGACCTTGTGACCTTTCCACTTCTTTTCTTCTCTCTCATCTTATATGCCCTATATATGTAAGTTTTTGGCTTTGTAATGGATCCACACCTAGTATGGAAAAGCTTTACTAGTTTTAATACTATATTTTCCTTTGAAATAAAGATTTATAATCTGGTTTTGAGTCCATATTTTCTTGTCTAAATGTGTAAAATAGTGCATAGTGGAATGACAAGTGATAACTATCTATCCTTGTGTTCTCTTTACTCTATCATGTTTGGTGCAAGTAGTTCTTCCTTTAACATGTCACATAAAGTGTATTTAGTGTATTTTTATATCTCTAGTTTAAGGAATAGCATTAGTGTCTCGAATTTGACCTCTTATTCACTTACCTTGAGAAGTATAATGCATATCACCTCCATGTTTGAAACACTTATGTTAGAGCAATCTAGGATGTTGAGACTAGTATTGTGAGTCAATTTTCATAGTAAAAGTGTATTTTAGTCTAGTGGAAATCAATCTGGTGTATCACCTCATTAGAATAGGTTATTTTTCTATCCTTTCTATCCCTTTTCATATGAGCAAACAAGTAGTGTAGGTGGTAAGCTATCAAAGACTAATCTAGGGAGCTAGTCCTTAAAACTAGAGGTTTACCTCTGATATAGGTAACCCACAAGCCTAAAGGTAATCTAATGTTTCACTCAATCTAGAGAAGGATTGAACAACCTATTTATGGTGCAATATGGAGTGACAATAGTTATGGCACACCTAGTGGGACTATTGTCTCAAGCACATTTTGTCAAGGGGAATGTTGGTCTTGACAACATAACATCTGCATACATGTGTTCTAATCAGCATTTGACAACTCCACTAAAGGTAATATCTAGTTGTCAACCAAATTTTATCATTATTTTTGTTCATACTTCATGGTCCTTACTAGTTCAACTACTAGTATAGGTAACAATCCTATAAACCCATTCCCTTAGCCTGAACTTCCTCTCGGAGTTCAACACCCTCAACCTATCTTGACATTTTAAGAATAAGAAGAATCTGCAAACCAAGAAGTGCAAGAGAGTGAAGAGTAACTTGAGGAAAACATGGATAGGCAACATGATTTCCTAGCCGTTAACACTAAAAATCCTATACAGCTCAATGCCTATGATGATATCCATCCTAATGCCATCAAGAGTGTTCCCATTTTCCATGGGAAAGGTCCTATCACACTAAGTGAACATATTAAGGACCTTTATAACTTATGAAACTTCCATAGTGTCACTAAAGTCAATATTGTAGTCAAATTACTTACCATGTCTCTTAGGGAAAAATATCTTCATTATTATAAGACATTGATAGGAGAATGTCTCACCACTTGGGATGAGTTTCAGGAGTTTTTGACCCATAGGTTTGAAGATAAAAGTGATCACACATCACTCATTCATCAACTAAATGTGATTCAAAGAAGTCCTAAAGAAATTATGCATGACTTCAATGAGAGGTTTCAAAGAACATGTTATAGGTTTCCACCTCCCATGAGACCCCCTAAAAAAAATTTCTTACCAACATACTTAAGAGTTTTGTGACTAGTATAGATATTTTGTTTCAATCCATGGGTGGGTACACTTTGCCTTAATCTTATGACATAGCCATTAGAGCTGAGAATTGTTTAATAAAATATATTAAGCTCCCTCTAAAAGTATTTATTCCTATTTTGCCTAACATGTATTCTATTCTCCAAGTCTTGCCCCAATTTTAGGTTAAAATAACAAGTATATAGCTGCCCTAAATAAGTTAGAAGATACAATTGATTTGGATGCATAATGCAAGGCCTTAGAAGCTCAAGTTAGGCAACTAAATATATAATATGGATTTCACCAAAAACCCTACCCCTATCCTCCATAATCAAGTAGGTTTCCACCTTAGTAATATGTTCAAGGGAGATGGAAAGGCTATCCTAACTTCAATAGGCCACCCAATGCTTATAATCCAACATCTAGTCTCGACACAAGAGTTATGGTTCTAGTCCATAGTCATTTGGTTCAAGTAGAAGAATGCTAGTCTCAAAGATAATACATGGATGCCAATGAAGGTGAAGGGAGAGCCTTGGCATATCAAAGAGGACTTAATCCTCAATTGATAGTAGAATATGATTACTTCATGCAAGAAGAAACAAATTAAGGATGGCAGCCCCAAAGATTGAGCTTAATAAACTTTCAAGTGGAAGACACATTTATCCTAAACCAAAGAACCTCCATTGTAAACAATACAAGATCAAAGAGGAAATCCTTGGGAGATGTTCATGGTGTTGACATAAGTCCAAATAACCCTCTTACAAGGCAGTAAGGTGTGAATACAAATGTGTCAGCCCCTACAAGTTCTACATCTCTTCAAAATTAGAATGTAGGAAGGGTGACTCAAGGTGTTCCATTGCCTCAAACTCAAGGAAATTCTTTGCATTAAAGGATAAAATAAAAGGTAAATTTTCCTTCTTTGAATATCATTGATTATTTTAGGAGTAATAAAACATCTATATCTCTTTGGGAAGTGTTCAACATGCCCAGTCAAAAAGAACTTCAAGAGCAGCTTTCCCAAGTCCACATCAGTCCTCAACCATCAAGACATGATGGTGTATCCCTCACTAATCATCCTACTCACACTATTAATCCCTCTACCAAATAAAATCCCCCACCCTTATAACTCACTTTCATTATGGGAGATAAGCTTATTCATAATTTCATTATTGATAGTGGGGCAAGTACCTTAGTTATGCCCAAACTCATGGTAGATAAGTTGGGATTAAAATATGAGCCATACATCAAGGGAGTGTTGAAACTTGATGGGATACTAGCTACATCAATGGGGCTCATAAAAGGTTTGAGATTATTCTTTCATGACTTCCAAAGTTTCCCAATCTTTCAAGATATAGTGGTGGTTGATTTGCCTACTCACTTTGCTATTTGCTTATCAAGGAATTTCACCACCAAGATAAGAGGATATATTTGAGTTGATTTCTCCTTTTTAGACTTTAAAATAAGTTATGGATCAAAGGTAACTATTATAACACATCCATTGGCCAAGTTTCACATTGAGCCATATGTAGAGGCAATTTTTAATCTAAATTATACCATCAATGATCAAGAAGAGCATGCTATGGATGATGGAACATCCTTCAAACTTGAACATATCTATAATATTTTCCTAGATGATTATGGTGATAACACTTATGACATGATACATATACTTTCATTAAAGAGACTGACCTTGTCACATACATCATCCGTGAGGAATGTGATGAACATTCTAAGGTAAGAATTGATAATTATTTTCAACAAGCTGCTGAGGGTAATTACCTTATACACATGGTGATGATTATTTTCAAGGTATGATTGATCAAGATAATGAGGAAGGTAATTTCATTTTACCTACCCAAGATGGAGGAGTCCATGGATGTGACAGCCATGAATAAGAAGTTAAACTATGGCAATAGCTCCATTCCATAGTTTAAGAATTTGAATAACTGAGTAAGTCAACTCCCCTTCTTAAGAAGTATGACTATAATAGTAAGGTTGCTGATGTATATTATAAACATGAAGGAAAGTGTCTTGTTAAGCATGATAATGAGTGTCAAATTAATTTCAACAAGGTTGATATCATGAAGAAGTCCAATGAAGCCAAGGTAGAAATGTGTGTGGTTGAGGAGCAGTTCAAACTTTAGCCTAATATTGAATCACCTTTAGACATGCTAGAGCAGCAAGAGGATAAGATTGATGGTTCTATACATCAAGTGAATCATGTTCCAAAAGAAGATAAAGTTGAGGCAACTTTGAAAACTCCCAAGATTTAGTTTGAGAAGTGTCAATTGAACATGACAAAGTTCAATCAAGTTGCAAAGCCAAACAATCCTCTTGGAAGGCTAGATGGAGTGTTCATGAGAGATCCAAAAGACAAACTTGCTTTTAAAATAATCTTCAAATATGGTAAGTCATTTGAATATCTCCATAAACAAGTGTTCATTGATAAATATGCCTCATATGATGGAAGGATTTCATGGATCAACAACAATGCTAGGAGAATTATCTTTGAACCTGGTTGAAGTAATGATGATTTTTTTTTCATGTCAAGTATTTGAGGTCTTGTACATACTAGGATAGGTGTGTGTTTTTGTTTATGTTGTGTGTGTTTTATATAAGTGAATTGAGAGCACAAGTGGTGTCTTTATCTTATCTTGTGTGTTTGTTTATTATTTTTATTTGGTGTGGTTTGGTGTCTTTTCAGATCCATTTTAGTGTCAAGAAAAATGTATAGGTGACTCCATAGCTCAATGGATAGGAGAAGGCAATTGGTCCTTATCATAGCTAGATTGTTAACTCTAGGAAATTGCCAAAATGCTGACTAATTTGACCCCATGGTCAAATTAATTCACCCCCCTACAATATTAGACTTTCATAGGGCCTTCTAGGTTGAAATTGTCCACCATGGTCATTAATGAGGTTAAACAATATGTTTTATATTTGTTGTATTTGTCTAAGTTAGTCCTATGTCATCTTATGCCACATTTTAGGTCATTTAATGAACTTTTATAGTTTTACATGAAAGATAAAGGTGTCAAGATGAAATATAACATCCCACATGTAAGTAATGGTTAGATAAATTATTATGAAATTGATGAATTATAGAGCCAACATCCATATAATAATATCATCTAAAAACATGCAGTTTTAGGTAGTTATATGGCCTAAGTGACACACTTGGAATGTGTGAAGACTTTAGGAGGGTCTCTTCAGATACCCATAACTCACTTTCAAGATTAGGTGGTTTTAATATGTCCAAAAATTATAAAAATTAACCTCTCACTCTTATTTCTTTCTTGGACAAGTCAAAGAGGTCAAACAGTTTCCACTTGGTATGGATAGGAGGAGTGGAGTTCAAGATAGTGCACTTAGTGGATGAAAGTACTCATTTTTTACATACATCTCATGATAATAGATATAATATTGGTGATATATGATCTATGAATAATCTCTAATATTTTTAGCATCTCAAAACTACTTGCATAATCCTAATACCTTTAGTTTTCTCCTCTAATTGCATTAGTCTGAGGTTTTTGTTATAACACATTATTACACTCTTGTGGGAGATTTTTTTAGGATCTCTCACTCTTTAATACAAAATGGGAAAACCTCTAGGCTATGGGTATCATTTAATGGGGGTGAACCTCTGGGTTATGAGCTAGCTCCCTAGATGTATCAATTAGGCTCTTAGTAAACTACTTTAAACTACTGATTGCTAAAGAAAAGGGTTAGAAAGAGGAGAAAGGGATAAATATAAATTAAAAAGGGTGACACACCAAGATTTGACACTCCAAATTTCTTGAAACTGACACTAAGGAATATCAAAGACAACTCTCACTCACACAACCTCTCAAACATGTCATTTTTGCACAAATATTTTTAAGACTAGGCCCACTAAGTAAGAGATGAAGTATGGAAGGGAATAAAAATCACACAATACTTTCACTAATGACCAAAATATCAAGTTTTAGACCTAAAACAATGGTGTAAAACCTATAAAAAGGAAATAAATATGGAAAATTACCAAGGAAAGACAACCTTCCACAAACTAATCATGCACAAACTGACTAGATCACTATTTGCAAGCAAAGTTGTTTTATTGCTTCAAGAGCCTATTATTATAAAAAAGGGTAGGGATAGACAATTAAAAAATAAGGATCATGATTTTAAAATGGAGATAAAAGTGATATATAATAGAAAAGGGAAGGGAGAGGAGAAGATATTTTAAGGAAGATGACATCATGCTCCACTAAATTGAGAAAATATCTTAAATATCTAGGAGATTTATTAAATATTCTAACTTGCTTTTCCACTTCCCAAAAATCCTCCACTCACTTATACACCACATCTCCACTTGGATTCTATAATCCTTTAGAAACTTTGTGAAGGTTGTCACATCAAGACACATTGTAGCTACGATATTGAAAATTTTTAATTATACATTTATCCAATTTTAAATCGACATCATTAAAAAGAGCAATAATATAGCCAAAATAATAGAAACTAGAGTGATGGATCAAAATATATGGATTAAAAACTAATATGCAGTCATACACAGTTGCATTAGCACCTTCATAAAATGGAAAAATGTAAAATTGTAGCATATGATATAAGCAAAACCATCAAATTTAATATTTCTAGAAATCTATTAAAGAGATGTTCCAAAGGGTATTTTTATTATTTTGAAAAGATAAAAATAACCCCTGAGACCTACCCTCTGAGTGTCTTCTAGTAGAAAAGCTATCTGAGTGATAAATCTTCCTAGAAGGTTCACTTCACACCATCATAACTTTTTGATGGTAACTCCCACAACTACAAAACCAAGAGAATTACCTTATTATATCTGAGTATAATAATAAAAAAATTCATGGAATTTGGAATTAATTTGATCCTAAAAAATAGGAATCAAAAGTGCTCAATGGGAAGATTTAGCAACTAAGAGATGTATAAAATTACTAAGTAAAAATTAGCGCAGAAGTGGATTTTCATAGCTGCACATTTTACACACTATATCCCATATGTGCATACAATCATTTTCATTTCATTCTAATGACATTTGGATATAACCATAAAATATTTTAATAATATTTTTCCTCATTTACTTCTAAAAAAATGGGCTTAAAATGTACACACTGACCAGATCTAAAAATTGGAAACACAAAAAATTGACTAAGAAAAATTTAACTCAAAAGTCAATTTTCATAGCTATGCATTTTGCACATGCAAGAATTTTTTTTGCATATTATTTTGACCCTCATATTATCCCCACATTTTTATACCATAATGTGAAATTTTAAGGCTATTTGACTTGATTTGATCATGCATAATGGTGTTTGAAAAGTGTTGTGTAGGCTAATTTGGCACCTACAAACACACAAAAATCTAGATACTAGGTAGTTTTCATGACTGCATTATTTTCAAGATAAGAATTATTTTTTGTGATCACCTTCACCATTTTATTCTCCTAACATTTTGATACCCTCATACAAGTTTTGGAGATAAATTAGCATGACTTTTCCCTACAAAATTGCTCCTAAAGGGCACTGCACAAGTTGAATTGGCACTAAGAGCTCACACAAATCTAAGTAAAAATCAGCTAAAAAGCAAATTTTAATAGCTAAGACTTTATATATTTGGAGTGACCTATCTATGAATTTATTTACATGCACATTATTCCCACATTTGGCTACCACCATGTGAAATTTTAAGGTTATTGGACATGATTTAGCTTTATAAAATTGCTCCCAAAAAGTGTTGTGCAGGCTGATTTGGCATTAAGAGCTCTAAACCCTAAAAATTGAAAATTTGAACCTCTCCAATTTTTGTTTGAAAATTTTGATTGATGAAGGTGTAGAAAGGTAATATTCAAGGAAAAATGTCAATAAATGGTTTGGGAGAATGACATAGTCCATCTACGCAAAAGTTTTATATGTAGGCCAATTTTGGCCAACAGTTTTCGAGTGATTTATGAAGATTTTTAGAGTATGTTAATTCCTATTATGTTCTTCCCAAACTAATTTTCACGTGTGAAACATGAATTGGTAAGTAATATCACCCTCATTGGCTGTAAGTGAGCACTATTAGTTTTCAAGATAGTGTTTGATCAATTGTAGAGTCTAACTTCCTATGAATGTCTTTAAGTCAAGGTAATGCATTAGTGTTAAAATCCTCAGGGCATGGTGATCAGTTCTCCTTTTAAATTTTAGTCTCAATAATATCATGGTTAGAAGGGAAAAGTATATGAAACTTGACATAATCAAATAACCTTACAATTATGATTGTGTGAGAATGCTTAGACATGGGTATTGTTGAGTTTGGAACCTATAAATATTCATGATATCTCAAGTATCATCACCAATATGATATAACCATTAAGAGACCTAATGTTATCAAGGGTGTGCCTAGAATACAATCAGATCTCCTTGTGATTGTAACCTACAGTCAAGTAGAAATAAGCTTTGAATAGTCTTAGTGATAGAGTAAAGATTTTCAAGGTTGTGATAAGATCTTCAAAATGACCATAGCAAGACTAAGTCACTAAAAGAGATTGAAAACTAGTTTTCAAACCCTCCATTGAAAGTCACATTCAGTCAGAGTTGGAAAAGTTTCTTAATGAGAGAGTTTACCTTAATCTCTTTGAAAGAGGATTCTACCTCACAAAGGGTCATCTCATAGTGGAGTGTCTTAAGGTCTGGATAGGCTTAACAATTTCTCTCTTGTAGCCCAAGAATAGATATAACATCTTAATGCATGAAGGTTTAATAAGTCAAAAGGGACTGATGGTTGGATGGATTTAAACTCAGACAGATTTCTACTAAAGATACTTAGTGAAAGCTACAATGCTATAAAGCCCAAACGAATTTGTAGCTTATAGTGGCATATGATGCATTTATGATGAGAGAATTATGCATGGTTACAAATCATGAGATAGGTTTATTTAGGAGTAAAAATGACCTAATGATTTAGATTAAATCAAAGTATTTTAGGTATAATTATTTTAATCATAATTACCACTTATAAGAATCCTCTGTATTCATTAATAAGACAACCATAGTCAACACATATGCAGACTAGCCTAGAAAATTAAGAATGAAAGTTTAGAAAAGTAGGTAGAGGTAAAATGGAAAACATAGATGCCACTCTCAGAGTGATGACACCATGTTCTATGTTATCCCTAGATCTGAAGATGAACAAATACAGTCACAACTCAAGATGTTTAAGCCCTACCCAAATCTTACATAGTCACATGCATAAGGTTTACCTAGGTGACTTAAGTATTTCCCAAAGGTTGAAGTGGTGACTATGTATATTCTTGAATATTTTAATGGAGTTTTCAAATTTTCACTTTATCAAGGCAAACACTCTAACTCAAGTGAAGATAGAATATGTTCAACTATGCCTAAAAAACCTACCTGCAATCATAGTCTTATAAGCTAGTCTTGAGGGATTTGAAGTTTTGAATGGTATAGAGATATGATAAATCCTTGAATATTTATACATATTGTCTTAATTACTTAATAAAACTATTCATAATTTCACTTTGGTCAAACAAATAGGGGAGATACCCTCTATTTTGTCTCAGACAGAGGGCACTCCACAATTGATGCAGGGGCATCCCATGAGGACCCCAAAATGGTTTCAATTTTGTCTTAAATTAGTCCTATATGTGTCTAATATGTTTTATAGGTCATAATATATCATTATATGAAGTCTATATGATCCTAAAGTGCATAAAATTTAAATTATAGTTTTCCCACCAAAAACTCCTTTTGGGGAATTTGAATTCTTGTTAAGACTTTAGAGTACTTTTGTGTAATTTTTGAGGGTGGAAAGATATGATAAGTGTGCCTAAGTGTTTATTCATGGTAAGAGGTTCATAAATTCTCATGATTCTATTATCATGTTTCTAGATATTTCATATGGTGCAAACTCAAGAAAATGCAAATGTAACTACAAGACCTCTACATGGAAAAAAGAAACAAGAAATAATTATTCATATTTATAGGAATAAAAAGAGTCGGTTTTGAATTATAGAGGGAGGTTCCATTCATATTATATGGATAAATAAGGTATGGAAAATATTTTTATTAAGAAGATGATCTTTGAAAACTCTGCTATTTTGAAAGAACGAAAATAGACCTTGTTGAGGTCATTATTGTTATTTGTTGTTGCAACTAATTGTATGTGTAATGTTTATGGATGAAAGAATGAGAATCATAACTTGTTTTCAAATATGAATTAAAGATAGTGTATTTTTTTTCAAGAATCTTGGAGAGATGAAAAATAGAGAGAACCCTATTGAAATGGTCACAAAGTGCAGACCCTATTTCTGTAAAAATTACTTGTGTTACAGATTATATTTTACATGAAGGATGATAAAATGATATTTTATAACTATCATAAATTTTATTTAAGTATTTTTTAATTTTATTTGAGGATATGTTACCAATAAAAATGACTAAATCATTTGGTGTTCATACATGTTCATGAACAAATCCCTACTTGGGAAGGCATTCTATTGTGTGCTGACAGTATGTTATTGTTAAAAAGGAAAATAATATGTAAATTGGATTAATATATGTTAATTAAAGATATTATAATTTATATTTTATGGTAATGATAAATAAATGTGGAATAAATCATTGGTTTTTCAAATGGAGGCATAAACTTACCCTATTTTTTGTAGTTGTACATTGGCATAGTGGACTATGCATTTATTTTCTTGAAAAGACATGATCAAGAAGTGAGTTTAAAATTTATTAATATGTTAAGGTAAGCATTTAAATAGTGTTTTAATTTTTTTGAAACTCTTTTTTACTTTTCATTTCATGTTATCCATCTACACAGAAACCCAAGTCTATAGAGTGGTAAGTTTTGGGCACAATCAAGTGTAACTCAAAGTCGAAAGGTGTAAAAGTAGATTGTTAAGAACTAATTGATGGTTTAAAATGTGAAAAATGTCATTAAATACTATATTAACATCTCACAATTGTTTGAAACACTTTATAATGAGTGAAATCCATTTTATAAATGTCTCAGGTGCATATAGGGTAGTAATAACCCTAAGCTAGGGTTTTGGAAGTTTTATGAGTTTCCACCATTAAATTTAGATGAAACTTTGTGAAAATATTAAGGGTAAGGTTATTAAAGTTATTTTTATTTTTTATTTGTTTGGACATACCTATATGTATAGATGACAGAGAATTTATGCAAAAAGAAAGCTAAGCGACTTAAATAGGGTAAATAATAAGCTATAGAGAGATAGAAAAGTGACTAAAGGAAATAGTTAAGGTCTAAAAATTTGAGGATAGTTAGATAATGGAAAAGGGTATCTAAAAAATTTATTATTTTCTTAAGGTACACTTGTACCTATTCATATAAAATGGATTTTGAGAAAAATAGGGCTAGAAGGACTGTTGACAAAATAGACATAGTGGTGAAAAGGTGTGAGTTGAGATTTGGAGTGAGTTGATATGTGAATTAGAGGTAAATGAGACCATATATAAATTGAAAAAACATATTAGAATACACCTAAAAATAAAATGATATTTGGAATATTTCATGAAGGATTGGTCTAGTGAACCATTGGCAAATGTAGTGGAATAAGAAATAAGGTTTAGTGTGAGAACTTGGTATATGATTTGTATCATTTTGGTATTAGAGCAAGTAAAAGATTCTTAGAGGATTGTGAAAATATTTTACATCCTATTTTATGAGGTACATTGTAGAATAGGGAACCGAGGATAGTGTTCCATAGAAAGAGAAAGCATGGATGATGATTTGGTTAAGCAAATGGTGGACCAAGTGACATAGTTGATTACCCCATTGGTCATGAGGATGGAGGATTTTGAGGATTCTATCAGAGGGAGAAAAAATATCAAAAATAGAGAGAGAAGAAAGAGATTATAGGTAGCAAGGTCAAGTAGTACCTTTACAACCAAGGATGAATGAGAGAAAAAATAGAGAGGTGGTTCAAGAGAGACCACAAGTACATGCAACAGTAGTTCAAGAAGGCATGGGAGTGAAACACCATGTATGGGAAGTTAGAAAATTTGTAGGTAATAGGTTGAGACATGGACCAAGACAAAGATTTAATGGATAATGTTGGCAATGCCATCGAGAATGACTTAGGACATCAGAGTGTCTAATGAGTATGAGCAGAAGTATGAAACAATATAAAATGAGAGAGGTAAAAGAGGAGAGAAGACATGAAAGGAATGAGTCATTAATCATGAGGAGAATATTATTGCAGTAGAAGAAAGTTAAAGAAGTAGCCCAAAGGATAAGCCTATTCAAAATTAAATGCAAGCCACGAGGTAAAGTTTGTAATTTGGTGATTGATGGAAGTAGTACTAATAATATTATATCTTTAGATATGGTGCATAAATTGGGATTGAGAATAATGTCACATCCACAACCATATAAGGCTACATGGGTTAATAAAGGACATCAACTCCTGGTAAGTGAGAAAAGCTGGGTTGAATTCAAGATAGGAGGATATAGAGATAAAGTGTTGTGTGATAATATGCCTATATAAGTTTGTCATTTGCTATTATGTAGACCATGTTAGTTTGATAGGAATGCAATCTATGATGTATAATATAACACCTATACCATCAAGAAACATAGAGAGATACATATAATTTCCCCAGTAAAGGGTGAAGAAGAAAGAAGAGATGAAAGGATAATGATGATGCAATATTGGAGCCAAGCCATGGAGAGTTTGGGTTTGGTCAAACCATCAAAAGAAGAAGAGAAGGTGAGTTGTCTTGATTTGGTTGACATGAAAGGTTGTGAGTCCACAAAGATGGACATGAGAGAGAATGAACTAACATGTAAGGTGCCAAAAATAGTCATAAAAAAAAAGAAGATATAACACCTATAAGAGTGTTCAAGCATGAGGATAGTCAAAAAAAGCATGGAAACCAAACCTATGTGAAAGAGGATAGCATAATAATGATAAATATTATAGCTAAGATGGATGAACAGTGGTTTAGAACACTAAGCAAGTGAAGAATTTGGAGATTGAAATGTCTAAGGAGGCAGCCCAAGAAAGAGCCATGAAGGCTCCAAGTTCTATGTCTAATGAGTTTTTTTGTGATCTAAATGTAGGTAAATATCAGGCAACCAAATAATTAGTGGTAGATGAACTTGCATGTTTAGAAGAGAGTCTTGAAAAAGAAGATAATGTGTAAGAGTTGGAAAATTTACAAGAGGCCCATGAACAAGACAGTCATGTCATAATGCCAAATCAAGGAGAGGAGATATTGAAAGTGAGCAAGCAACCATTTCATATGAAAAAGTTAGAAAGAAGTCAAAATGTTGGTGAACAATAGCAAAACAAGAGGCAACATAAGCATGTGGCATGTAAGGAACAAGAAGATGTATGTGAGGTAAAGATGACAAATCAAAGAGTTTTGATAAAGGAAGAAGATTGCATACTTAAAATATTGGTTAATAATGGAGTTAAGGAGAAGATGGATCAGTTTGTAGAGGAGGAAGATTGGTATACATCTACAAATCAAGAAAAAGAAGGAATTAGTTGTGTTTTGATTAACACTGTTATTTTTTGTGTAGGTATGCTATTGAAGGAGATGAAGCAAAGAAGACCTAAATGTGGGGCCCAAGAGCATGTTCACCTCTATGAGAGGAAAGTAGAATCTGATACCTTATATAAGGAGGTTCATTGTAGTCAGTTAGAATCATACACAAAGTGGATCACCAAACACCTATGGAAACATTTCTTTTCATCTTGGTAGTATGATGCAGGGGCATCCCATGAGGACCCCAAAATGGTTTTAATTTTGTCTTAAGTTAGTCATATAGGTGTCTAATAATTTTTATAGGTCATAGGATGTCATTAGATGAAATCTAGATGATCTTAAAGTGTATAAAATTTGAATTATAGTTTTCTCACCAAAAACTCATTTTGGGGAATTGATAGATATTAGACAAATTTATACTCAGATTAATCTCATGCAAAGAGCCGAACATAATACACAAACAAATTTTCAATACAAATAATATTATCACTAACTAATTCTCTGAACTAATAAACATTCGATAATAATACATATTTATAGGAACAACATCATATAACTTATCCACCATTCTCTCACACTTGAATCCCACTAATTAAGCTAACCACTAAATATGATATATTGTTATAGCTATTAACAATATATCAACAATATAATATTTTATCATAATATTGTTATGTATAATAATATTCCAATTAACCAATTACAACAATCTATTACTATTTACCTCTAGATAAATATCAACCTTATTATTTAACTCACCATAATTACCTATTTTCACTCAATGTGAAAACTAATCCCAACATCCCCCCCTCAGTTTTTACATGGTACAATATCTCTCATTTTCTAATTTTAGAATGCCCCTATTCCATGTGCTCATGATCTTCTCTACATAGATGTGTCATTGCACATCTCTCATCTACTATTGGCTTTACAGGTTCACCAATAACCTTCTAAATGGTTTTCATAGGTTCACCAATAACCTTACAAAATGATTTTGTTAGGTTCACCACTAACCTTATAGAATGGTTTTCTCAGGTTCACCACTAACCTTGTAGAATGGTTTTCACATGTTTACCACTAACCTCACAACATGTTTTTCATAGGTTTACCACTAAACTTTCATCGTGATTGCTACAATACTTTTTGAGATCAATATTATCCAATGTAAATATACAAAAGGGTTACATGGGAATATCACAAGTGAACAGGTATAACTATTCTTATTTTTCACACATGTTGAAAAATAAATGTAACTACCATATTAAAAATAACACACAATAATATGTCACCACATCATTGGTACGGCCCTGTCATTGGAGATTGACGAGAGGTCGTTAAAAGACCTCCTTCGTAAGGTAATTATTTTTACAATTTTTGACTCTATAGGACATACAGTAGACTTTTGACAAAATGACTCATGAATTTTAAATCTTGGCTCATTTTATTATTTTCATTACTAAATGACAAATGACCAAAAATAACTTATAATAGACTTAGACCAATAAACATGATGTCGACAGAGTGGATTTTAGACAATTTGACTTTAGACTCTAACATAAAATATCAATATTACTATGACTAAGAAAGATTTACTATAAATAAAAAATAAGTCTAATTTTACTAAACCTATATTAGACAAGAACCTTAACAAAACTATTATTTTGACAACAAAATTAAAAAATGAGTCATAAACTCTAATTTAAAAAAGACACGACTTAAATTTTGATAACACTTAGACTTTCCCGCACTATGACCAAAATTGAAATACTAATTGACTATATAAAAAAAACTTAAAAACTAAATGACACATAAGTTTAAAATTAAAACTTGACTTTAAACAAACATCTAAAAAAGAACTTACATGAACTTTGCATGTATTCTAGGGTGAATGATGCATTAAGAGGATGTGTAAATATTGAGAATGTTTTGGCTGCATAACAATCAAGATATAGTGGAGTTTGTAATTTAATGAACTAAACTTCAAAACTATTGACTAACATGGAACATAAGACGTCATTTAAGCGATGCAAACACGATCATAGGTTAGATCCATAGCCACATGATAAGAACAAATAGCTTAGCTTCTAGATCAACATAAAAAAATTAATTAAAGCTTCACCTTAATCCTACTCCACCTACATTGCTCAGAGATGGTCTAACTAAGAAGAATGCATTGGCAAAGATAAAAATACGTGCATAGTCTCCTTGGTTAAAGATAGGATGAAACTAATTGTTCACTATGTATCACAAATTTGATTGTGATTTATTATGATTTGTTGATCAATCAATTTCACATATCACAATTTAGAATAGCTCTTATACTAAGCAATAACAACCTTTAATTTAGATGTTAGTGATATGATACAAAAATAATCTTCCTTTGTGCCTAAAACTCAAAGAATTGAATGCAGATCATGACTGATATGATGCACTTGTGGATAGCACATCTGGAATAAATCTAACTACATAGAAGGTAGCACAATATTTGAATTAAATTTTTAAAGTGTTGGAATGATGCACAACAATATGGTGTGGTCTTATATGTATGGAATCCTAGTTAAGAAACTCCATTCCATGGTCCACAACTATAGATGTTCACATAGTAAGATAATTGTTTACATCAGCTGGGGTAATTCCAATGATCAACATAACTACCCCTTTAGATGTCATCAATGATTCATTACATTAAACTCCCACTCTAATACCAATGATAGATATTAGACAAGTTTATACTCAAATTAATCTCATGCAAATAGCCATACACAATACACAAACAAATTTTCAACACAAATAATATTATCTCTCAAATTATCTGAATTAATAAACATTAAAGAATAATACATATTTATAGGAATAGCATCCTATAACTTCTCCACTATTTTCTCACACCCAAATCCCACTAATTAAGTTAACCACTAAATATGATTTATTGTTATAACTATTAACAATATATCAACAATATAATATTCTATCATAATATTGTTATGTATAAAAATATTCTGATTAACCAATTACTAATTAATAACAACCTATTACTACTTACCTCTTAGTGAATATCAACCTTACTATTTACCTCACTGTAAATACCTATTTTCACTCAATGTGAAAAATAATCCCAACAAGAATTTGAATTCTTGTTAAGCTTTAGAGGACTTTTATGAAATTTGTGAAGGTGGAAAGATATGATAAGTGTGCCTAAGTGTTTAGGCATGGTAAGAGGTTTATAAGTTCTCATTATTATATTATCATGCTGCTAGATATGTCATATGGTGCAAAATCAAGAAAATACAAATGTAACTACAATACCTCTACATGGGAAAAGGAAAAAAGAAACAGTTATGCATCTTTCTAGGAATTAAAAAGGTCACTTTTAGATTTTAGAGGGAGGTTCCATTCATATTATATGGATAAAAAATGTATGAATAAATCTTTTTATGAATAAGGTGATGTTTAAAAACGTTTTTGTTTTAAAAGAATGAAAACAAACCTTGTTGAGGTCATTATTGTTATTTGTTGTTGCAGCTAATTGTATGTGTAATGTTTATGGATTGAAGAATGAGAATGATAAATTGTTTTCAAATATGAATGAAATATATTTAATGTTTTTTGGAAATAATCTTGAAGAGATAAAAAAAAAATAGAGAGAGAGCCTTATTGAAATGGTCACAAAGTGCAAACCCTGTTCCTATAAGAATTACTTGTGTTACAGATTTTGTTTTGCATGAAGGATGATAAAATGATATTTTATAGCTGTCATAAATGTTTTTTAAGAAGTTTTGAATGTGGTTTGAGGATATGTTACAAATAATAGTGACTAAATCATTTGGTGTTCATACATGTTCATGAACAAACCCCTAATTGGGAAGGCATTCTATTGTGTGTTGACTATATGTTATTGTTAAGAAGGAAAATACTATGTAAATTGGATTAATTTATGTTCATAAAATATTTTATCATTTTTATTTTATGGTAATAATCAGTTAATTTTTAATAAATCATTATTTTTTCAAATGGAGGCATAAATTGACCCTATTTTTTGTAGTTGCACATTGGCATAGTGGACTGTGCATTTGTTTTCTTGAAAATACATGATTAATAAGTGAGTGAATTTTATTTAAACTCTTTTTTGCTTTGCATTTCATGTTATCCATCTAGACAAAAACCTAGGCCTATAGAGTGGTAAGTTTTGGGCATAGTCAAGTGTAACTCAAAGTTGAAAGGTGTAAAAGAGGAATGTTAAAGACTAACTAATGGTTGGAAAATGTGCACAAGGTCATAACAGACCATAAGAACATCTAAAAGTTGTTTTAAACACTTTTTAATGAGTTAAATCCATTTTTGAACTATCTCAGGTGCATACAAGGTAGTAATAACCCTAAGCTAGGGTTTTGGAAGTTTAATGAGTTTCCACCATTTAATTTAGATGAAACTTTGTGAAAACATTAAGGGGAAGATTATTCAAGGTATTTTGAGGTTTCATTTTTTTTTGCATACCTATGTGTATGGATAATAGAGACTAAATGAAAAAATAAAGCTAAGAGACCTAAAAGAAGTAAACAACAAGCTATAGAGAGATAAAAGTGACTAAAGGAAATAGTCAAGGTTTGAAACTTTAAGAATAGTTAGATATTGGAAAAGGGTGTTTGGAAAATTTATTATTTTCTCAAGGTACACTTTTACTTGTCTGTATAAAATGGATTTTGATAAGAATAGGGCTAGAAGGACTGTTGATAGGATAGACATAGTGGTGAAAAGGTGTGAGTTGAGATTTGGAGAGAGTTGATATGTGAATGAGAGGTTAATGAGACCCTAAATAACTTGAAAAAACATATTATAATCCACATAATAATCAAATGATATTTTTAATCTTGCATGAAGGATTGGTCCAATGAACCATTGGAAAATGTAGTAGAATAAGAAACAAGGTTTAGTGTGATAACTTGGTGTATGCTCTGCATCAATAGTCAAGAGCACCCTATAGGCATAGTGTGTGAATGAATAAGCTATTAAGGGTAGATATTTATGTGATGATTTGAATAGTTAAAGAGTTTTAATGGATAAAAAAGGTTTAGAAGTAATCACATTGAATTATAACACCTACAAGTGGTCATACACACAAGCACATAGTATAGATCTATTATGCCTAAAACTAGGCCTAAAACCTCAAGGTGATTTACTTGTTTCAAAATACCATATGATCCTTATAAGCCATTTTAATACCTTACTAGGAGAGTGTATATTCTATTTCATTCATTTATTAGTAGGGAATTACACAAAGTGGTCATTTTTGGCCTAAATTCCTATCAAGGGTACTCAGAATGCAATCAAGAGCTTGAGAGGCCATTTTATTATGCTCACATCTATAAAAACGAGTTTCATGAGAAAAAAATAACTTAGGGATAATTTATGGGGGTATTATACTCCAAATTTTTGGAGTTGGTTCAGGGGTTTGAGGTCTAACCTTTACGAACCAATGTTAAGAAGCTAAAGGACCTAAAACCCTCATTTCAACCCAATGGAGAAGAGATCATTGGAGATGCATCTATAAGGTGTAATTTGGCCTTTAAAGTATTTTATAATTGTTTAGGAACCTATTAATATCATTGAGACCCAATATTTATGTAACTATCACTTGTATGAACATACCTAATTCTAAGTTTTCTAGAGGTTTTGATATGTTTCATAGGTAAAGAGGGGGATTGATGAATGAAGATCACTATGGAAGGTGTTTAGGAACTTATAACGACTACATATACTCATGTCTCACCTTATATAAGAATGGAAACCTCTATGCTAATCCATGCATTATAGGCAGTCTTGGATAGATAGTGAGAAGGCAATGTGACTACCTAAGTGTGCTAGTGAGGAAAGTGACTTTAAGTCTCTTGAGGTCTATTTGATACACCAAAAGATAAATATGGATTATAAATTTTTATAACACCCATGAAACATATATTATTGAAATATTTCATTTCACTTAAGTGATGAATGTGTGAATTAATCCTAAAGGGCTACTGAATAGTGACTGCAAACAATGAATAAGTGTCCATGAGGAGTTCATCAATTTAGGGGTACGTGATGACTATCACAACTAGGATTCCAAATTTTCAAGCTATTACATATGTGTAAAATAATCCTAAGTTAGTTTAAGACATTCAAGTGGACTCATCATTAAACAAGGTAGTTTCAAGGAGGTTAATTGAGGTTTTTATGCCAACTTCAAGGGAATGATGCAGTTATGATGGACACTTATCCATGAAAACTTCCTAACCTATTTTTTACTTCATTCTCTTGAATTTTAATTGGTTTCTAGTTCTTGACACTTGGCCTTGTGACTTTCCCATTTCTTTTCTTCTCCCCTCTCATATTATACAAGCTTTTTGGCTTTGTAATAGATCCACACCTAGTATGGCAAAGCCCTGTTGGTTTGAATACTATATTTGCCTTTGAAATAAATATTTCCAATCTGGTTTTGAGTTTATAGATTCTTGTCTAAGTGTGTGAAGTATTTCATAGTGGAATGACAAGTAATAATTATCTATCCCAATGATCTATTTAATCTTTCATGTTTGGTGTAAGTAGTTCTTCCTTTAATAGGTCACATGAAGTGCAGTTAGTGTATTTTTTATCTCTAATTGTAAGGAGTAAAATCAATGTCTACAATATGTTCTCTTGTTCACTCAACTTGAGAAGTGCAATGCATATCACCTCCATGTTTGAAACACTTTTGTTAGAGAAATCTAGGATGTTGGGACTAGTATTGTGAGTCAATTCATAGTACAAGTGTATGGTATTCTAGTGGAGATAAATCTGGTGTATCACCTCATTATAATAGGTTAATTTTGTGACCCTTATATCTTGATTCATCAAATAAAGCAAGCAGTTGTAGGTGGTAAGCTATCAAATACTAATCTAGGGAGTTAGCCCTTAAACCTAGAGGTTCACCTCTATTATAGGCAACCCATAGGCCTATAGCTAATACAATGTTTCACTCAATATAGAGAAGGATTGAACAACCTTTCTAGGGTGAAATATCAAGTGAAAACAATACCCATTAAGTGGGGGCACTTGAAAAATTACTAAAAGAGATAAAATTCTAATCAAAATGAATCAACTAATTAAACTAGATTAAATGCTTAGCTAAATAATCCATTTGCAATTAATGAATATCTAAAAATAAAAATTCAAAATATCAAAATATCAAGCTTCTTCATCATTTATTTTATGATTTTTCAAGCTCTCAAAAAATATCTAACAAATATCTAATTTATGAGCCATGCCTATTAATCAAATATCATAACTACATGCCACCTCCTTAACTCAATTGGAGTTAGACTCAACTCACCTAGGTTTGGTTTGAACTCTTTCCTTGTTTAAATCCTAACCTAACTGAACTTGGGTGAGAGTTAACTTTAGAGGCTATAAATTAAATTCCTCACCTATTTATCTTCAATCTATCTTTGTGTAAATTTATTATGCTAAAATAGGTGCAAAAGCTTTTCTAGTGCAATGTGATTATGCTAGAATACCTCCAAAAAGATTCATTATAGTGTTACCATGCCAATTTCATAATCCAAGCCAATGTTCCAAGGGTATTTAGATCAATGGAGCTTCATTGAAAAAGATTTATTGAGCACATAATTGAGCAAGCTAACTCAACAAGCAAGTTTGGAACACAATGAAGGTTTATTTTGTTTTCTAGTTGTGTTTTCATTGTGTGTTTGTTACATATGATTTCTATAATGTCTTGGCTTGAGGTGTTAGTGTTTAGTGTGTTTATTTTGATTTTATTCTTCTTGGCTAACACTATACTAATCTCCCATATTGTATTCCTTATTCATAGGTGAAAGGATCCATTATAATGTTGAAATCAGGCATACATGTATGTGAGAGGAGAGAGAGAGAGAGAGAGAGAGAGGAGAGAGAGAGAGAGAGAGAAGAGGAGAGAGAGAGAGAGAGAGAGAGAGAGAGAGAGAGAGAGAGAGAGAGAGAGAGAGAGAGAGAGAGAGAGAGAGAGAGAGAGAGAGATGTCAAGAACTAATGATGGCTAAAAAGCACTCATGAAACAAGTTAAAAATAATAAACCATGCCAAAGGATAGTTTTAAGTCTCTCTTCAACATGTGTGCACTTCATTTAAGGATAATTTTCTCAAGCTAGCATAGTAGTTTTGTCTTGCTCGGTGATTCATCCTTGAGCTCTTTAAATTTTCCCCTTATGATTGATTAAGAAGAGAAAATTCATATTCATAGGGTCCAAATACCTATTATTTATTTTTAAACTTATTTAATACCTATAACCAATCATATTTCTACATATATTCTATAATTTCATTCATAACTTTCACATTTTATTTTTTTTTAGGCCTATTCCTTGTATCCTTGTTATTACACAAAGCTCCTAAGTTATGATTGTGTATGTAGTAAAAATAAATGTATATTTGAGTACACTTTATCCCATTTCATCTTCACCCAAAATTTCATGACTTATCTCCCAAGGCAAACCTACTAACCCAACACCCTATTTCACAAATAGGTCTAATTAGGCCTAAAGCAAGCATACAATACTAAACATTATATAATACCATATAATACTGATACAAAACCACTATTGTACTATAATGTACATAAAATAATGTTTTATGATAAATTTTGATTCAATTCTAATGGTTGAAACTCAAGTTATGCAAAAAATAAGCTGTTAGCCCAAGGTTGGTCTACACACAGGCCTATGTTGGCTGAGAGAAAACAAAAAAGGAAAATATTGAGTTTTAGGACACGTCAAACCAAACCAAGACATATATTAGGTTTTTATTAACTTGTTACACGTTTTATAATAACTATTTATGTATGATCAATCTCAATGAGCTCCCACTATGCAAATAAGCAAAGTTTTGTGTATAAAAGAGGATTGTGTCATGGAAATTGAAAGTTTGAAATGAAACCTACTCTTTATAAGTGTATTGAAAAATGTATAGGTTTTTTTCCACCTTATTATAAATTTTAAAATAGGTAATTTACCTTAATAAATCTTTAAAACCTCCACCACACACTTAAACCTAGTTCTGAATGCACTAAGTAAGACTGTGTAGAATGTCAAGAAAAGTTGTGTCACTTGTAAGTACATTGAAGTAAAATTATAAAATTAGGATTATATTATCATATTTTATGGTATATAATTAATCCTAAACTCTTTTTTAATCCATTAAAACCATAATCATAACACAACTATTGCATATCCTCATGGATTCTTGGAAACAAGTTTATAGCTCTTTAGCACGCATATAGGTCTTCTTTGGGTTTGATAGTTGTTAAGGTTAAATAAAGGGTATTTTATTAAATTATATTGCTTATTATAACCTGAATATACATTCTCAACACATTATCATGGCTCTCACATTTCATTTGCTCCTCAAACCATCATGTTTCATGTAACATTTGCCTCTCTTGATTGGGAATGTGGGCCTACAGGTCTACAACGTAGTAGGTCTACATTAACCTTACTTTAATCCATTTATGGAATGTTTCTTGGTTATAAAATACCTTTAGTCTTCCTATTGACATTTTTATACCAATTTTCAAGACCAAAGTCTTCTTTAAAACCCTTCAAATGTCTCCAATTTTGTTTGTAAACACTAGACTATTGTTCCTAGGTCTATGTCTTGTAGGTTCAATTCAAGGATGATCTTAGGAGTTTTTTAAATGATGGAAACTTTATGAGAGTTTAATATATCCACCCTTAAATAATCCAATGCATATTTCTCTTGTATTATTTATTAAAATCTCCATGATGTTTGCCCATGCAACTATCTCTTTTGTCCTTGAAGATTATAGGTGCATATTTCAGTCTATACTTGCACTGAATGTATACTTGGGATTGTTTTAGGAGTTTAAGGAGTGAAATTTTTATTTTTTATCTCAATATTATCACTATTTATTATTGTAAATGACTGTTAGTTTCCTATTTTCTTTAAAAATAAACAAACATAACTTTTTATTGCCATTTTAGTGCTCACACAAGCTAAATGAATGCTAAAAATGATAATGGAAGACTAATGGAATATTTAAACGCCTAAAAAAATCCTTAATTCTCATCAAAGAACTCCAAAAAACATTTAAACTACCTGAAACTAAGCTAGTGGGGTTTTGAAATGGTTTTTGATAACTTTTTTGTTAGCAATAGCTCATAAAGTATAGCCCTTAAAACCTTGAACCAATGCATGGAATTTCTAAGGGAATAGGGGACCCTACCTTACCCTAACAGAGTTTGACCCAACTAGACTTCTTGTTCATGAACCATTTATAAGAAATGAGCTCTCTCGAGCTTAAAAATGACCCAAGGAAGGACTTGAGAATTTTCTCTTCTTGTTTTGGACTTTCTAAACCTTGTGTAAGCCTGATTTAACTCTGAGGATCATGGAGAGAGTTCCTAGGAAACTTAGAGGCTATTACCAACTTGAAAACTTTCTAATAATCCTTCTCTTGGCCTTGCTTGGATTAGATTTTTGCTTCCAAGAACCTTCTTCACTATGATCTATTGTTGTAACTTGTTTTAGAGGCCAAAAAGAAGTATTCCTACCCTGCATAAAGAGAAAATAATTTGCCAAAACCTCTTTTGTAACTTACTCTTTCCATTCAATGTGAATCATGCTATATTTTGGGTTTAGAATAGTGAATAAAGGAGTTTCAAACTTGATATGTGTTCAGAGTGGGTGATTTAATACCTTTTGGAGCTTGTATAGACCCAATAGAATATGACA